>JAQHUG010000043.1:3344173-3377799 GCA_028555095.1 Dicrostonyx torquatus
TTTTTTTTTTTTTTTTAGGCAGCATTTCTCTTCCTGCTTTGGAAGATCTCTTTTTCTGAGGTGGAGACCACATTAGTGCTCAGGTTCTGGGCACAGAGCAGTGGGAGCTCTGGAAACAATTGCTGAACTGACTACCTAGAAGAGAATGGCTCTCTTTCCCATTATTTCCACAGTCAGCAGGCTCGGTGAATGTCTTGACATTCTTTTCCTTTCTCTTTCTTCCGGAGCCACAGAGGCCATCTTTCAGCACTGAGCAAGAAGTCCCGCCTCTCTCTTTGCCCTCGCAGGTGGCCATGGGCAGCACATTCCATCTTAAAGCCAGTATTGCTGACCCCAGTGCCACAGGCCTGACTGGATGTGGAATACAAAAAGCGTCCTCTGGCCAGGCCTGTGGGTCAGCACGTGGGAGGTGGAATTTGGGGGCAGGAGTAACAGATGGATAGCCAAGGGGTGGGCAGGGGACAAGTGGTCCCAGGAGAACGACTCAAGTGACCGAAGTTAACTAACCCAGGGAAGTAGAGAGGTTCTGAGTTAGGTTGTGCACAGCATAGGTGGTCCCAGGATAACCTGTTCCTAGGTCCTAGAGGAGCTTTGTGGGTAGACTATAGTAGCTAGCAGCGTGTGCCCAGTGCAGCTGTTTTCTCTCCACACATCTGCCAGGCTAGTGTGCAGGCACTCCAGAGAACTCAGAGGTGTGCCTCTTCTCCCTGCTGTAGTCGCCTTTGGTACGCACTGAAGTTACCGGGCATCCAGTTAGTGACTGTGGGATGCGTGCGTGCGTGCGTGCGTGCATGTGTGGTGGGAGTGTGAGCTGGTAGAAGGACTTACAGGCTCTTTGTCTTTCCAGGCTCATTTTGCAGAGGGAGAAGCACTTCCATTATCTGAAAAGAGGCCTTCGGCAGCTGACAGATGCCTATGAGGTAAAAATGTTGCCCGGGAACTTTCTGTCAAGCCCTGGGCATACTCCTTACTTGATCGCAGAAGGCTGTTGGTTTTCACCTGTCGCAGATGAACCCATCGGACCACGTGGCTCTGGCAGGAAACAGGCTGCTGTTTCAGAGCTGGGACTCTACTTATGACAGGGGCTAAATAAAGTCTCCTCCCTCCTTGTTGGCCCCTAGAGCTGGTGGCCCCCCTGGACGGTCTGGGCTTTCCATCATTTTGATCGTGGTATGCTTTCTGCTGGCTCCCTTTACATCTCAATTAAATCAGTTCCCGTCATCCCCACACCTTGGCCCTGTAAAGCTGATCCAGTGTCTGTCTTGGCCAGAAGACCAGTACTGGATTCCAGAGGACACTGAACACAGACTCTTAAAGCCTGATTCTAAGAGCCGTGAGATTCAGGGAAGAACCTCAGATTTGTGGTAGGAGAAGAAAAGACTATGACAGGCAGGCTCCCGTCTCCCTGCCTCCCGTCACAAAGGGTAGCTCTGCTTTGAACTGACTTTTATTTCAATGTTCTATATTTGATTTTTTTTTTTCGAGACAGGGTTTCTCTGTAGCTTTGGAGCCTGTCCTGGAACTAGCTCTTGTAGACCAGGCTGGCCTCGAACTTACAAAGATCCGCCTGTCTCTGCCTCCCAAGTGCTGGGATTAAAGGTGTACGCCACCACCGCCCAGCCTATATTTGATTTTTTGTTGAAGGGTTTTCCAGGTCTCATAGGCGACTTGAGTAACAGCCTACACCCCAACTCTGACATTAAAAAAATTGGTTTCCCTAGACCTTGTTTACTTTAAGTAGAACTGGTAAATGGTACCACCTGCACTGACCAGCGTGGGGTGCTCAGCAGCCACGTCTGACTTGAGTTAGGATCAAGGTCACCCACGCGTCACCTTCAGAAGCCTTTGCCCAGTCCCCATCCACAGTCAGCCTCCTCCAGGTCCTCAATGCTATTTCTGCTCATGGCAGCACTTAACATATACATACGTACACATCACCTTGTTCCGCAAAGACATGGGGCAGCTTATGTGTCTGCCGCTTCTTTCTCTAAGAGAGTCACGCTGATGCATCCTGAGCACTCCAAGACTCAGAGCCAGTTTCCATTATTACCATGCCCCCGGTGACTATAATGCTTGGCACAAGCAGATACCAAATATTTTCTGAATCTCTAAATGAGTGAATTCAATATTATGTGTTTCCTTGGGTCTGCACTGGGAAAACAGGAGCATTTACGTTCCTGGTGTGTAAGTTCTCTGCTCAGACTTGCTTGGACACCTGCAGGGAAGAGACCCCTTGGGTTTAAGGCTTGCTTCCTATTGCCCTTTTGTCACGGATGGACATGCCATCCTTAGCTCCTGGCTAAGGCCACAAAGCAAAACATCCTTCATTTACTGATTGCCGTCCAAGTAAGGATGCTTCCTCCCCTTTCTAGGCTTTGGGGACTAAGACAGATGTAGCCTTGTCCACAGGATCTTGGAATGATTGAGTAAAGGGTGTGTTTTCTTCTCGTCCTTCCCAGTGTCTGGATGCCAGCCGCCCCTGGCTCTGCTACTGGATCCTGCACAGCTTGGAACTCCTAGATGAACCCATCCCTCAAATAGTGGCCGCAGAGTGAGTCTGGCTGGGGGAACCTGGGGCGTTCTCTGGAATCACGTCTTGGATTTGAAATTCCCTTTGTTCCTGTTTTATTTGTTGCAATGGGGAGGAAAGAGTGTTAGAAAGAAACCCTTGCCCTTTTCTTAACCTCCAGCAACTTCCGGAAACTCCTCCACTCTGAAGCCTGTTGTGAGCCGTGGGTGGAACAACTCTTTGAACTTTCAGAGGAGCTGTTTTTTTCTGTAGTCTCTCTCTCTCTCTCTTTTAAAGAAAGTGTTTCTGTGTAACCCTGGACTTGCTACGTAGACCAGGCTGGCCGAGATCTCACCGTGATCCACCTGCCTCTGCCTTCTGTGTTCTCTGGCTCCTATCTTTGAGAAGAGTCTTCACCATCATCATCTCTGATTGTAGTGGTGAAACGTGTGTGTTTCAGAGCTGCTATGGGAAGCGTGTTCCCTCTGTGAATCAAAATACTCCCGCCTTCCTTAAACACCCCCATGGATGTGTAATGCATGTGGCAGACTAGCTCGCCATAGGACTGGAGGTTACAGCCTTGGTGTGCCGATGCCATGACTCACTGTTTTCATAGTCCTCTGACTGGTGACTAGACTCGTAAGCAACTTAGATGTGTCCCGAACTGCTGGCGCAGATGACGTTTGCGAGGTGGCACTTCACGCTCATCACAGTTGCATCAAAACCGATCATGCCTCCAACCTTGGGACTACCCGAGATGGGAAAGGACGGCCAGGGATTGAACCTCAGGAGTTTACTGGGAGCATGTATTCCCAAGGGTGCGGCGTTGGGGATGCAAGGATACCAAGCCAGGTTTGTTTCTGCACAGCAGAGGATGGCAGCTGTGCCAAGGCTGGTGGCGGCTCGCTCAAGCCCTGCCTCGTCCCAGAGCCCCTGCCTTGGTCACGCTGTCAGGTCAGAGGAACAGAACTTACATTGTCTCATTCATTCTCTTTAACAATAACCTCTCATTCTTGCCGTCCTGGGAAGGGTGTCTTGTGATGAATGTGGATGGAGGAGATAATAAAGAATTAAGCCATTAACCCTTAGAACTTATGTTTCTGAGGCAGACAGAAAATATGCATTGTTCTTATAATCCAAACATTGCAGCAAGCCTGCTTGCCTCCAGCCCTGGAAGTGGAGTTGGACGCAGTTTCTGCAGCAACAGGAGTTTAATTGTCAAAATAAAGGCCCATGTGTTTTTGAAATACCAGTTGGGGGCTGAGAGTTGTTTATGGAGCCCCCCACCCAACACCCACACTCTCAGGATGCATGCTGGAATAGGAAGGAGACATATGAGAGAAGGGAGGGGGAGGGAGGCCTCAGTGAGAGGAGGCCTGGAGGCCTGGAAGGAGAGGCCACAGAGAGGAGACGGGGCTCTTGCAGCGTAGCTGATCTGGGGAAGTCAGTGTCACAGCTGCTTTTGTGGCAATACCAGATAGGAAGAAAGGGACATGCGAGACAGCTTAGCAGGCACCTGCCTCCATGTGTGATGACCTGAATCTGACCTGGGACACACATGGTGGAAGGAGAGAACCCGATGGGAAGAGGGGCGCCTTTAAAGGGTGTGTCACAGTGCACAGCATCCGTAGTAAGAGATGCTTTAAAATTTACTTAAGAGTTTAAGTGGATTGATTGCAACATAGTACATACAATGAAATATTTAGCCATTTAAAGTTTTTTTTTATATTTGCGTTTAAGAATACATCTATAAAGGGATATGAAAACAGACCTTTAAAAACAGAAGGAGCATCGAGGGGAGGCCAGGCGTTGTGTACACACCTGTAATCCCAGCATTCGGAAGGATGAGGTGGGAGGCCTGCCTAGAGTCTGAGGCCAGCCAGGGCGGTCTGAGTGAGACCCCTTATAAACGCAGACAGAGGAGGGCTGCAGCTGTACTACAGCGCTGCAGAGCTTGCCCTGCATGGGAGAGGCCCTGGGTTTGGTTCTCTGTAGCACCACCTAGCCTCACACCAAAAGGGGGAAAAAAAACCAAACAAAACAAAAATGTTGCTGATTATGAAAAGCAAAACCAAAACAACACAGAAGTTTACATGTATATATGCTACAGTTCAGTCTGGATAGTGAGAGCTAAGGTGAGTATAAATTTTTAGCTGCGCAGAGTGGCAAGCCCCTTTAATCGCAGCATTCCAGAGGCAGAGACAGGTGGATCTGTCAGAGTTCCAGGCTAGCCTAGTCTACATAGTGAGGTCTGGGACAGCTGGAGTGAGAGACTTACGTAGTGAGACTTTGCCTCAAAAAAACTTACTCTGTAAGTGCTGGCATTAAAGGCGTGTGCCACCACTGCCTTGCTTAAAATTTTTATTGTTTGAAATAATTTTTAGATTTTAAGTTAAATATAATCACATTATTTTCCCTCCCCCCACTTCTGTGCCTTCTCCTGCACACCCCTCCCTTACTCCCTATTGGATTTGTAGCCTCTTTTCATTTATTTTGCACAAAGAAAGGGAACTCTTAGAACAAAATGTGGTCTCTTTTTCCTCCTACAAATATTAAGGTGACCTTGCAGGCAGAGAGCCAGCTCTGCAGCTTTACTGTCTACCTGCCCTCATCCCACAGCCACCTGCAGTCAGCACACACACAGCCTACACATGTGCAAAGGCTCCTCTCATTTTGAATCCTCGTTTGCTCTCTCTCCGGTTTGTTTGTTTAGGAAATAGTGTAAGCCAGGTTCCCTCTAGTGGACAGAATCACTGTCAACTTCTGTGCCGGTTGACAGAGGCTAGAGAGGCCAGGCCTTTATTAGTGCAGGTATTTGCTGTTTCGAGAATAATAAATTCAGAGGTGTGGATTTGGATTGTCTCTCATAAGAGGCTGTGCATGAATTTATTTGTGTGCTGACATAAAGTAAATGAACAAGTATTTTGGAGCGGAACACTTGCCTGACTTAACGATTTTAGCACTGAAGGAAGTACTTTAGTGTGCTCCCCAGTCTTGGTTATTAACAGAGAAACTCACAGAGCCAAATGAAAATCACAGGAAGCCCATTGTATTGTTAAAGTTTGGCTTCTGGGTCCAGGATGTAGCGTGACTGGTGGAGAGCACTTGCCTAGCATGCGGAAAGTTCAAGGCTCGGTCCCCAGTATTGCATAGACTGGATGTGGTGGTGCACACACCTTTAATCTCAGCACAGGCAGAGCTCTGTGACTTTGAGGCCAGTTTGGTCTACAAAGTAAGTTCCAGGACAGTAAGGGCTACACAGAGAAACCCTGCCTCAAAAAACAAAAAACAAACAATCAATCAAACAATTAAGATTATGCTTGGCTACATAGTGAGTTTGAGGCCAACCTGCGCTACAAGAAACATTGTCTGCGAGGGTGACCAGAACTTCCGATCTGTCTTCCTTTCCCTTTCGAAAGCAAGGGATATGCTGCTTGGATTGGAATCCAGGGCTAAGCAATCACTCTACCAAGGGAGCTACAACCCCAGCCCCTCCTTTAAAGTTTAAAGTTAAAATATAAGTGACGTGATGACATCATACCTAGTCACCTGTCTTCCGGGTGTTTTTCTGGGCCAGGTTCTTCTAGTATCTAGTGGGTACAGGCCAGGGAGGCCACTAAATAACTTTGTAGGCATAAGTCTCAAAACAGAAAACTGTCCAGGTCAATCCTGCCAGTGTAGAGAAACCGTGTTCTACATAACTCACTTTAAACTTGACCATGCTTCCCAAATAGCTGCCGTCTAGATGGGTATGCTTAGCAAAGATTCCAGGTAGCTCTAGCCTCCTGGAACCAACAAGAAATGGTGTTTAACCTTTCTCGTTCGCTATTGGACTCCACAGCCAAGGCAGTGCCCCTTCTGTTGTGTTGAGATACAGCTGTTTTATAGAATGAACTCTGGAAGAGTCGTTACTGGAAGAAGACAGGTGTTGCCACTCAGGAGCGTTCACTGCCCCTCCTGAGCCGTCCTGTTGATGGGTGGCGACTGCTCCTATTTCCTACTGCGGTTGGCCTTGGAACTTGCCTGTGGTCTCTGCGGCAACCTATTCTGGTGCTGGAGTTTGTCCCACTTCATCACTATTTTTACTTGTTTGTTTTGGGTGTTGGAGATTGTACCTTTCTGCTTAGCTGGGCAGGCAGTCTACCACCAGGCCACACACCCCCAGACCAGAAATGGTTTTAAAGTCTAAGCTAAGTTGTTCTTACTCCGGACAAGCCTCACCTTTTCTAATTTACTGTTTGTGTAGTGCCCTTTGACTGCATGAAGTATGTACCTGGGCATCCTCTTGATGTCTGTCCATAGTATTAATCCTTTGTTAGTTTGTTCCCTTTCCGGCTTTAATACTTTTTTTTTTTAATACTTAGCTATTTTTACAAGTATTATCTGAACTTCTCTTAGTTGGAAAATGGAGGCTGGGGCCAGATTCAGTTCTTAGCAGTGCTGTGTTGACACCTTCGACAAGATACTTTGTTGTTGATTAATCATCGCTGGTTCTTTTCCTGATGTGTTCCTCGTCATTTCTGATCTTGTGTTTCTATGTTTCCCTCCCCTGTAATACTGACCCCCAGTATGATATTTGCTGGTTGAACCTGCTTCATTTATCTTTATTGGTCTCTGATTTGCTTTTCTGTTGTTTTACATTCTTTGCTTATTTACATAGTTTTGAATCCTTTGTCCCCACTGGTAAGTTTTCTTCTGACTCTAGATTAGTGTAACTATTACTACAAGTCTAAGAGGACCTATTTATGAGGCCGACAGTAGTGCCAGTCAGAGAGTTCAGCAGGTAACATGCTTAGCACAAAAGCCTGATCACCCGAACTCGATCCCTGGAAACCCTATAAACTTGAAAGGACTGAATAATTACACAAAGCTATCCTCTGCCTCCCGCGTATCTGGCACCCCATCACACGCACATACTTACATTATAATAAATGAAATTAAATTTGAAAAACTAAGGCCAGAATATTCTTCCCTTGAACTTGATTCTCTTACAAGTTTTTCATTCTCTGTCATGGTTGAATGTCAGAGAAGCAGTTCTTAATAGAACACCCCACAATAATAGGAAGGCTCTGTGACGTTATGCGTGACCCACTTGGTCACCACCAGCTAAGCACAGTCACTGAGCATTTGAAATCTGACTTGTGATTCAATTAATTTGAATTAAAACTGAAGTTGCCCCCTGTGACTAGGGTTGCCTGTTGGACAGGACAGGTGTGTTTTATTGATCTCCACAATGCAGTCCTCAGACCAGCATCACCCAGGCACTGATTAGAAGTAGAATGTGGTGGTTCGTTCCTGGTAATTCCACTACTTAGGAGACGGAAGCAGGAGAATTGCTGCGAGTTCAAGGCTGACTTGGCCTATGTAGTGAGTTGCAGACCAGCCTTTGCTACGGAGAGAGAACCTTTAAACAAAACAAAGCTTAAGTTGGACATGGTAGTACACACTGTTGTTCCCAACACTCAGAAGGCAGAGGCAAGCTGATCTGTGAGTTCAAGGCCTACCTGGTCTACATAGTGAGATATGGGTCATCTGGAGTTACATGATGAGAACTTGTCTCAAAAATTAAAAAAACAAAAACAAAAACAAAAAACCCAACAAAACAAAGCTAAACCTGATTGTGCACACTAAGTCTAAGAAGTAATGGTGCTCGGGTGAGCATTGGAGTCAGAGTGTGCCAAACTGCCACCGTCATCTGCCCTCAGTGATGCTGATTTAATTGGTATTAGGTATGACTTGGTTGTTGGGTTTTAAAAAAATATCCCCCAAAGTACTTTTAATTGTGCAGCAAAGATGAATGGCGCTCAGCATCTGTGGGTATCCGCGTCACCTGGCCTCTGGTAAACCCAGGTCTTGATCAGTCCATTGGTGTCAAGGAGGGTTTTACCCTTTGCTGGTCATTCGGATGTAAACTGGGGTGCAGAATGCAGAGCTCCCCCTAAACAGCCCTGACCTGTGTCTGGAATGCACCCTTGTGGCTCCTGAAGGAATGCTTTTTTTTTTTTTTTTTTTTTTTTGTGAATCCTTGTCATTGGGGTATTCGCACTAATGCTTCCTAGTTGCCGTGTCTTATTAGCCAGTGAATTTTTTTGGTTTTTTAAGTGTTTCGCACCTTTCTGAGCTGTCCCAGTATCATTAACATTTGGGTTCTTAAAGTTGCTTGAGAAGTCTGCTAATGACAGCTTGTCACTTCACAGTCAGCTTGTCTGTTCCTTAGGGTGCAAGTTGGAAAGCCTCGGGGTCAGAATGTTCTGTAGTAGG
Organism: Dicrostonyx torquatus; assembly: GCA_028555095.1. Classification (NCBI taxonomy): domain Eukaryota; kingdom Metazoa; phylum Chordata; class Mammalia; order Rodentia; family Cricetidae; genus Dicrostonyx; species Dicrostonyx torquatus. The sequence continues at coordinate 3,352,944 of JAQHUG010000043.1, forward strand.
GAAGGGAGAGCCACAAGGGAGCCCCACCTCCATTTCCCTCACTCAGCCTCATGGCAGTCAGCTGAGGGAGGCTGGCATGGAGCCGTGACAGCAAGGTGTCTGGAACATTCAGATCCGTGCTCATTCCAGACCACAGGCTGCTGTGTCAGGAGCGTTACATTCCGTTACAGTAGTCTGTCTTCAGAGCTGTGAGGAAATGGGTAGTAGGTGACTCTTTAGAATGGTTTTTGTTTTGTTTTGAAGGTCTTACTCTATAGCTCAGGCTAGCCTGAATTTTCTAAGTAGTTCAGCCTGACCTCAAGCTTATGACAGCTCAGTATAGAGGGACACATGTGTAATTCCAGCCCTTGGAAGGCTGGGGCAGGATTCTGAGATCATGGTTAGAACAGGCTACATAGTGATGTCCCATCTCAAAAGAGCAGCAGAAGACAGAACGTGTCGTGTGATGCTGGGATTGAACTCAGGGCCGTGTGCTTATGCTCTCTCGCTGAGCAGCGTGTATTTCAAGCTCGAGGCTGCTGAGTTTTTGTTTCTTAGATTCATTTTTATTTTATGTATATGACTGTTTTGCTTACATGTATGTCTGTGCACCATGTGTCAGCCTGGTGCCCGCAGAGGCCAGAAAAGAACATCAGATACCTTGGAACTTAGTTACAGATGGCTGTGAACTGCCATGTAGGTGCTTGTGATCAAACCTGGGTCCTCTGCAAGAGCAATAAGTGCCCTTACCCACTGAGCCATCTCTCCTGCCCACCTGCTGAGTTTTATATTAGTTAAATCCTTTTGCTTTGTGTACAGAAAGCTTCCATTTGGCAGCTAGCCTATGTTAGGAATTGTTATTAGCTGTTTATTTCTGGATATTCCATAAGAATTGATCCAGGGTTGGAAAATCTATAAAGAGCAAACTCAACTTATGAAAACTTTTTAAAAAGATGTGCTCCAAAATTTCTTCCTTCTCTGATGATAAACTCTCGTTTCAATCCTTGTGTTGCCTACCATAAAATCTTAGGTGTAAGTAGAAGTGAATGAGTATTGTCTTAGCCCGTGAAGACAGAGGCGCCCAGTCATCATCACGTTCTGTTGCTGTACCTGCCAACCTAATGGAAAGCCTGGAATCAAAAGGAGCTATGCATGATGGGACCCAAAGCAGTTTCTTTATTAACCAATGAAAGCAGCACAAAGACAGAAGGACCTCCTATACCAGCTTATCACATAGCTGGGGGGAAAAATCACTGTCATCTCATGAGGAGGTTGAAGTGTGGCGTGATCAACCCAGATTTGATGTGCAGTTCAAAGACCTGGAGAAATGGCAGGACAGTCCCATCAATTCTGATTTTTGTTGTACTGACAGCCTCAGTTGACATCATAGGCCATGAAGGAGCTAGACAAAAGCACACAGGAGGGAAAACATTGGGATTCTTCATCTAGCGATGCAAAACATATGTATTAGTAAAATGCCTCAGTGGCAAAAATAAAATAAGAGAATTAAAAAAAACCAGCTTGGAGAAAGGGTTGATTTGGACTTACGGGTCCTGGGGTGTAGTCCATTGTGGCAGGGAAGACATCGTGACAAGAGCAGGAAGCTGGCTTTATGTGTGCACTCAGAAAGCAAGAGAATGCACAGGAAGTACGCCTGGCTCAAGGCCCACTCGAGTCCCAGCTTCCTGTGAGGTTTCACAGCCTAAAGGTTCCACAAACAGCACCACCAGATGGGAAGCAAGTATTCAACCAAGTGAGCCTATGGGTGATGGGGGGATTCTCATTCAAACCACAGCAGTGCCTTCTTGAGCCTTCCGCTCTCCCATCTTCCTAACGTGGAGTGGACTGCACTCAAAACTGGCCTCTTCCGGGTAGTGGGAGAAAGATGATGCCTGCGAAGGCTCCGGAGACAGTGAGTGAGGGCGTGTGTTCCTGGGCCCAGGAAATGCATGCAAATCGCACGTGGACCGATGACCAGCATGGAACCAGCAGTTGCGTCCTGAGCTAGAGGCAGAATCCAGAGGTCCTCAGAAGAGCAGCTGCGGTGCTACAGATCCAGGGTGACAAGTTTAGTGAAAAATAAAGAGAAAGGTTTGGTCCAGAAGCATGAGACTCAGGCTGGAGAGATGGCTCAGAGGTTAAGAGCACTGACTTCTTTTCCAGAGGTTGTGAGTTCATTTTCCCAGCAACCACATGGTGGCTCATAACCATCTGTAATGAGATCTGGCACCCTCTTCTGGCCTGTAGGCATATGTGTGATACAGAGCACTGTACATATAGTAAATAAATCTTTTTGTTGTTATTGTTTTGAGATAGTGCTTTTCTGTGTAGCTTTGGAGCTTGTCCTGGCACTCACTCTATAGACCAGGCGCTCACAGAGATCCTCCTCCTTCTGCCTCCTGAGTGCTGGGATTAAAGGTGCATGCCACCACCACCTGGCTAATAAATAAATCTTAAAAAAATAAAAAATGCATGAAACTCACCCCCTGGTCTATGAAATGTTTTCTCCAGCCTCATGCTGGAACAAAGGAACGGGCACAAAACTATAATAGCTGGGTAAAGAGCTGAGTCTTTTGGTTGGTTGTAGTCAAGTGGCAAAGAGGGGATTTTTGCCCCTTGAAGGTAGGTGAATGATTAGAAAAGGTTGGACTCATCATAGGAATTTGGTGTTTGGAAATTAATGCTATCTAACTTTGTCTTTCCCCTTGGCCATGTATCTAGCGTGTGTCAGTTCCTGGAGCTGTGTCAAAGTCCAGAAGGTGGCTTTGGAGGGGGCCCTGGGCAGTACCCACACCTTGCACCCACATATGCAGCTGTCAATGCACTGTGCATCATCGGCACGGAGGAAGCCTACAACGTCATTAACAGGTAAAGCTGCAGGAGTGGTGGTGGAGATGCAGGAGGGCCCCTCCTATTCTACTGCACTTACTGTACTTTTCTTCTGCCCTCCCCACTGTTCTCAGAGAGAAGCTTCTTCAGTATTTATATTCCCTGAAGCAACCCGATGGCTCTTTCCTCATGCACGTTGGAGGTGAGGTGGATGTGAGGTGAGTGGCACAGTTGTATCCACGGCTTCTGGAATGTACCTTTGCATCCACAGCTTCTAGAATGTACCTTTGCATCCACGGCTTCTAGAATGCACCTTTGCATCCACGGCTTCTGGAATGTACCTTTGCATCCACAGCTTCTAGAATGTACCTTTGTATCCATGGCTTCTAGAATGTACCTTTGTATCCACGGCTTCTAGAATGTACCTTTGTATCCACGGCTTCTAGAATGTACCTTTGCATCCACAGCTTCTAGAATGTACCTTTGCATCCACAGCTTCTAGAATGTACCTTTGTATCCATGACTTCTAGAATGTACCTTTGCATCCACAGCTTCTAGAATGCACCTTTGCATCCACGGCTTCTAGAATGTGCCTGTTCTTAGAGCAGCTGAGCTAGAGTAATGTGGCAAACTGCTGCTTTGTCCCATAGACTGATGTGTAAATGGTGTGTTCCTGGTACACTCATGGTCTTTGCTAATATGGCACTAAGGTCCACCAGTGACATTATCTTAGCTTCTTTTTTCTAAAAGTCAAAATATGAGTTGGATAAAAACAGAATCAAATGCTTTAGATACAAAATACATTTGTTCGGTGTAAAATAGTTTAATGTAAATAATTGCACAGTAATGCAATCTTTCACCTCTTTTGGAGAAGCAAGCCTAGAATGGACTTTGTAAATACTTTCTTGCTGCATCTGATGAAATCCTGAGGGTCCTGAATACCCAAGGCACATGAGGGAGAGTTCCTCTGTGGGGTGCAGAGTGCCTTGTGGGCCAGAGACTGCAGTGTAGTGGACTTAAACCAACTGATTGGTACCCTTACCTCAAACCTAGTATTTTACTCAAGAAACTTATCTGGCCAGGTATGGAGGTCTGTGATCACAATCTCAGCTCTTGGGAGGTGGAAGCAGGAGAATCATGAGTTCAAGGTCATCCTTGGCTATATCATGAGTTCAAGTCTACCCTAGGTTATATGACCCTGTCCGAATTAAAAAAGAAAAAAATAGAAAAAAAATATATTTATTATACTAGCAGGTAGCTTCCTGACCTGTGGACAGTCCACCCATGAGGCATGTAAAGTTTAAGGAATAAGTAATTTCTCAAATGCAGTGGGTCATTGAGATTGTATATCATTTAGTATGGGAAGAATACATTTTTGGGAGGAAGTGAAGCTTTGTATCAGAATGATAGAGCTATCTTCCGTGTGTGTGCATGTGTGTGTGTATCAGTGTGTTTTGTGTTATTTTGCAACAGGGTCTCACTGTGTTGCCCTGGCTGGCCTGAACTTGTTATGTAGACCAGCCTAGCCTTGAACTCATAGAGATCTGTCTGCCTCCTTGTAGTGGATTCTTTAGCATGTTCTTCACAGTGTGCTAGCTGTGTGTAGCTTTTGGCATAACCATTACACTTTTTGCATGGTTAGCATGGTGTCTACAGAAAAACCAACCAGAAACCGGTGCGATTGCTCACAGGTAAAGGCATTTACGTCACAAGCTTGAGGACCCAAGTTCGGTTCCTAGAAGAAGTGAACAGACCACACAGATGCCTTCCGTCCGCACATGTGCTGGAGTAGGTGCATACTCACCTGCAGAGACACATGATGATGATAATTTAAATAATTTTAAAGAAAGTTGGCCAACCAGGGACTGGAGAGATAGCTCAGTCGTTAAGAACACCTGCTGTTCTTCCAAAGGACCTGGGTTAATTCTCAGCACCCACTTGGCAGCTCACAACTGTGTGTAACTCCACCTCCAGGGGATCTGACAGCCTCACACAGACATACATGTAGGCAAAACGCCAGTGCCCATAAAATAAAAATAAATAAATCATTTTTATAAAAAAGAAATAAAGGAGGCCAACCAAATAGGCCTAATATGCCTCCTACAAAGCACTAGCCGCTGAGCTCTGGAAACGCAGGTCTGTGCTGGAGTCGTGAGCAGCTTCTACACCCAGACCTGAGAGAGTGCTTAAGGATAAGCTCAGCGGTTTCGGGTAGCATCTGATTTTACCAAGTGTGTAGTACCAGGCTATAATGATGGGTGCACTCTTTTGAGTGGCTTTAGTTGTCAGTTGTTTCCTGGGTACTTAACCTGCTGTCAGTTTGCTGCCTGAACAAGGTATAGAGACTTCCCTACCTGCCTTAACAGGGGGCCAGAGCTTAGCTAGAGGCCACGTTGCTGTTAGAGAGTAGTGGCAGCTTGCAAGGCAGTTGAGTTTTTAATAATTAATTGAGCCGGATGTGGTGGTGCATGCCTTTAATCACAACACTTGGGAGGCAGAGGCCAGCCTGGCCTATAGAGCGAGTTCCAGGATAGCCAGGGGTATACAGAGAAACCCTGCCTCAAAAAACCATAAAATAAATAAATAATAAAGATTGGAGTTGGGCATGGTAGCACACACAGAACATCCGGCATTCAAGGGGCGGAGGCAAGAGGGTAGTGAGTTCAAGGTCTGCCTTGAAACATCTTGAGAAACCCTGTCTCAGGACAACTGGGTGTAGTGGCATATGCCTTTAGTCCCAGCATGGCAGAGGCAGGCAGATCTTTCTCTGTGTTCTTATTCATAAACGCTAGACAAATGCAGAGCAACTTCTCCTGTCAATTTGATGTGTTCCATTAAGGAGCACCTGGCCATAATCCTCCCCTGCTGTGGTTCTGGGACTGCTCTGCCATCGAGCCCTCGGTTGTCATTTATACAGTGGATGACAGATCAGACCTGCAGATGGCCTCCAGTTTCCTAGTCTTGCCTGGCTTGTTGAACATCAATTCCATTGTTTTTGACTCCACAGTTCTTTGTTTTTCCTTTGCGTAGAAGCACCAGCCTGTGCTCAGGAGAGGAAATTGGAAACAGAGGACAGGTTACACCTGGAGGCAGTTTACTCCCGTGCCTGGTTGGACAGGGATGGCCTCTTGATCTCTGGGGCCTAGAACAACTCCTGGTGGTTTCTGAGCATGCCTTACTCAGGCGTGGGTATCTTCTGGACACCTCAGAAGCCTCCAGTTCAGTTAAGGAAGGAGCCGTGACTAGCTGGGCTTGGCCTGTAATCCCAGACTCTTACTCAGGAGACTGTGCAGAATTACAAAGTAAAAGGGTAGCCTGGCAACTTTGAGACCCTGTCTCAAAATAAAAAGTAAAATGAAAGATTGATACACAGCCTGAACTTAGAGCATTTACCTAATATATGCGTGTGTCTTAGTTAGGGTTTTTATTGCTGCAAGACACCATGATCACAGCAACTCTTATAAAGGAAAATATTTAATTGGGGCTGGCTTACAGTACAGAAGTTTAGTCCATTATCATCATGGAAGCATGGTGGCACACAGGCAGACATGGTGCTGGAGAGATAGCTGAGAGTTCTACATCCACATGAGCAGGGGAAGAGAGCCTGGCTTGAACTTCTGAAACCTCAGACCCTTCTCCGTGTGAGATGATTCCTCTAACAGAGCCACACCCACTCCAACAAGGCCACACCTCCTAGTAGTGCCACTCCCTATGGACCAAGTATTCAAACACATTAGTCAATGGGGGGGCCGGCATTCCTATTTATACTACCAAGCTATGGGACACTGGATTCCACCCCAGTACTGGGAGAACAAACTACAGCCTGGCGGTGGTGGCACACACCTTTAATCCCAGTTCTGGGGGGTGGGGCAGAGGCAGGAAGATCTCTGTGAGTTCGAGGCCAGCACAGTCTACAGAGTGAGTTCCAGGACAGCCAGAACTACACAGAGAAACCCTGTCTCGAAAAACAAAACAGGAGCTGTTATTTATTCATTTTCTGATTTAATTGTAAAATTCATAGTGTTCTCTGGGGATAGAGGAGAGACAGCAGGTGACGGAGCAGGATGTGTTCAAGGGATGAGATGTTACTGAATCATAGGAGGCCTTGGGGCACCAGTGGGAAAAAGAGCTGGAGGGACAGTCCCCTCACAGAGGCAAATACATCCTGATGGGTTTCCAGTAGGTGGTGATATGACCTGATTGGTGCTGTGCTAGTTCTCTGGGTGCAGTGAATGGGTTACAGTGTTTTAGTAAATGTCCTCTGGTTTCTGAGCTAGAAGGAGGGAGACAAACAGAAGGGTGATCCAGGTGGAGGGTAATGACTTGGGTTTGGATGTCGGTGGTGAGGGAGGAGAAAAGCAGACAAACTGGAGAGCTGTGATGCTAGCTAGAAACAGGGAGACAGGAAGAAACTGCATGACAAGTTGTGCCTTGGTCCCTCCCCTTCTTTCTGTGTGCTCTAGGACTAGTGGTTTTGGTATCTGTTGTGTGACTTTCCCTGGGAGTCTTTTTTTTGTTTATCTTAGATAGGGAGGGCAACAACAGATCAAAGAAAATTTCATACAAGCCCTGCTTGTTGAACCATTGAATTTATTGGGGTTGTTCATAGGAGCGCGGGTGACTTGGGCAGCTGCATCCCCAAAAATCATGAGTGGTGGTTCACAAAGGCTGCATCACTGGAATTCCCAGCCCAATCAGTCTTCCACTTCCTATGTATTTTCATGCCACCACATGTCGCTGTGGAGGTCAGGGTGAGTGGCTGGAGTCTCAGGTGAAGCTCTGAAGATCTCCCCTGCCCTTCTCTAATGAGGGAACACCAATAGGCCTAGTCTTCTGAGTCTCACAAGGGGTAATCACAGGTGCAACCATCATGTCCTGTCTAGGAGACCAGGATTCTACACTACTCCACCCCTTCTCCTGGTTTTCACATTCTTATATTCTGCAGTGTTCCCTGAATCTTGGTGTTATATATATGGCTGTTTGCTGAGCAACAATATAGAACATAGCTCGATACTTCCAGCAGTTTGACCCTCTAAGGGTGTCTTCTTCAAGGAGCATGTCACCCTGTGCCACATCTAGGAAGGCAGTTCCATGGGGATTTCTCCTGTAGCCTTTGGATAATGACGCTTCCTCTGGGGGGCTTAAAGCTCAGCTTCTGTTTCATGTCTAACACCAATATGGGGGAACACACACTCGCCATTCCAGCATGGCAACATGCTAATTCCTACCACATGGGGAAAGATGGCCACATTGGAACTGCCCCCATGGAAGGTCTGCCTTCAAGACAGCTCAGCCTTGGTCGCTGTCCTCTCTCCCTTAGCAGAGGCCATGCAACTGTATTCCCCCAACTCATCTCTGGTTCCATCACTAGTGCTGTGTTCCTCATCCTGGGGAGGTGGGGGCTGTGTTTCTATTCATCCTCAGTACAGAGGACAATAACAGAGCAAAGAAACAATCTAGCCATGTTAGCTGGTCACTAGAATCGTCACCCTGAGTCAACCTTCTAGCTCCTACACACTCTCTAGACCTAAGACCTTGTGCAACTGGGTCAGCATTCCATGCAGCTAGTGGGGGTGGGGGCGGGGTTCAGAAAAGGAGTGACCGGAGTCTCCACTAAGGCATCTGGTGCCCCTCCCCCTTCCTCCTCCTACACAGGAATATTAATAGACATTATCTTGTGAGGATCTCATTCAAGTAATCACAGCTGCTCTGATTTCAAGACTGTAGCAGCCATGTCACACCCAGAGGACAGAATTCCATAACTGCCTCCCCTGTCACTTTTTCCACTGATGAGAGACAGACTGCATCACAGTCCCATCCGTCCCCCGTCCCCCGTCCCCGTTCACCACCACCCCCCTGCCAATGAGGATCCAAGAGCCTCTGAAAACACTGCGGAGCCTTTGTGAGAGGCTCAAGGCCTTGAGGAAATTAGATCATACCTTCAAAGTTAACATATGGTAAATGGCAGCATTTGGCGTTGGCACGCTTGCCCCTCGCCTGCTCTGGTTGCCTCTGCCAGTGGGAGCCTGGCTGGTCACAGTGCTGGCAGGATAATTATGCCCATGGCTTCTGTAGCGATTCCTCTGGAATGCCTCAGTAAGTGTGGCTTCATGTTAAGTCTATATAGCCAATAAGATGGAAGCCAAACTTCCTTTTTCTTCCCTTTCATGTTCCGTCTGAGCTCTTAGAAAAGAATTTCTGAGTAGGATTAAAACAAATAATTTCTGTCTTTCTATGCTGGGTATTTGAAACAAAACAGTCTCTGGGTGTGTTCCATGACAGATGGAGAAGATGGAAGAGCGTCCTGAGAAGAATTAGGGCTGAAGAGTAGAACAAGAGTTTTCTCAAATGCATACATTTTATTTTATTTGTTCATTTTCAAATAGGAACTAGAAGTACAGCTTGGTGCAATAGAGTATGCATGGTATGTACAAAGCTGGAGTTAGATCCCCAGAATCACCCTGCCCAAATGACCAAAAGATATGTTTCTTCCTCTTTTTTTTTTCTTTTTCTTTTTGGTTTTTTGAGACAGGGTTTTGCTTTGGAGCCTGTCTTGGAACAGTGTCTCAAGTATTCCAACCTGGCTTCAAAATTGCTGTGTACCTGAGGATGACCTTGAACTTATGATCCTCCTTCTTCTGCCTTGGGTGCTGACATGGGCACACACTTCATACCAGTTTGATCAAACCTAGGCTTTTGTACATGCTTGGCAAGCAAGCACTTTACTAACTGAGCTGCATCCTAAGCCTTGTTCCTACTTTTTCACTGAAATGTGGGTTTCTGTGTATGTCTGGCGAAGGGCTTGACGTCAGCCTTCTTTTCTCTAGAGACGTAAGGATGCCTGTTCCTGTCTCATTTGTGGGGCCCAAGCAGCCATTAGAGTGTGGTGGCCTGCTTTGGAGCGTGTCTGTCTGAGGAAATGTAGAGCTAACCTTTCACACACATCCAGACAGAGGTCCCAAGGCTGCCGCGGTGAGATGTCTGAATGAGTAAGAAGAGCCTCAGCCACGCCTGGATGGGATGCTGGGGACTGTTCTACGTCTGTGAAAAAAGGCTGACTCTGTTTTTGAGATGAATTGATACGACCGCTGATCCTTCAGATATAGGTCTGCCTGTGTGGAGGCAGGCAGAGTAGAATGTCATGTTCCTCCCCTGAAGCCGTGTCATGAGCAACTCTGTCCAGACAGATTGGCACACCTCCCGGAGACCCAGGAAGAAAGGCTGTGCCGAGAGATGGAACATGGCAGCAGCTTACTGGGCAAAGGGAACAGTCTACCCGAGCAGTTTACCGAGCTGTGGGCTCTGATACCCGCCAGCCTGAGGACGCCATGCAGCTTCATAGCTGAAGGCCGACAATTTAGAAAGACAATAGATGAGGGTTTTGCTCCAGCCTTCCTTTTCATTTGTAGATTGCTTGATGAGAAGTAGCTATCTCCAAAGCTGGTGAAAGAATACAGGTGTGTGTGTGCTGGGGGAGGTGCCCCGGAAAAAGGATATCAATAGAAAAATTCCTGAAGAGGGGGAGAGCATTTTCAGAGCAGAAATGGTTTTGAGAGAACATTCAAAACAGGATGGTTTTTTGAGGAGATAATAAACACAAGGTCACACTATAAACAAGAAAAGTCTAAGGCGGCCTTTAAACTGTAATGACATAAAAGCCTGTTTCCTTCCACGCGTCTCCGGGGATACATTTGGGGAAAAACATCAGTTTCTATGTTGGGGCAACGGTCCCCGACACCGAGCCTTGCCCTGGCTTTTGCTGGGAACCTAACATGTTTCCCTCTGTTTCTGTCTTTCCAGAAGTGCGTACTGTGCCGCCTCGGTGGCCTCCCTAACCAACATCATCACTCCAGACCTCTTTGAAGGCACTGCAGAATGGATAGCAAGGTGAGAGAAGTCACGTGGCCCCCAGTCCTTAGAGGGCAAGAGGGCAAGAAAAGTTAAAACTTAAAAGTCTGGAAGGGAATATAAAATTATGAGATGTCTTAGGTGTTATATGTTATGCCCTTTACAAACACTTGAAATTATTTAGCTGTGTGGTGGTGGCACACGCCTTTAATCCCAGCAGAGGCAGAGGCAGGCAGATCTCTGAGTTCAAGGCCAGCCTGGTCTACAGAGTGAGTTCCAGGACAGCTAGTACTACACAGAGAAACCCTGTCTTGAAAAAGCAAAAATGAAAACATACAAACCAAGCCCAAATACTTGACATTGTTTTCAGAGTTTCTTTAATGTTGTGTTGCTGTTTAGAATGGCACAGGCTGGAAACTTTGGCGAGTAGTGTTGGTGGGAGTCTCAGTGACCAAAGCAGTTGGCAGTATCTCAAAACGCCCTTGCTCATGAAACTCAATAACTCTCCTCCTACAGAAACTCTCACCCACATGCATGGTAGAGACAAAGACTTGTTTCTAAGAGCAAAAAGCCTGAAACAGGACTGGGTGTGGTGGTCCAGGGTAGACGTACCTGGCCTGTAATCACAGCACTCAGGAGGTTGATGTCGGAATTCAAGGGCATCTTCAGCCCCAGTTTGTGTTTCAGGCTAGCCTGGACTGCAAAAGACCCTCTTAAAAATAAAAAGCAAAAGGCATATACGTATATACATACATATATGTATATATATGCTGTTTATTTATTCTTATCAAAATTGTGCTCATTACCATGTAAATATTAATGGAGTGACACCAGATGATACACTGTGGTCATATGTTTTGTGTGATTTTCGTTGTCCTGGAGTTAGCATACATATCATGAATGTATTTATCAGGAATTCATCTCCAGATTCTCTACCAGTACTACAAAGTTATTTTTCATACAGTGTGTGTCTGTGTGTGTGTGTGTGTGTGTGTGTGTGTGTGTAGAGATGGCTCAGTTGTTAAGAGCATTGCCTATTCTTCCAGAAGATCGAGGTTCAATTACTAGCACCCTCATGGCCACTCATAACTGACTGTAACTTGAGTTTCAGGGGATCCAGTACCCTCTGATGGCCTTTATGGATATGTGGCATGCATGTGGTACACAGGCATACATGGAGGCAAAACACTCATACATAAAATATACATACATACATACATACATAGAATAATAATTAAATACAAAGTTAAAAGCCGTGTCTAGGTCTTTTCAGCATGTAGGTAATTTGAAATTGATGCATCTTTTTCCTGGGTGTTCATGTGTTGAATAGCTCTGAAGTGTGTCATGGACATTGTGGTTGGCGTATTGGAGAGAATGCATTCTGTTAGATTACTTCAAAGGATGCTTTTGTTTTTAGCAGTCAAGCCACTTAGACTCATTCTGTAAACTTCAAACAGTGTTCTGTCCAGCAGTGGGCGGCAGCTCAGATCTCAGATCAGTTTTGATTCCAAGCTGCTCAGTTTGCCCTCTTTGCATGTGCTTTCAAGGTAGAAACTTGAGCTGAAGTTGGGTTTTTCCATCTCTGACTCTTCTGGCTTGTCCTCACTTTTTAGTAGCCTATTCCTTCCTGCTAAAGATGGTGGCTGCCCCGCCCTGCCCCAAGACCCAGACTGCCACTGCTACCACTTGGGTACTGTGGCCATCGTCTGGGCAAACCAGAAGGAAAAAAAACAAAACCAAGAAAGAAAAAGAAAGATAGGGTGGCTTGAAGGAGACCAGTTCTCTGTAATTGTTGACTCCAAGTTTTAATGCTCCACTGAACTCCCTGTAGCTGGGCCTTGGAGGTGGTTTGCACTGCATTGGGGTGTCCAGCCCAGTCGACAGGAAGGTTCCCTAGCAGGACATTCACTGAACGTGAGGTATGACTGAACCAGTTTTACTGTTTTTTACTACCTTTTAGCCTCAGACATACTTCATTTGTTTGTGCCAGCTGAAGGGATGTTAAATTGTATATAAATCTAGAATACACAGGATTCAAGTGAGTTTGCCTGTGATGGTAACCACAGTGCCTGCCACCATCCGGGGCTGTCAAGTCTCCTGGGCAGTTTTGTTTTACTTTTGCCTTTTTTCTCCATCCTGAGACTCTGAGAATCTTTATGGGTACTGTTCAGAAGCTTCATGATGATGAATCTTGATGGGGATCATTCTCAGTGTGTGTTAGGCACCTCGCAGAATTCTTATTTGGAAGCACACAGATTTTGGATCAAGAAATTGCGTTGCGGTATTTCTTTGGCAACTTCTCCTGTATTTTTATTTTTGAAACAAGGCCTCGCTGTGAACCCAGTTCCAACTGTTAGCATCTCTGCTCCTCTTGCCTCAGTCCCCGGAGTGCTGGGATTGTAGGCATATGTCCGCATACTCAGCTTGCTCTTTTACAGTATCCAATTAGAAGTATTAATCTCATTTATAAAGATTTTTTGTTTGTTTATATTTTGAGACATGGTTTCTGTCCTGCTGTCCCGGAACTCACTTTGTAGACCAGGCTGCCTCGAACTCACAGAGATCCGCCTGCCTCTGCCTCCCAAGTGCTGGGTTTAAAGGTGTGTGCCACCACTGCCCAGTGTCATTTTTAACGATCTTTTATCAAATTTATTCTTAGACCATTTTGTATATGTGTATAGTGCGTCCTGGCGACGACTATCACCCCCGTCCTCCCTGTTCTCCCTCCCACCAGTTTCCCACCCTCTCGCCATGTCCCTTCCCCACATTCATGTCTTTCTGTGACTCAGTGAGTTTACCCAGGGTTGTCTGTATAACCGTGGCTTTGGAGCTATCCACTGGAGCCTGGTGGGCTCCTCAGTGGATACACAACTCAAGACCATGGCTGCCCCTCCCCTAGAATTCATCACATAGGGGCGTAGGATCCCACGAGTCCCTCCACCCAGGAGGAACCATTGACAGACCCTGTGCAGGTCTGCTGCAGGTGACCCCAGTGGCTGCAGGTCCTCTGAAAGAGCAGCCAGTGTTCTGCCTGACAGATAGCTCCCCACAGCCTCTAGATTCTTTCCAGCCCCCTCAGATGTTCTCTGAGCTGTGGAGGGTATCAGGGTCCTGTCAAAGGATGAGCACTGAGCATCCCTCATTCTCAGCACCTTGATCAGCCGTGTGTATTCACATTCACCTCTGTTAACTGAGGAAGCAGGCTTCTCCGGGCATTCTGAGCTTCCTGTGGCTGGTCGGCCTCATTGTTTTTATTAAGCTCATTGAGGGTCTGTTTTCTATTTCTTAAAGTTTTCTTGTATTTTCCCAGAGATTCCCTTACTATTTACCTTCTCATCCTTCCCTAATCTTATTTTTAATTTTCCAGAGTTCAGGCTCCCCCCCCCATCAGTACTAATTTTTTATATTCTTGGATGTTCAGCTCTGTCATCCTTTCAACTTTCTTCACATGATGTTGTCTAAGATACAACTTTGAGAGATGGCTCAACAGTTAAGAACACTGGCTTCACATCCTTCTATAATTCCAGTTTCAGGGGATCTAATGCCATTTTCTGGCCTTTATGGGCACTGCACATGGTGCACAAACATACATGTAGGCAAAACACCCATACACTAAAAATAAATGAGTCTTTAAAAAGTAAAAATAAGATGCAACATTAAGCAGTTTTTTTCTGTGCCCAGTGTTGTCTCCTCCACTTTGCTTTTGAGCAAAGGTCTCTCTTTCATATCAGAGATTTGCACACATATCTAGGGCTTAGCTACTCTGTTAATATTGAGTCCAGTCCTAACGGGCTGATGAGAAGTCATGTACATAAACGTGAGTTAAGACCACACTGTTCTCCAGGGAATTCTCATGTATCAGTATCTGTACGACTCTGTTCTTGAGCTTTCGAATCCCCGTTAGGATGTGAAGCTTGCAGGCAGCCCTATGAATTCCTAGTCAGGGAAGGTGAGCCGTTTGTGCTGGCCCCACTGACCCCTCCTGCATTCTGCTGTGCCGTGGAAGCTGGGATTTACCACCCCCCCACTTAGTGGTGGAACTGTGGATTTTAGAGAGGTAGAAATAGAGAGAGACAGAGACTGGGCCTGGTGTGGGCTTTTAAAACCTTAAAGCTCACCCCCCAGTGACACACCTCCTCCAACAAGGCCGCACCTCCTATCCTTCTCAAATAGTCCACCCCCTGGTGACAGGCTCCAAATATATGATGAGCCCATGGGTGCCATTCTTATTCAAAGCACCATAGTAATCAAACATGGTCTTGCTCTTGGCTGCTGCTGATTCTCCACCTCTGCCCCAGAACTGAGGAAGACTTCTCTAACCAGCTCTTTATGTACTCTTAGCGATAGCACCTATCATCCAGTTTTTAGGATTTTGTTGTTGCTAGCCTTTGTGCTTAATGTCCTCTCCTTGCTTTTTTCTTCCTTCCTTCCTTCCTTTCTTTCTTTTTCGTTATTATTTTTTGAGATAGGGTTTCTCTGTGTAGCCTCGGCTATCCTAAAACTTGCTCTGTAGACCAGACTCAACTCATGGATATCTGCTTGCCTCTGTCTCCCGAGTGCTGGGATTAAAGGAGTGCACTGCCAACACCATGACTTTCTTACTCTCTTTACCCTGGCCATTTATACCTTTTATATCCTTGTCCATTTTATTGGGCTTCAGTATCTTTGAATTTGTTTGTTATATAGTTGAGGCTATGAACTCTGATCTTCTTCTACCTCTAAGTGCTGGGATTATAGGCAATGTGCCATCATTTCCAAAGAGCTTATTAACTGAAAAAAAGCAAGACACAGAAGAGAGTGTATCATGCTTAAAACCTGCTCTTTGTGTGAAAATCAAGGGGAAGAAAGCAGAACATGGGTCTGTAGTATTTATGTATAGTGTGTGTGCATGTGTACTGTGTATGTACATGGTGTATATGTATGTGTGTATAGTATGTGTCCATGTAATGTGTCTGTTTGTGTGTAGTGCGCATGTGTATGTAGTATGTGTCTGTGTGTATGTGTGTAAAGGAGACAGACTAAGGCACAGAAACAGATGGGTTACTGCAGGTAATAGGAACTTGGCATCTAGAATGGGCAGGAAGCTCCTTTGTTTTGTTTATCCTTTTATGCTCTTAGAAGATTATTACTTTTTCAATTAAAGATTTCAACAAAGATTAGTTTAATGAAAGACAGAATTTGGTCTCCTTTGCAAACTCTTCACTCCCCAGTTTTCAGACATGGGTGCTTTCTCTAGACCATGTAGCCAAATGTGCTGGAAACCCAAAATGAAGCTCATGTTTGGGTGACAATGGACGCTGAGGGACAGAGGGAGAAAGGTGGCCTATTCAGAGCATGTAGCTGCTGTCCTTGAGCCTGCAGGCTCCCCAGATGCCAGGCTTCTATGGGGTGGGGCTTAGAGGTCCTGTCAGCTCCTGGGTGAAAGGCCTGTTTACCTGAGCACAGCAGAGCAGAGAAGGGCGACCTTAGGAAGTAAAGCATGATAGTATTGTATCAAAATAATTTAAAGTTTAGGGCTAGGGCTCCAAGGTAGAGTACTTGCCTTAAATGAGTGAGGTCTGGAATTAATGCCTAACACACACCCAGATGTACCCACATGTGTGGTGCGCGCGCGCGCACACACACACACACACACACACACACACACACACACACACCCCTTAAAATTACTCCATAGATAAAACATGTTTGTTATAGGTAGGCAAAGAAGAAAGTCTAAATTACTTGCAATCTACCACCACAGTGTAACCAGTTGTCCTGGTTGGTTTCCTATTGTGTGATAAGATAATCCTTACAGAAATATGTAGAAGGCCCACTTGTTGGTTCCCAGCTATCTGGCTAGCTTAGACCCGAAATAACCACACAGAAACTGTATTAATTAAATCACTGCTTGGCCCATTAGCTCTAGCTTCTTATTGGCTCTTACATGTGAATTTAACCCATCTCCATTAATCTGTGCATCACCATGAGGTCATGGCCTACCAGCAAAGTTTCAGCTCGGCTATCTCTGGTGGCGGCTATATGGCCTCTCCCTAGCTCTGCCTTCCTTCTACCTTGCTATAGGCTGAGCCAGTTTCTTTATTCATTAACCAATGAAAGCAACACATAGACAGAAGGACCTCCTACACCAGAAATCAGCTGGGGAGGAGTGGTTTGTGTTAGCTCAGAAGTCTAGGTTACATTGTAGCACAGGAGTAAGTTGAGGCAAGAGCAGAAAGAAGTGAGTGTGTGTGCTTGCTCATGCTCAGCCCACTTTCCCACTCTTCCACAGTTCAAGACCCAACCCAGGCTCCCGTGCTACCCACAGTGGGCCGAGTCTTCCCACATCATTGAGTACAGTCAAGACAGTTACCCACAGACATGCCCACAGGCTAACCTCATCTAGGCAGTCCTTCACTGAGGCTCTTTCCAGTGACTCCAGATTGTGTCAAGATGACAAAACTAGTCATCATAAATGTTTTGTTGTTGCTTTTATTTCTTGAGGCAGAGTCTCAAATGTAGCCCTGGCTGACCTGCAACTCACAAGGATCCACTGTTGCCTCTGTTTCCCAAGTGCTGGGACTAGCAGCATGCTTGGTCTCAGACCAAGTTTTTAAAATGTATTTTCTTCCAGAGTTCTAGAAATTTAGTAGTACATTGTTATTTTCTAGCATTTCATGAAGTGAGTGAAACATTTTCATCACCCTGTAGCACTATTTAAATGACTGGATACTGGTTTGTTGTAAGAGCTACTACCATTTATTTAACAGCCCCTCGCCCCTCACATTTGAACTTCTAAGTTGGTTCTACATTCTGCTCTTAAAAATAGGAAGGCAGCAAACATTCTTACAGTGTGCTCCTTGGACACACTGTTACCTATTGTGTAAGGTTAGTTCCTAGAATGGCCCTGCCTGGCTGATCCCTGGACTATACACGGGCTGGGGAGATGGCAGTAGATAAAGCACGTGCTGTGCTGTGCAAGCCTGAGGAGCAGAGTTCGGGGCCTCAGCATCATGTAAGCTCTGGAAGGTCGTGGCAGCTGCCTGTCATCCCAGCACTTGGGTGACTGGCCCAGAGATTCCCTGGGTGAGCTGGCTAGCCAGACTAGCTAGAATTGGTGAGCTCCAGGTTCACCCAGAAACCACATCAATAAATAAAGTAGAGATCCATCAAAGAAGATGCCTGAAGTCAACCTCAGGCCTCCACATAAGCCTGGGCACACATGCATGCTCACTCAGGAATGTGCATGCACACCTGCCACACACATGCACACACATGTATGCACACCACACAATATGTGTATATATATGTGTGTGTGTGTGTTTTCTGTCAAGAAAAAGCACTATTAATAGATAGTATAACCCCAAATAATAGTTGCAATAAATGGATATGTTCTTTTACTATTTAGTGTTTTTTTTTTTTTTTTTTTAAAAGTCTTATTATATAGCTCTTGCTGTTCTGGAACTTACTGTGTAGACCAGGTTGGCCTCCAACTCAGAGACTGCCTCTGCCTCCCAGGTACTGGGACTAAAGGCGTACCCTACTATGTCCATCTTAGGGATTTTAAATATATAGAAAATTCTAACATTTAAAAATAAAGTTTAATTTTGAGCATTTACAAGCTTGGCACCCTCTTATACTTAGGGTTTTATTATTGGTGTTGTTTGCTTGTATAGGATCTCCTCTGTAGCCCAGGCAATCCTCTTTAAAGGCATGCACCACCACCATCTGGCATTCAAAACAAATTTTAAAAAACCCAACAACAAAAACAAAGCAAAAATATGAGGTATGGTGTCTCATATCTGTATCCCAGCACTTGAAGATTGGCGCTAGGGCAAGATGGGGGCATCAGGAAGCTCAGTGCTAGCCTGGGCTACTTGAAATCCTGTCTCCAACAAACAAAACCAGGAAAGAAAGAAACTGCAAGTAAGAGAGGTGGGACATGGATCAGTGGTGAGCACTTGCCTAGCATCTGTGAACTCCTGGGTTTGATCTCCAGAGCTAGAGCTAAACAGAAGAAGCTAGACAAAAGCAAAATGCATTCACTAATAGACCTGGTATTCAAGATAACCCAAACCAGCTGTCCTGGAACTCGCTCTGTAGACTAGGCTGGCCTCGAACTCACAGAGATATACCTGCCTCCTGAGTGTTGGGATTAAAGGTGCATGCCACCACAGCCCGGCTTGATTTTAACTTGTTGATTCTTCTACGTATAGGACTTTGCGATTTTCTCAAATGTGTATTAACCTGTGCTACTACATTTCTTATACAAGTGGATAGTTTCTAAATTTCCAAGGCTCCTGGCTTTGTTGTCTAGGAAGAGGAATCTGCAAGCATTAGCACGTCAGGGACCTGGGAGATAGTTCAGCACATGAAGTGCTTACTGTACCGCCTGAGGCTCTGAATCCAATCCCCAGTGCCCATGTGAAAAGCCAGGCATTGGGGCACATGCTTGTGTCCCAGCACTGGGGAGCTAGAGTTAGGGGATCCCTAGAATTCATTGGCCAAGACGTCCTAGCCAAAAATATGATCCCCAGGTTCCAGTGAGAGACTCTCAGAAAACAAAGTAGATAACTATCCTGAGGAACAACACCCAATTCTGACTTCTGGTCTCCACACACATGTGCACACACATGCACACATACATATACATGCATGCAAGTTAATAAATCAGCGTATTTCTATCCATGATGCTAGCAACTTATGCTTTAATAGAGCAAACTTTCTGTCACCCAGAGTACGGAGATGACACTTGTCCTTCTATGTGCAGTTGCCATAGTCCTACTTCTCCCCTCTCCTAGGTGCCAGAACTGGGAAGGTGGCATCGGTGGGGTGCCAGGGATGGAAGCCCATGGCGGCTACACCTTCTGTGGCTTGGCTGCACTGGTCATCCTCAAGAAGGAACGCTCTTTGAACCTGAAGAGCTTGCTAGTGAGTAGCTGTTGCGCCCGCCTCTCCCCAAGCCCAGGTTTGGCGATGGGACTCCGATCTGGGACCATGCGGAGGTCTGTGATGGGGAGGGCTGCAGAGCACAGAGTCTGTCTGTGCCTTGAGCACACAGACTCCCAGTCCCAGGACCAAGGCTCAGGTGCGGTTGTTGGTGCTCAGCACAGATGTGAGTCTGCTGAAGGAGCAAGCAACTGCTCTGGGCTGGCTCCCTTCTCCTACCTCTCCCTCTGGCTGCTTGGAGATTTCTGCACAGACCCTGATTGGTCTTCTGTCCTCCGGCCACCTGGAATGAACCAGAGTACCTTCCCAATACCCGAGAAAAATAGCTATGGCCCTCCGGATTCAGTATTACCTCCTGTCTTAGAATCTCCTAAGAGAAGAAACTGTGAGAAGAGCTTTGAAGCATTTTCGGGTCAAAGATTTATTACCTGTGAAAATTTTGTATCTGCATTCCAGCGAGTTCTCCAGGCAGAGTGGGAATGAGGGGGGTGGTGGGAACGTGGGGGTGGGGTTGTTATCAGGAGGTCTGAGCATCTCTTTTAGACCCCAAGTTCCTGGCCAATGTTCAGAAGCCAGTCAGTTTAAGGGAAGCCTAGAACACACAGAGAGAATATATTCCCTTTGTGTTTTAGGGATCATGTGTTTCCCTGGCCATCATCAGAGCAAACCAGCTAGAACTGACATTCATCTCTCTCTGCGAACAGATGCCAGGCCCTCATTGTTGAACCATTGTGAGCCCTCTAAAGAGCCGCTCTTATGTTCTGTGGTGTAACAAGCAGCATTTAGACCTCATTGTGAAAGAAAGCCTCTCACACGGCATACTCTATGAAGGTTCTGGAAAATTCATACCGGATGACCAACTTTGTAGATACTTTTTAAAAATCTCACCACCACAAGATGAAATGTAAAGTGCCATGTTGTGGGGAAAAATGAGGAATGGAGTAGTGACTGCCCAAGTTATAATGACAATACTGTAGGCTTGGACCCCGCCTCTGCTTCTCAGCCCAGAAACCCTGGGCCAGTTGTGTAATCTGCTCTAGCTGCCTTGTCTCTTTTCCTTCTGGAAGGTAGAAATAATAATCTGTATTCTTTGAGGGTTACAGGAGAGAGTCTGGTAGATGGGAGGTACTCCCCAAATGTAAGTTCTCCCTTTCCCAGAGACCCCTCTTTCCCTCCCTTTGCTATAAATAGCCGACACCTGAGCCAGCAGAGGTGGTGGTGGAGGTGCACGCCTTTAGTCCCAACACCAGGGGGCAGAGGCAGGTGGATCTCTGTGAGTTTGAGGTTAGCCTGGTTTACAGAGCAGTTCTAGGACACCCAGAGCTACAAAGAGAAACCCTATCTCAAAAAGCAAACAAACAGAAAGAGAGAGAGAGAGAGAGAGAGAGAGAGAGAGAGAGAGAGAGAGAGAGAGAGAGAGAAAGGAGAACCAACACTTATATCTAAGGGTTTTTGATATCCTATAGCCAAGGGAAATGGAACCAGCCCATGGCTTTAGGCACTGGAGCAAAAGCAGTTAGCCTGGCTTGAATCCACTCACATTGTGGGGTTAGTAAAAGCATAGAGTGTCCCCCTCCCTTTCCTTCTGAATGCTTAGCCCTCTGCCATTAAATGGCAGTCCCTGAAGCACAGGGTTCATTTTAGGCTGACTAGGGAGGTGTTGCTGTCTAAATCCACAGGTCTTTGTCCTTTTAAGAATCTGAGACCAGGGAGGGATATAACTCCATCATAGTCAAGGGCAGTCCAGGCTTCCCTCTAAAGAGTCCCTTGGATCTCCGTGTAGGAGCTCAGTCTAGGAGTACTCCAGGCACTGGGCATAACACACTGTTCCCTTTCAGTTCAGCGGGGCAGCTCTGAGGCCTTGGGCTGGGAGGCAAGAGCATGGTATCTGCCCAGCCAGTCGGTTCTGCTCACCCTTCAAGGCTATCTTGATGGAGTGTGTTCAAGAAATGTGGCGATAAGCCAGAAGTGGTGGTATCATATGTAGCCTCTGGGTAACAAGTGCCAGTGTATAGCTTCAGAATAAGAGTCTCCTTCCGTCACCTAACCAGGTTCCCCAGGCTAGACCAAGGAGTTATCATTTGGTAATTAGGATCATTGATTAGGATCAAGGGCTTCTACCTTCAATCCTGTTCCGGAGTGAATGTCCTCAGGGTGCAGGTGAGACAGGACTAGCTTGATGTCATCGCCTGAGATCAGCTCAACATTTCCCTTCTGTTCGGAACAAGCTCCCCTGAGCCGTGATGAGAAGAGACAGATGACCCTGCCTGAGTTTTCTGCTCCAGGCTGTGTTTAAGAGACCTTTGCAGGCCTCCCATACCAGTGCGGCCTCTCCACTCCACATCGGCCTCCATTTGGACCTAAGCAAGGATGGCTGTCGGAGTAGAGGGAACAAGAGAGGGCATTGGGATATGTGTGACATGAATGTGGGGAGAGGAGGAGAACCAGCCTGGGAGGGGTAACAGGAAATGGTAGTGAAGGAGACAAAGAGCAAAATGTAACAGTGAAACCTTTCGCTTTTTATGATAACTAAAAATGGTGGTCTTTTTTTTTTTTCAACTCTGGGCAGTGGTTGCTTCAAAATGGCAGTGGCCATGTGGGAAGAGGGGAGGGAAGCCGGAGCTCCAGACTCTGTGCCAGCAACTGGCCCTTGTTGCTGTATCTCTGGTTTACACCCGCCTTCCCTGTGGTCTCTCTCAGCAATGGGTGACGAGCCGGCAGATGCGGTTTGAAGGAGGATTTCAGGGTCGCTGCAACAAGCTGGTGGACGGCTGCTACTCCTTCTGGCAGGCGGGGCTTCTGCCCCTGCTGCATCGAGCCCTGCACGCTCAAGGTGAGCCCACACCACCCTTGAGCTAGACGGTCTCCCTGCTCACTTCCTGACTGAGTGCTGTTTAGAGAAGGTGAAGGAAATTCTGTCTGCCTGGGATCTTGAGAGCTGGTATGGAGGGAGCCTCCTGTCTAGGGGCTGTCTATGCAGAGTAGGACCCAGTTCCCAGGGTTTCAGGTCACCCACTGCTGCCTGGCCTCCCCGAGGCAGAATGAACCTCCTTTGTGCCACTCCCTGTTATCTGAAGGGAGCATCCCCTCTCTGTCTCAGGCCCTGCAGTAACTGGGGCTGCCATCTCAGCCGGGCATGAAGCCATAGTTTCCATTGCAGAGCTGTGTTTGGTCATGTCAGCATGAAAAGCCTTCTGTGCACACAGTCAAAATGGTAATAGGACAGGCAGTTATAAAAGGCCAGAGAACGAGAACCTGTGAGAAAAGACTTGTCATACCTGGCTGAGTGTGCATCACCATTAGAAATGTTTTATTTGAGCCGGTGAGACAGCCCCGTGGGTAGAGGCTCCTGCTGGCAAGTCTGATGACCTGAGTTCAATCCCAGGGACCCACATGGTGGAAATGGAGAACTATTCCCGCAGGTCGTTCAACCTCCACATGTGATCCCCTCTCCCAGAAAGTAAATAAATAGAATGCTGTTTGTTTGTTTGAAAAAACATGTTTTATGAAGGCTACTGTTTTGTTTGGCAGAACTGGGAATTGTAACTAGGGACCCCTGCCACCGAGCTGTAACCCAGCCCTAGAAGTCAGTCATTTTAAAGTCAGTGAGCTAACCTAGACCGTGCTTCCCTGAGCAGCTAGGCTAGAGAAATCCGCAGGGCGGGCAAGACCAGCAAGCAGAGGCGCTGGCAGCCCCTTTCTCTTGATGCCTTCTGATTCCATTCTCATTCTTGCCTGTGAGAACTGGGCACACAGGTGGGAGGGGGAGTCAAGGCCACCCTGCTGGCTGCCAATCTGTTCCTGCCTGGAGATCCCTTGGCCCAGAGGGAGACTTTCCTGTGGACTCAGCCGGGTGACTGGTTGCTCAAATGTAAAAGATGAGGCTCTAAGCTTCTGTGACTCTCAGAGCCCTATGCTTTAATTCCTTAATCTCTGTTGAGGAACTGTTGAGTTGTAGATGCTCTTGGTATTGATCAAAAGCACACAGAGTCACTGTCCTCCCTTCCCAGCCTGGGGCCATCAGGTTTAGGCCCCAGAATACTGAGGCCCATCAAGGGCAGCACTCTGGAACCCCTACAGGTTGTGACTTGATCTCTGGTAGGACTCAGAAATTGCTGAGAGTACTGGTTCTCAACCCCTTTAGGGGTCAGACAGCCCTTTGCCAGGGGTCGCATGTCAGACATCCTGCATACCAGATATTTACATTACTATTCACAGCAGGAGCACAATTGCATCTATGAAGCAGCAGCGAAAATAATCCTATGGTTGGGAGTCACCCTAAGATGAGGAACTGTATTAGAGGGCCACAGCATTTAAGAAGGTTGCCCTAGAGGCTGACTTTCTGGAAGAAATAACCTGAGCTTTTGGTGGTCTCTTTATTTAGAGCTGGCTTCTAGAAAGCCACAGATGTTGCCTTTTTTTCCATGGTGGTGGCTCTTTTGGCATGGCAGAGATTTCCCAAGCATTCACTGTGCCAAGCTGTTTCCCGTACACTTTCTCATTTGATCCCCCAAACAGCCCTATGACACTGAGGCTTCTGATGTTCTCATTTCGCAGATGAGGAAACAGCGTATGGGGTTAAGGCTTGCTTTATAAACCACAACCTGTAGTGGTTGGTAGGGGACTGCAGCCCCGTTTGTGTCACTGCAGAGGGACACTCATGTGCCACCCCCATCCCATCCCCTTTAAAAAGATTATCCAGCTTGTTTGTAGCTAAACAAATGCATGTTAGGAGCAGGGAGGGACGGCTCGCTGGATAAGAAAGCCTGCTGGTCTGACAGGAGACCTGAGCTCAGTTCCCAGCATCCACATTGGGTAGCTCAAACCAGCTGTAACTCCAGCTCCAGGGATCCAGCTCCTGGCCTTCAGGCAGGCAGATTTCTGAGTTGGAGGCCAGCCTGGCCTATATAGCGAGTTCCATAGTAAGACTCTGTCTCAAAAACCTAAATAGTAAAAGAAAATATCCATTTATTGCAACTATTATTTGGGGTTATACTATCTATTAATAGTGCTTTTCCTTGACAGAAAACACACACACACACACACACACACACACATATATATATACATATTGTGTGGTGTGCATACATGTGTGTACATGGGAATGTGCATGTGTGTGGCAGGTGTGCATGCACATTCCTGGGTGAGCATGCATGTGTGCCCAGGCTTATGTGGAGGCCTGAGGTTGACTTCAGGCATCTTCTTTGATGGATCTCTACTTTATTTATTGATGTGGTTTCTGGGTGAACCTGGAGCTCACCAATTCTAGCTA
>JAQHUG010000043.1:3390792-3409398 GCA_028555095.1 Dicrostonyx torquatus
GAGTTCGAGACCAGCCTGGTCTACAAGAGCTAGTTCCAGCACAGGCTCCAAAGCCACAGAGAAACCCTGTCTCAAAAAACCAAAAAAAGAAGTCCTTTGCAGGATGGTGGTTGCAGCTGGAAACACAGTAAGTGAATGGAACAGTCTCAGGAAGGCCCATGATTTCTCTCTTTGTGGGTCCTAGGCTGTGTACAGACACATAAAACATGCACATATCTGTGACATGAAACTAGACATCATGTTGTCTGTGGGCACAAAGGGAATTAACGGGTTGGGGAGGGGTGCTGAGAGGGAAGGTGGGAATATGGGGGGATATGACCAGCATACAGTTTGTTCATGTACAAACTTTAACTGTTAAAAGTTAGAGTTAAAAGTGTTCCTCACCCCTCTCTTCTCCTTTCCTCTTTTACTTTTGATCTGGGCTCTGTAGGAGAGAAAATGCAACCTTTCTATGTTAGAGGTGTTAAGGGAAGGAAGAAGTGCAGTGTGATGTATGTACCATGAAATCCAAAGGGGTCACTATTTGGGGAGAGTTGGGGGACCAGCAGAAGTGGGGGCCAAGATACAAATAAGAACAAATCATAAAGATAGTGTACATGACAATGTCACCATGAAAGCCAGCGTAGTGCACACCTGTGGCACTACAGGTGAAACAGGAAGATCAAGAGTTCAAGCCAGCATTACACAGCAAATCTGAGGCCAGCCTGGGCTAGCCAGCCTCTTAAAAACAGAATGAAACGAAGAAAATGCTGTAACAAACTCAGTACTTTGTCTGCTAATTAAAAACAAATTTAGTAATTAAAAAATTATGATGCTTAAGAAAAGGTTTTGGAGCAAGAGACGTAGCTTAGAGGTGGACACATACTTAGCGTGTGAGGTGCTGCGCGTAACAGGTAAAGTCAGTGTGGGTATTCCAAAGTCCAACAAACTCCAAAATGTGTTTCAGATAAGCATGAGCATTGCCTATGTCATTAACATATTTGAAAGTTCGTCTTTAAGTGACTGTGTTATGTTCCCTTGTGGTGTGTACTATGAAATGTTCCCAGCAGATACCGGTCGTTGCACATTTGGGCCTGGAATAAGCCCCTGTGTGTATCACTCATGCTCCTTTAGTCTAAGTTCGTCGGGTGAATTCCAGCCAACCAAGAGTCACTGGTGACGAATTCGTGTCTCTTCTCTTTGCAGCAGCCCACTCACCCTGTCTATAACATTGGGCCCGACAAGGTGATCCAGGCCACCACACATTTTCTGCAGAAGCCAGTCCCAGGCTTTGAGGAATGTGAAGACAAGTTGACCTCAGATCCGACCACTGACTAGAGGACTGCATGGCTCCACGGCTCCGCCATCAGACAAGGTTTCTCCGTCTGGGTAGCTTATGTGAGCCTCAGCCACTGTGGAGTTGTGGTTTCTTTGTCCTTGCCTGTCAAACAAAACAAAGCCATCAGCTCTGGGTTTGGAATACACAGTGGTGTGATTTTTTTTTTTTAAATTATTTTCATACCTGTCAAGCCAAAACTCTGTGAGCCAGCGTAGTGGTGTTGGGGGAGAGCAGTGCATGCTGGGAAGAAGCCACCTCTCCTGGCAGCCAGCAGCCTGACCCACCATGCTGAAATGGAGGGTGTGAGTATCTCAGCATCACAGCCACTGCTGTGACGCCCACCTGCACACCACCTTTCAGTCATCAGATGGTACCCACTCGGTAGAAATGTCAGCTTCGTGCCATGCCAGGGTCGGGCTGTGGGCCTGTGTGAGCTCCCTGGAAAAGACCACTGGGCTACAGCAGCCCGTGTTTGTCTCCTTCACCCCAGTCATCTGCAGAGGACAGCAGCTGGGAATGGAGAAGGGTCTTAGCTTGAGTCCCTCCCTGCAACCTGGGAGAACCGAGCCACACATCTCTCCAAGGCCATCTTTGGTGTAAACAAGGCTTGTTTTGTCCTAAGTATGATGACTAGACCCACGTAACCAATTATGATTGGAAAATCAACCTCTAGGCCAACTCTGTGCTAGAGGAAGCAGCCTCTCCTAGAGCCCAGCTCCTGCCTCTCCCCATCATGTACTCAGAGAGGCTCTCCTCCTTCTCCTCCTCCAGGCAGTGCTGCAGCCCCAGCTCCTTCTATTCCTTTGTTTCCCTCAACCGCCCCCAAAACAGTGTTGTCTTTTCTCATCCAAGGTATTAACACTACTAAGATGTTCATCTGAATTGATGACTCAGGATTTATCCCTGCCCTGCCCACTCCAGGCTCACTGAAACCGAATCAGTGCTAGGCAAGCTGGCTGCCATGGTGATAGTGGCCTTGGGTGGTAGGGCAAGCACTGCCAGTGTGCCCAGTCCTGGAGCTGCCTCTGCGCCGGCCCTTTCACAGTCGGTTGTGTGCTGAGTTTGGTCATCCATCCACTGCTACAGTCCCAGCCTTCATGTGAGCAGGCAGACAGGAGCTTGGGGGCGCAGCATGAGGCTCTTCCCGAAACCACTGACCATTTGCTGCCTCTGATTCCCTCTTGCTTTGGTGTACTGGGCTATGTATTACCTCCTTGAAATAAATAAAAGAGTAACATTTTCTATGCTGTCTTTTTTTCTTTTTCTTAAAAAAAATTTGGATGTTTATGTGTATACCCATGTGTGTGTGTGTGTGTGTGTGTGTGTGTGTGTGTGTGTGTGTGTGTGTGAACGTGAGTGTCTGTAGAGACCAGAAGAGGGCGCCAAATCCCCTGGATCTGGAGTTACAAATGGTGTTCAGTGGGTTCAGTGTGGACACTGGGAACCAATTTCAGACCCTCTGGAAGAAGAGCAAGTACTCTAGCCCTCTATCTATACCAAGAAAATTCCTTCCAGATGCCCATTTGCTTATGGAGATTTCCTATCTCCTGCATATGAGTGGAACAGAACTGCATTCCCCTTTGCCCACCTGCTCCACAAATTGAATTTTGACATCTGTGTTTGTCTCTAACCTGCCCATGGGAGGGACTTCACTCTGGCATTGCATCGGGCTGGTGGGTGGACATCCTGGCCATAGGTAGGGGCTGCCATGGTTATCGCTTGAATCCTGCCATTACTAGGAAGACTGTCTCACAAGGATGGCCAAGAAAGCAACATTCTGTGGCTTGCCCCTTGGGAAAGGAGACGACCTCAGAGGAAACTCCATCCATGCAAATAATGCATTCTGAATGCAACTCCCACCCTGGCAATGTCTATTCTGCTAAAAAAAGGGGGGGTTAGGATGCAAAATAACATGTCCAAATGTATTTGTCCACCACTGACAGTAGGAAAAGGCTCAGCACCAGCAGCCTAAGGCACTGAAGATAACTGCAGTCATTGGGGTCAGGAAATGACTTGGGACTGAGATGTCTTCACCCCTGGGAGCAGGGCTGGGAAAGGCAGGTGGAGCTGGGCAAGGGAGCAAAGAAAGGCTGCGCCCCGATCCTGCGTCTCAGGCTTGTACTACCGTTTCTCTGCTTCCTTCTCTGGAGAGCTTCCCAATTCAGCCTTCAAGTGGGCCTGGAGAGAAGTCTCAGATTTGGTTTGCTCCATAGTTTGTCATGTGGAGCCTCAGTAGAAGACACTACTAACATAGCATTCAACCCCAGGAAATATGTCCCTACCAACAAATGCCAGACTACCACAGATGTGTTCACGTGAGGATCCTGCCAGCCCTTCCTGCCCCCGAGGTGGCAGTTCTAGAGAGTGCTTTCTGAAGCAGTCTTCTCATTGTAGCCTTGTTTCTGAGTAACGTCAGGTGAGAATCTGGCCATAGTTCTGTGGACATAGCCAAGTTCAAGGTCAGAGAGGAACTTCCAGCCCCCCATTCCATCCATCACTGCTCTATCGTGAGCCTCCTTGAACCTGACAGCCCTGCATCCAGAGTCTTGGTTATGCTGGGGCTTCCCCATTGCCAGATTGTCTCCTCTGCTGAGATTAATGTTTAACCCCATAATTGATCTTGCTCATCCCAGATTCTGAAGAGTCCCAAGAAGACAACAGTTCAGGCTCAGTTTCTGCAGTCTTGGGCTGGGACTGAGATGCCTCCTCTTTGCTTAGCCCAGGATTTATCTGGGGCTGCAGAGTCAACATCAGCCCCAGCTCCCACCTGGTGGCAGAGCTCTCAGAACTGCCTTTGGGAAGGAGTGCAGATGTCCGGAGCCAGAGAGCTAGCCAGAGTCACAGGACCTTCAATGATCTTCATTTTAGATCTTGCCTTTGGTCCTAGCTGTCCTTGGCCAGTAGCTCGTGTCTTCTGGGTCTGTGAATGTGGAGCCGCACATTCTATTCTTAAGCGTTCTTTTGAGGCACGAAACAGCAGTGTATCTTCCTGCGTCCCTACGGCAGCACCATGAAGTCTGCCTGATCTGCCAAGCCATGGGGGTTATGGACTCAACACCTGGAAAAGGGGCTGGACTGGCCCAGAAGTCTGAAGGAGGAAGGAAGATGGTGGCTCTCAGAACTGAGTTTACTAGAGCTTCCTAGGGTCAAGACAAAAGGCTAGGGTGGGCTAGTGCAGAGTTCTAGTGGATGAAGGCAACATGCCAGTTGCTGAGTCTCTTCCTGGTGACAAATTCCATAACAGATTTGTCATATAGGCCTTAGGGACACTAAGGCCCAGAACACCCTTGCCTAAGCTGTTTGGCAGTGTAGTAGTACTCTATAGGAAGCCACTTGGCAGAAAGACCATACAAAAGATGCTTAAGTTACCAGCGCCAGGGAAGGCCCTCTGCCAAGCATCTAGCTGTGTTGCTTCCTGGTGTTTTACTGCATCAGAGATAAAATTTAAACAACACGGGGAGAGGGAGGCACGATGATGGCTCGTGAGGTAAAGCCTGCCACTAGGCCAGACTACCTGAGTTCGGTCCCTGGGAAAGAAAATGGCAAAAGGGGAGAAGCGGGCCTACAATTTGTCCTTTGACCTCAACATGGGCACTGTGACATGCATGTGCATGCATGTGTATATGCACACATCTGCATGCATGCTTGCACACACACACACACACACACACAAATAAGTTAATAATTTAAAAAAGAAAACTGAAGAGATGACCCCGTGGCTCAGAGGATTTGTTGCTCTTCCAGAGGATCTGGGTTCAGTTCTCAGCACCCACGTGGTGGCTCACAACTGCATGTTAATTCCAGTTCCAGGGGATTCAACACTGTCTTCTGGTTTCTGTGCACACTAGGCATATATGTGACATACACATACTTGAAAAAGAATGCACAAATAAAATCCTTAAGGAAGGAAACCTTGAATGATGGTTGGCTGCATGTCCATCACACCATTGCACTAATACTAACTGTATATATACTGTACTTCTGGCAGGAGTTTAGTAGCCAGGGACTAGAGATGGAGGTGTCTGGGGCCAGGAACAACAGCTTGGCGGTAAACTACTTGGGTTTTGCAGCCAGCATCACAAACTAAAAAGGCAGCAGCATTAGCAGGTGTTCGACCATCTTGAGTGCAGTGTGGCAGTAGCTAGAGGCAGGATCCACTGGCTTCAAGAGTTGGGTGTCTGGTCAACAATGCTAACATTCCATCATGCAGATTAAAGAGCTTAGTGTCACTAGACCCACCTCTTGCCACGGTGTGTTCTGGGAAACGGCAGGAGCTCACCATAGCTTCCAGCTTCTGACTCCAGAGGAACAGATCAAAGCTCCAAATAAGTAACAGATGTGTTTATACCTGCGTGCAGTCTAGACTCTCACTGTGGCCTCAAAAGATACAACTCCTGCACGGAGCACAGCTCAGCGAAGGCACAGACTGGCACTTCTCAATTATCTCCTTCCGGGATGGGTTTGACTCAGGGATGTTTGCTCTTCTGAAGCTGATCTGGGAGCTATGACAGTGTTGCTTCCATCTGGGGAAAGAGGGGTGCTTCAGGGGGACCTGCCATATCTTCGTAACATGTTCTCTTACAACTGTTCAACTCAGCCCCACCACAAAACCACAGGAGTTTGGCTGGGTCCCAAGCCAGGCTGTTTATTCAGACAGGTGGTGGCCCAGATTTGGCCCATGGGCTGCAGTTTGCCCTGGTAGAGATGCTAACTCATTTGTATCCATTTAGTGTTCTGCCGTATCTTCATGGCCAGGATGCTTACTGTGTACTGTGCGATCAAACAGATGCATTTGGTTGGTAAACCTCAGGCTAAGCATTGCAGTCACTCATATACACTGCTCAGGGGTTTTCGCTGCCTTGGACAAGGGTGGAGAACACAACAACTTGAAAACAATGGTGAAACTGACAGCTGCATTGGTGGTGCACCTGTAATTGCAAGATTCGGAAGCAGGGACAAGAAGGAGCCCAAGTTCAAGGCTAGCTTGGGCTGCAAAGGAGCCTGATAACCTGAGTTTGATCCCTGGACCCCACCCATAAATCGTCCTTTGATCTCTGTGTACTGTGGTATGCATGTGCACATACATGTGCGCACACACATAAATAGATAATACTCTAAAACAGAGTATTGGAGCTGAAGGGAAGGTTCCATGCCTTACATCCGCTTGGTGTCGAGATTAGCAGCATGAGTATCTAGTGCTAGCCTAGCCTTTCTTCCCAGTGGGGACTACTGTGCTTCACTAGCTTTGGGCTTATATCCTGGTCACCTGCTTCTCTCTCCAGTGGGAAATGAGATGACATTAGAAGCACACAATCTTAAGAATGGGAATGAAAACCCAGATGCAGTGTTGCAAGCACTGGAGAGGTGGGGTGGCAGGATCATTAAGGTCAGCTGGTGTGGTAGCACATGCCTTTCATCTAGTGTTTGAGACAGAGAGACAGGAGGATCTCTGTGAGTTCAAGGCCTGGTCTACATGTGAGTGACTTTTGGGGCAGCCAGGGATATATAATACATAGTATATAATACATAGTGAGATCCTGTCTCAAAACAACGACAAAGAGAGAGAGACAGACAGACAGATAGACACACACACACACACACACACAGAGAGAGACAGAGAGAGAGAGAGAAAAGAAAGCAAGTGAAATCCATGGTCCCCCTCAGCTATACAGTGAGCTAGAGGTCACCCCAGTCTACCTAGACTTGTTTTGAAAAAAAAAATAAGAAAAACAAACAACAACATTAACCAAAAAGGAAAATAAAAAACAACACCAAACCTTTAAAAATCTATTAGAAGCACTGTCTCCAACAAGCACAATTACTGGGGAAGGAAGGAAACCCTGTGTAAGGTACTTTCTGCTGCAGTGATAAAACATGGCCAAAGGTAACTTCTAGAGGGATAAAAGTCCATCATGGCAGCAAGTGGCAGGCACACGAGCAGGAACAGGAAGCTGAGAGAGCTCATCTTTCATCCCAAACACAAAGTAGAGAGTAAGCCAGAGGTAGGCAAAAGGATGAACTCTCAAAATCTGCCTCCAGTGATCAACTTCCTCCAGCAAGGCCGTCCTGCCTAAACCTCGTGAGCAGGGGCCACTAATACAGGACCAAGTGCTGGAATACCTGAGATGGTGGGGGACATTCCCATTCAAGCCACGAGTTCAAATTAAAATTAATCAACGGGGGAACTTGGTACTTAGAAGGCTAGTTATGGCTGCAGGCCACCACGGTGGATTAGTGACAGAAACCTGGAGTGGACAGCTCCCATCCATTCCAGCCCCAGGTCAGCCAAGTTGACCTGTCTTTGCTTCAGCTACTTGCTCAGGGTTGACAGAAACCACAGATAAGTCAGGCAGCATGGTTTAGTCCTGGTGGTTGATCCAGAGCCAAGAACATGACCTCAAACAGTCCAAAGAAGTCCTGGACACTTGACTGTCTCCTCATGGGACAGTGGTATGTGTGGCCATTTCTTCTTAGAAGGCAGACAGGCAGGTTGAGAAGTGAGCACATACAGACTCCCGGGAGACTCCTGGTCGACCCCAAGGCCCTATCTGTATTTTCAGTCATATGAGCCAATCTGAGTTGCATTTACCATTATAAACAGTCAACTTACGCTGTTTTGACTCCATGGGATTACGAAGGCAACACTGGCTGGTTAGGTGCGGTCAGTGCTCTTCTTACTTTCTGACAGTCTTACTATGTAACCCAGGTTGGTCTAGAATGCAGGACCCTTCTGCTTCAGTCTTCCATGTGGTGGGATGACAGGTGTGTACCACGGCACCCAGCTCATGAGTACAGTTCTGACTTCGTATCTTCAACTTATGACGTGCTCATCAAAAACCCAGGTAAAGCTGTACTTCCAAGTGAGAGCCTCGTGATGAATCTGAAACTATCCCAGATCACTCCTGAGGCCACAAAGGCCCCCCCCCCCAGCTACTACCTGAGAAACAGCACCCTTCCTCCCCTCACCAGCGATAAGCCATGGCCATCTGCCTAACTCTTTCCTGCCCTCTGACCCTTGGTGCAGCCTCACCAAACAGGTGAGGCAGGTTTGTGACCTGTGTTTTACAATGAGAGAAACAGGCCAGAGAGCTGACTCACTGAGGTCTCTCTGCTGTTGGGTGGTGGAGCCCAGACCTGCTGCCTCCAAACTGCCCAAAGACCATTTTTTTTTTGTCCCCCCTGCCCCAGACTTCTAGATGAAGAGATACAAGGGTAGAATAAGGTAGGGGCAGTTTATGTCTTCCAGGACTGGATGACTGGGGCCTGGAATTCCTGGCCCCATCTTTCAGTGGGACGAGATGGTGACAGCGAAGGGGACAGGCCTGCCCCATCCTTCTTTTCTTTTGAGATGGTGTCTCATGCAGTCCAGGCCTTGAACTCATTCTGTAGCTGAGGCTCATGCCTTGACCTCCTGTGCTGATGTTACAGGAGGTGTGGGGGACACCACCACACCTGGTTTACTCAGTGCTGGGGCTTGAGCTTAAGGCTTCATGAACACCAGGCAAACACTCTAGCAATTGTGCTATGACCCAGCCCCTTCTAAAGGACCTCATGCCATGTATGATCTCTGAATGAAGTGTGTGCCACCGTGCTGTGACACTTGGTTACTCACAGCAAGGCTGTGATGTAAGTCTCCACGCGCTAACAGCAGTCCTGGTGGCAACCAGTCGCAGCATGTCTAACAGGTTCCTGGACATCTTCCTCATTTCCCACAAGGACAGCTTTGCTTGAGCTCTTCGCCAGCTGGTACAGGAACTGGGACCAGGCAGCCGAGATTCCTTCGTCCTGCCACTCTGGCATATTCAAGAACAAGATCAGGCAGGAACAGAGTTCAGTTGAATGGGAACTTTTTCATTGCCCTCAGCAACCCCTAGGCAAACACAACTTTAAAAACAACCATAATAGCCATGGTAAGCCAGCACTCAGGAGGACCAGTTCAGCCCAAGCTTGGGTTATGTAGTGAGTTCCAGGCCAGCTAGGGCTATAGCAAGACCCTTCTTCCAAAGAGAAAACAATAATGATAATAATAATAAAGCGTATTTTAAAACAAGGCTTTGACTTCGACTGTGGATCAATGATAGAAAGCTTGCCTAGAATGTATGAGGCCCCCAGTTCAAGCCTCAGCACTGATAATGTGGATGTGATGGTTCAAGTCTGTAGAGGCCGGAGGATCAGAAATTTTAGGCCAGCCTCAGCTACATATAACTTAAGGCTACTACATGAGACTCTGTCTCAGTAAGAAAAAAAAAAAAAGAGGACTGGAGAGATGGCTCAGAGGTTAAGAGCACTGGCTGCTCTTCCAGGGGTCCTGAGTTCAGTTCCAGGCAACCACATGGTGGCTCACAATCATATATGGGATCTGGTGCCCTCTTCTGGTGTGCAGGCACACATGCAGACAGAACACTGTATACATAATAAATGAATAAATCTTAAAAGAAAAAAAGAGGCT
Source organism: Dicrostonyx torquatus (assembly GCA_028555095.1). Lineage (NCBI taxonomy): Eukaryota > Metazoa > Chordata > Mammalia > Rodentia > Cricetidae > Dicrostonyx > Dicrostonyx torquatus. Next base: position 3,400,560 of record JAQHUG010000043.1, read on the forward strand.
AGAGAGATGGTTCAGTGCGTAAGAGAACTGGTTGTTCTTTCAGAGTTTGATTCCCAGTGCCCACATGGTTGCTCACAATCATCTGTATGTAACTCCAGTTCCTGGGGGTCTGGTGCCTCTTCTGAACTCCTTGGGCTCCTGCATGTACACAGGGCATATACAAGCTCAGGTATACACTATATATGTGTATGTATATATTATTTATACATATACATAGTATATATGCATATATGTTATATATATTAATATATATAAAAAACCAAATGTATTTTTTTTTCGGCTTTTCAAGATAGGTTTTCTTTGTAACTTTGGAGCCTGCCCTGGAACGAGCTCTTGTAGACCAGGCTGGCCTCAAATTCACAGAGATCCGCTTGCCTTTGCCTCCTGAGTGCTGGGATTAAAGGTGTGCGCCACCATCGCCTGGCAAAAACTTTAGATTGACAGAAAAATCACAAAGCACAAAGTTTCTATATATCCACCGCTGTTAAAAGTTTACAGTAAGGGGCCAGACTGTCCTCAACAGGGGTTGGTGTGACGTTTTTGATTACTCATCTTAGCTTTGGGGGAGGAAACCCAGAGGGAAGTTGTGACAATGTTGACCTTGATCACTGTCAAGCTAGTGTGGTCAGGTGTCTCCAAAACTCTTTCTCCCTCCCTTCTCATGTGCCCTAGAGAGGAGTCACTATGGTTAGCCCACATTTAAGGAGTGGGGACATCAGGCTCCGAAACTTGAGGGTGGAGCAAATCAATTAGTTGAAATTCCCCACAGGAGATCTGTTTACTAGACATTCATTCCTTTATTCAGCCCATTGTATCAGCAGTTCCCAGCCCATGGATTTAATAGAGAACCAGAAATACTAGAAAAACTGATGTCCACACTGAACGTGTGCAGACTTTCCCCTTCACTGTTGCTCCGGAAACAATACAGCTCAGCTATCAACATGGCGTTCACATTCTATTAGGAATTGTAAATAATCTACAGCAGTGGTTCTCAACCTTCCTAATGCTGCAACCCTTTAATACAGCCTGTCACAGAGACCCCTCCAACCATAAAATTATTTGTTACTTCATAACTGTAATTTTGCTACTGTTAAAAGCTGTAGTGTATCTGATATGCAATCCCAAGGGGGTAGCAACCAATAGGTTGAGAAGCACTGACCTAGAGGTTTCGGGGAGGGGCAGTACTTGGGATTAAACTCTGAGTCTCATATGCTAGATAAGCACTTATGACCGAGCTTCATCCTCAGCCTCAAGAGATTAAAAAGTACACGGGAGGACTTATGGAGGGTACGTGCAAATACTCTGCCATCCAACTAAGAGACCTGAGCATCTGTGGCTTTGAGTACCTAGGAAGGATTCAGAGCCAACTTCCAGTCCTGAGGGTCTACTGTTTCCATCAGCACTGACTCCAGAACAGACTCACTTCACTTTGGGTTATGTTCTAATACTACAGCCTATTTTGCTACTCAAATTGTCCCTACTTTGGCCACTGAAACTCTTAATTAATTGGCTGTTTCTTTCACAGAGCAGTATTTTTTTTTTACATTTAATAGCAACATTATTGTTGTGGGATAATCTTCTTGTACACTGTGAAGATATGTCTCTCTGCCAAGGCACCTTCTGATTGGTTTTATTAAGAGCTGAATGGCCAACAGCTAGGCAGAGAGGCTAGGCAGGACTTCTGGGAAGGAGAGGTGCAATTCACCAGGGAGAAGCAGAGGCAATCAGATGGACAGAATGGAAGAGAGGTAATGAGCCAGGTGGCAGAACATAGATGAATATAAATGGGTTAAGTTTTAAGAGCAAGCTGCGAAGAAGCCTAAGCTAAGGCCAAGCTTTCTATAACTAATAAGTCTCTATGTCATTATGTGGGAGCTGGCGGTCCGACAGCCCAGCTACACATTATATCATTCTTTTATTTCAGAAACCATTGCCTGTAATGATTGACACTGGGTGACGGGTATGTTTGGGTTCAGTATACTATTCTTAGTTTACCATTCGACCTTTGCTCACATTAACTTCTGTCCATAATAAGCACGCTGTATTGTTGATTATCTTGGGTGTGATTCTTCCTTGCTCCCTGTGTACTATGATGCCCTAGTGTGATGGGACAAAGTAGGGGTCAGAGTCACAGCTCCTGGCAAGAAGGCTGCAGGGCATGCTCCCAGAGCACAATGACCAGTGCCCATCATGAATGACTGGTGAGGGCAATGCAAGTCATAGCCTTGTGCGAACGAGGCTCATAGCATGTATACTTTTCACTGGGCAACATCCCTGAAGTCCTTTCCCTCTCCAAAGCTGTTCCTGCCATGTGTCTGGATCCGAAGAGAGCCCATCAGTGTGGGAGAATGGGAATGGTGATCCAACCTCTATAGATTGGGAGGTTTCAGCAATACAGGCAGTTCTTAAGGCAGCTACATAGGGCCCACGTAGCCTGGGGCTGGACTATCAAGGGAGAAAGGAGAGCCCAGAGTCTAGGAAGGGCTGAGTGGGCCCCTTCCCTGACCCATACCATTCCTTCCCACCACCTGTCCCCAGGGCCTCACTTCAACTTCTCTGGCATTTAGAAACTGGGCATGCATGCTTGTGGCACATGTACAAGTCTTATCTAGACCCAAGCAAACTTCTCCAGGGCTTTATACGCTGCCTAAATCTCCCGAGTGGGTGGTGCAGGACAGCTCCAAGACTACATGCTACTCAAATACCTGTGAGTCAAAACCATGCAAGGCTATTCCATTGAAAAAAGAGATGACCACACATCCAGGCTTCTCCCCCTGTGCATTTTCAATGACTTTGTAGAGGATCATGACAGACCAGCCTGAGACCTCTTGGGAGCTTCTGGGCTGAAAGGCCTGCTCACATCTGCTCACTGCATACAAGGAGGAGGTGGCCGGGACTCACTTCCTGAACAGGAAATGAGGTCAAGTTGTTAGACCCAGAGTCCTTCTTCCCTGGCCTCTCAGTGGCCCCATGGCAGGTGTTTGCTGTGGACGTGACATTCCGTTCTTAGGCTTAGATCCGCCCCTACATCTCAGGGCTATCAGGACACCAGGAGATGGGGGAAGAATGTCAAATGCTGTGCATACAGCCACACTGCCAGCTGGACTCCATGAGCTGAGTGACCAGATGGCCAGTGGCAGTCCTGTGAGCAGCCGGTTCCTTCTTAAGCCATATTCTGCAAGGATCATGCTGTTTCTCGGGCCTGCAGGAAACAGCTTGTAGAAGCATACTGTCTCTCCCCACTGGCCAGCACCATTGGGCTTGTTTTCTCTGGCAGAGAGCTTATTCCTTGGTCACTTTCAGCACCGGAATGGAAAATTTTGGTACAGCTTTCTTAATATTGTATCCTTGATTCCTTCGTTTGTTTTCCTCCCGTCTTTAGTTTGCAGAGACTGCTGGGTAATTCTGTCCAGAGAAAGCTGTAGGAATACATGGCCCCACCCTGCAATGAACACCAGGGGTGAACCACCCTGACTGGTGCCTGGCACTCACAGCAAGCCTGGACAGCTAGATGGCACAGGCAGAGAAGGGACCCTGCTGTGACTCCAGGACCACCTGTTCTGTACCCTTTGAACACACCGATCTTTCTAGGTTTCTGTACCCATGTGAGCGTCCTTGGGTCCAGCCCCAGGTTTGCCTCACCTCACCCCACTATGAGGGATCCCATTAGGAAATGAACATTTTTGTCCTATAAAGGTCTGAGCCATTCTTCCTAGTTAAAATTTAAAGATCAAAGCACACACCCTCTCCTTTGAAGCTCCCTCCGAAGAAGACTGAACCCCTGTGGGTGTTACTGCAGAAAACCCCTCTAATGCACTATGGGGTTATCATGGCTATTTTAAGCTGCTTCTTAGTGGTTTGGAGGAAGGCTTGTCTGGCTCATATAGGCTGAAGTCAACAAATCCAGCTACCCTGAAAAGTGTGAACAGGCAGTCAGGGAGCCCACGACTCACCCCCAGGTCATACTAATACATCATTTTCTCCACCTTATAAAGCAGCAAGAAGTTAGCACACGCACAGACCACTGATAACTTCATCTTTCTTCACCTCAACCACCTTTCCCACCCCTCAGACATGGCTTTCCATCCCAAAAATACTCTTACGCTCTATGTTTGGTAAGGCAAACCAAAGTCCAGGGGCTCCCCAGTGGGTTAAACTCCCTGGCTTCTTAAAATTCGCTGCTTCAAGAACTGGCTTACTGGAAGGCTGGTAAAGTCCAGTTTGTTTGGGTACCCCAGAGAAACGGCTTGGGAGGAAGACTGAAAACAATGACCTGCACACACCCTAAAAAGTCCCGTGTGAAAGCACCGGTGAAGAAACCCAAGCTGCAGCCAGAGGGAGAGACAGGTGAAGGTACCAGGATGTTAATGCTTAGGGGCTCTGACTCAGCCAGCGGGGATACTATTCCTCAAGTCTACCTCAAAGGCCTTCCTCGAGTTCCTCAGAGAGCAGGCAAAGCACATCTGCTCCCTGTGCTCGTCATTTATCACCATCCCCTCCTCTGAAGAATCGTTATATACCAAACCTTCAAGGCATCAGTGCAGGGTGGGGCTCAGTCACTCTGTATGGCACCACCACCCAGGGAACCATTCTCTACGTGCTAGGTACACTTCAAGGACATCTTACATGAACACCCAAGTCTCACAGTTGTACTTGGTTACTGCCCTTGTGTTATGACTTTGGGTACTGGGGCAGCAACTGGTGGTGACAAGTAAGGGAACTTACACATGTTGGCCCAGGCCTCTGGCTTGTGAATGAGAATTCCTGGAAAAGAATTCTGTAGGGCTAGAGAGATGGCTCAGCAGTTAAGAGCACTGACTGCCCTTCCAGGGGACCTGGGCTCAACTCCCAGCACCCACACGGCAGCTTGGCTATCTTTAACTCCAGTTCCAGGGCTTCTGACACCCCCACAGAGACATACACACAGGCAAAACACCAATGCACATAATTTTTTTTTTTTTAAAAAAGTGGTGTCTGCAAAGGTCAGCTAACTGATAATTAGCAGGTAAAATTCCTTTGGAATGAATGAGCAGACTCCTAGTTCCCACCAATCAGATCATATCCGGGGCCTACAGCCATCTTCCCTGCTGTGCTATCTACCTGGCTGCCTGGACCCACAATAGGTTATTAACTGTCTTAATTTATGGCTTTATGTTTTGGCCCTACAAAAAATTTCATGTAACTTTCCACACTGGAACTTGGGGTGATCTAAATCAGTGTTCCCCAGCCATGGCCATTTATATTTGGCTCCAGAATAAATTTTTTATCCCCTTTGAGATGGTGTTTTTGCACCAAAGGCCTCAGCTATACCAACACTGGCTTTGCAGGGCTTCAGGTCAGTTTCCCTAGGTCAGTACCAGCAGCCATAATGCTTAGCTGAAAGGTGAGGTGGGGGAAGGGAGAGATTCATCATGCTGGTGCAGTGCAGTTGACTTATCAAAACTGCTCAGAATGCGATAGTTGGAAAACGATCAACGATCATGTTTTTCTTCAGACAGGGTATCACTATGCAACAGAGGCTGGCCTTAAACTCCCCATCTTTCTGGTTCTGTCTCCCAAGTGTTGGGATTATAGGCATGTACCACGATGCCCAGGAACCTGTTGTTTTATCCCAAGGGACTGACCAGGAAGTCTTTTGTGAATGTTCTCCCTTGGGAGAGTAGGGGGTGTTTACCACCTTGCTGCAGAGGCTGGCAAATCTTGTCTCTACCCGAGTCTCCTCTTGGCCTAGAGAGTCTTGAGTTTTGTGTTCCTGGGGCTGTGAACAGACTACAAGAGGACAGAAAGCCCTGCTCTGGCAGGATCACAAACATATAAGCCCAGTCTGTGAGCCATGACCAGCTATTCTGTGGGACATTTGAAAAGGGTAACAGGATGTCTCAACCCGGAAGTCCCACTGGAGCAGGTACAGTGGCGGGGGAGCCACTTTCACTTTCCATGCAAACAGAGCTCAGATGCATCTGTGCCTCACCTGCTCCAGGAACCACCTGTGACACTAACTCCAGCCTAAGCCAGAGTGCTATAGGTCAGGGAGGCTGGAACCCTGGAATTCCCTGAACAAGCACTCTTGGGAACAAGACCTACTTGGGGCTTCTGTCAATTTCCCTGAGACAGCCTCAGTGGGAACCTCCTCAGTGCTGAGGAGTCTACTGGTCTGGACCAGGGGTCCTTGCTCTTTGGTCCGAGACGTGTTAGGACAGAGCAGGTGTGAGAGGCATTTGAGAGACGCGGGAGTCAACCCTCACCCAGCCAGTTGTGCTGGATGAGCTACCATTTCCTATCGTGTACCTGTCACTAGTCACATTACCTCATTTAGTACACACAGCCACCTTATAAAGTCACTGCCATTATGCGCCTCATTATGAGGTAAGGAGGCTGAAGCTGAAAAACTCATGAAAGACACGACATTAAACCTAGGCAGTCTGACTTCAGAGCCTAGGCACTAATGCTGCCATTTCTGCAAAGAGAACTCTGCTTACTTCAGTCGTGGCTCATGTCTGTCCTCCTCCCACCCACTCAGCTTTGTTTCCTAAACCTGTCCCAGCTGACAGCTGTTGGGCGTGGTGGCACACACGTAAAATTCCAGCAGGTGGGAGATTGAGACGGGAAATCTGGGCTACCCAATAAATGGAGGCTAGCCTGGCCTGCACAGAAAGAGCGTGTATCAAGAAAACACAAGGTGACAGCTGAGGGTCTAACTGACGCTTTCCATTCTCTGAGAAGACCGGCACGTCAACAAAGCCCCAGCATATGTGGAACCAGGCCATTTTTAAACACCCAGTGCTCAGGGCAATTGCAAAAGTAGTCATACCACCTTCACTGCCTTAAGGAGGAAGCTGAAACTTTCAACAGGTCCCTAAGGGAAGTTACTCGCCGCAGTGACCAAGCAAACAGAAAGTCAGCAGGTAACCTGGGCTCTGTGGAGACCCATCAGTTGTGACAAAAACAAAGGCATTGATGGACATCACTCAGTGTAGGCCACAGTCAGATTCACACACCCATGGGGCGTACCTACAGTTCTCAGGCACACGTGCCAGAAGTTTAGTCTTGACTTCTGCTTGTTCTCTTCAGCAGAGAGCTCTCCATCCTCAGGTCTCCTTCCCTCCTGCCTTGCTTCCTGTCCGGTCAGTGCTGCCCATCTATCAGAACCCACCCAGCCTATCAGGTAGTCTAAATCCTCCTAGAGAACCCAGCCAGCCATTACACCCCTTTACATGGTTCACGAACTCCACCGAAGCCTAAACTTAACTGTTGTCCCATACCATCTTGGAGCCAGGGCCTAGTTCCCAAGATATGCTACCAGCCAATCAGCTTGGCTGCCTCTTTGGGTTTGCTCCCTGGCTGCTGGGTGCCTACCCTTCTACACCTGCCACCTCACCAACCTGGCAGCACTGGCAGATCAGCCCTAATGTCCATCTTGACCAAACCAAGTATGTGGTGCACTGATAGCCGTGACAGAGGTGGCACGTGGGCCTGCAGCACTTGTGAAACCTTCAGGCAGCTTACGCCCTGCCTCACCTGGCCTTGCCCCCGCTGCCAAGGGAGGAAAGCAAGGCCTTCAGGTACCTCAGCTTTTGGGGTTTGACGCTGCTTCCTGCACAAACATGACTTATCCACCAGCTTTCATTAACCAGACACTATGGAGCAACCCTCAAGGGACAGAGACCCCAGCACCCTCTGCATTCTAAAGCTACGAACTTACCTCACTTCTTCCCTTGGTCTATGAAAGCGGTATTTCCTGTTAGCCAGACTGGAAAACCAAACCAAGATGCTTTCTGGCCAGAAAGTCTTTTCCTTCAAGGGTCAAAGCAGTTCAGGTTGGAGTTGGGTCTATGGTAGTTAACTTGATGCTGTTGTGGGCTCTTTGACTTCCAGCCTTTGGCAGCTCTGCTGCTTCCGCTCTGTTACTGGAACTCTCTAGAAACTGAAAAACCCCAGCCAGTACCAGCCAACTCTCACACTGGACACTCATCAGCAGAATAAGAGCCACAGCTCTGAGCCATCAATTCCTCCCAAGAGCACCGTTTAGCAGGAGCTGCTGCCATAGTGACCCAGTGCAAGCCTCAAAGTCGCCTTCTATCAGTCATTTAACCACGCTCAGGCTGAGAGACAGGAAGAAACAGGTCTGGCTACAGTTGTTCCTGGCTCTGCAGGCTCCAGGCAGAGAGAGATCTCTGCTTCTCTTTCAAGGTTCCACACAGGCCCAGTAGCTTCCAGAAGGTTCTTCCCTCAACTATCTTGGCCATTGCAGGGGCAAGAAGACACCACTACCAACAAGGATAAAATAACTTTTTATTTATATTCTTATAGTAAAGGGGGAAGCCTTAACTTGCAAGACAATTCTTGGGCAGTATGTACAACATACTTTTTATTTCCATGGAATGGAATCAAATACCAACTGAGACTACAGAGTATACACTAGAAATCAGCAAATGCCGGCAACAGAGTGGGAAGACAAAGAAATGAAGCCTAAAGACATGAAACCCTTCACTGGGCTCTGTTGACCACAGCCAGAGCCAGGGCTGGATCACACAGTGGCAACAAGTTTCAGAACTGGAGGCAAGGAGGCAGGGAGGCTGTAGTGGGCTCTGGGTTTAGTACCAGGTAAGTCGCTCTTGGTATTTACATACAAAATAGCTGGCTCTATTTCTTAGAAATACACGCAGAAAGAAATGAAGATTTGATCATTACTTTATGAATCTGTCGCTTTACAGTATCGACATCATCAGAAATAGGGGCATTTCATTCAGATTCAAATTTCAGTAGCAGGAAATAAATATCAAAACATCATCACTGGCCCTTAATACAAAACCTCTACCCCTCCTACGACTCCCTCCCT
>JAQHUG010000043.1:3409843-3461041 GCA_028555095.1 Dicrostonyx torquatus
GAGAGGACTGGGAGGGGCCTAGTGGGCAGATGCCCTCCAGGCACACGCTCTGAAGGCTGGAGGAGTTTGGGGGGGGCAGGACACCATGTACTCAGAGGTCTGGCCGGCTGTCTGTCCTCCACAGAAAGAGCTGCCAAGTTAGGGTGTTTTGGTTTAAAATTTCTGGTGGGGACAGGAACCCCTGAAGGGAACACATTTAAAAATAGTGGACACAGGGAGGGGATGAGAGCTGTTGTCCAAGAGCTTCTATGCAAAAATAACAATTAATAAAGAGAGAGGAAACTAAAGAGTCTGTCAATGGTTTGCGAGTTCTAACGATGAACTGAGGACGAGGCGGTGGAGACGACAGTTTTTATTGCTGGCCTGCCCCGCATGGCTTAGCTGGCCTCCATCCGGAGTTTCTTCCTGCTCTGGGGCTCTTCAGGCTCGGACTCTGAGCTGGAGTCTGAACCCCCATCGAAGGCAGAGATGGTGCCGCCCTTGGCGTTGGTGTAGAGGCTGCTGTCTGAGGAGGGGTAGTTGGTCTGCAGTTGGGCACTTGACCTTGCCTTCTCCAGTGCACGGACTAAAAGGCAACCAAGGGAGCATGTTACCACCTTCTGGCGATCCGGAGAAACCAAATCTCAGACTCAGGGTCCAGCCTGTTCTTCCTAAGGGTTTGCTTGCTGGCCCCCAAGGCACAGGGTGGCTCAGAAATCATTCCCTTCTGGTGGCTGTTCCCCCTTTTCTTTTCCCAGCTGGACTTGGGGGCCCAGCACACATGGCCAGCCACTCTGCCATACCACCCTGAAGAGAAGGTTTGTGATGAGACACCATCCTGCTATGGACCCAGCACAGAGACCAGAGCAAGAGTACCCTGTTGGATTGAGCAATGCAATGACAGAGGAGAACCAAGCCTGGCAATGCCAGGCTCCACGAAGGTGTGAAGGCCCAATGAGAGCAGGAAAGGATGACAAAATAGATTGGGTCAAAGGAAACTTTTGGCTTGGCTCTTATGAACAAAATCCACTTGGAATGACAAGCTGGACACTTGGAAGCAAGTCACCAATACACACAAAATACCTGGGCTTTTCAACAGACACCCCTACATGCAGGCTGTTTGGCCCATCATCCAACCCACTACCGCCGCCCACTGCCCATCCCTTGGTTCAGCTCAGCTTGAGCCTGGAGGATCAACCCTTCATGTTATTTATTTTATGTGAGATGTTCTAACCCAGGTGGTTACTTGCATTTCCTTTTACTTGCATCTTCCATGAGGGAGGAAGAGAAGTGAATTCCCCAGGAACAAAGAACTTGATCAGCTCTCGCTTTCCCCTGTGGTTGTAGGAAAAGGCGGGTGTGAGCATTGGAGAAGAGCAGGGGCCTGGCCCATAGGCTGCCCTGATTGGACTACTATTGGCAATGGGGAGGGCTCACTGTTCCTGAACTCCTGGAGATGCTGGTACTTACATGGCACATTCTACTCCAAGGACCTCAAAGCTCTGTTCAGAAACCTGACACCAGGTATGACCCTTACTGGAGGCAGAGCACCTGAGCCCCAAGGAAGGGAGAGATCAGGCCAGAAAAGATACAAGCCTTTGGATGTTCAACTCCCTAGTTCCTCCATCTCCTCACTGGAGGGTCTGGTCCTTCCTCAGGATGGCTCTAACACTCAACTTCGAAGGCCCATGGAGCAGGGCTGAGGATGCTTCTGAGGCATGGTCCTCTGGCTCTGACCGAAGGCCCAGGTGTGAAAGCCCCAGCCTGGCCGGGCACAGCAGGGCCAATTGCCCCATGAGCGTGGCTGCTCACCTTGTTGCTCCAGGAGAGCATTCTGCCGCTTGAGGTCATCAATGTCTTGCTGGTGCGTGTGGTTTTTCCTTCGCATATACTGGATATACTCTGTTGCTTTGTCTAAGATTTGGGCCCGGGATGCCTGTTGCAATATGACAAGAAAACATGGGACAAAATAAAGACCAAGTCTGCGTAGCAGAACCATGTCTTTCTCTGGCAACAGCGTGAGGAAAAAAGGCTGAAAACAGGAGAGTGAGCAAGATGGAAATGGCTGAGGAAAGAGTCCAGCTATGGCTATTATCCCAAAGTGCCACGTGATTCAAAGACCTACACAGATCTCAGTTCTACCAGGAAGCCTGGACTCAGAGCCACACTTACTAAAACCACCGCTAGCCTGTGGACAGCTGGGCCTTACCAGTCTGTCTGGCTCTGAACTTGTACTCCTCTCTTCTCTGCATCTTTTTCTGATAGATTTGTTTGTTTGAGACAGGCAGGCCTCCCAGATGTTGGGATTACACTCTCAACCCTCTGGCTCTTCAGTTTACTTTAAAGTCTGCTTGCCTATGCCTGGACAGGCTGACCTTGAACTCACTATGTAACTGAGTCTGTCACTCCTGCCTTTACCTTTTAAGTGCTGGGATAATTACTCCCAGTTTTATGTGGTGCTAGGGATTAAACATAGGGTTTTGTACATGCTAGACCCAGCGGGACTACATGAGATGTCAAAACACAATGAAAACTCAGGCCACATACATTCTGCTAGGCCTTTGCTACAGGCAGCCAGTTCAGAATGACAAAATCATGGGCTGGCCTGGAATAAAGTGGGTACATGTTTTTCTATCAAGGTCTTAAACTTCCAATCCTCAGACTACTGGTAAGTAAGCTCAACTGAACCATGCTCCTGCTGCATCATAGTCTTTGTCTGTCTAAAGAGTGCATCATGAAAGCTGGAGGTGCTTGATGTCAACACAGGAAGCAATTGGGCCATCCCAGGAAACAGCCACACCTCTAGATTACGGTAGACAATTTGAGCCTGGCACAGCAGAGGAACAAGTAATAAATAAATAAATAACAATAACAATAAAATGGATAACAGGTTACTGTCTACTGGGCTCCTACAATCATATTGTTTGGAAGATTCCCACCAAGCTACATGTATGGCCAGAGTTAAAGCCTGGCTACCAGCCCAGCATGTAAGATGGTACAAAGACAAGCTGAGGGGCTGGAGAGATGGCTGAGGTTAAAAGCATTGCCTGCTCTTCCAAAGGTCCTGAGTTCAATTCCCAGCAACCACATGGTGGCTCACAACCATCTGTAATGGGGTCTGGTGCCCTCTTCTGGCCTGCAGGCATATACACAGAATATTGTATACATAATAAATATTTAAAAAAAAAAAAAGACAAGCTGAAGGCTGACAGCACAGGAGCCCTGAGTTGAGCATTTGTTCCAGAGGCTGAGCATTAAGAAAACTTTGCACGCAAAAGGGTAGCTCAAAATAGTTCTGCATTACACCCCAGGGCTCCAAAACAACACTGAGGGGAAGGCAAAATCACACCAAACTCAAGCTGGTAAACCTAAAATTAACTCATACTAAATCCTAGCAATCAACTGACAGATCTCAGGGTAGGCGAGGTGAGCTGTGCGAGGCCTGAACTTTTTACCAGTCATCGAAAACACTAAAATTCCCAGGCTTTCCTCTTACAGTATCTTCAATGTGATCTGCTCAAGAGGAAATCATTCAAATTCAATCAATCATTTTTGTCTGGTAAGAGTTCTGTGCAAGGCAGACACTGTGAAAAACAAAATGTTTTAGCCGTGGCAGTCTTTGCCCACAAGCTATTTACTGTCTAGTGGACAAGATAAGGATTATCTCCATGCAGACAAGCCACAGGCAGTGCTGACTAGTGTGACTGACTACCAGATTACAAATGTCACTGAAAAGGCAGCTAGGGTGCCTGGCTAGGGTGACAACCCACTGTGGCTAAACACTGCCTTATCATGGCACAGACCCCAAAACCCCACAGGTAGAGCTTGTGACAAGAGAAAAGAGCAGCACAAGGATGCAGGGGGATATGGTAAGGTGGGTGTGCTCCTTTAGCCTGTGGTCAGCCTGTGTAGGAGGAAGGAGGTGACCCAGCAATGGACACTTCAGGGACTCTATTTCCTCAAAGAGAGCAGAGTTGGCAAAACGGGGAGGGTGCACATAATTAGTAAGGACTAATTAAAATATCTTGTCTCTCTGACAGTCACTGAAGCTGCTTAGTGGAAAATGGCAGGTTGCAGGGTAGGGATTTGGGAGAGAGAGTTGTTTTTTCTACCCATTTGTACTCACATATTCTTCTCTATGGCTGCTCCTAACCAACTAGAAATTCTCTACCCTCTCTATCACTGATAAATCCCTATGAATACTTTAATTTTTCTTTTGTCCCCAAGATTTATTTTTATGTACACTGGTGTTTTACCTGCATGTATGTCTGTATAAGGATACCATATTCTCTGGAAATGGAGTAACAGACATTTGTGAGCTGCTATGTGGGTTCTGGGAATTGGTCCCGGGTCCTCTAGAAGAGCAGCCAGTACTCTTAACCATTGAGCCATTGTCCCATCTCCTCCTTATGCATATTTACACCTCAGTCTCATTCACTGAGCCTGCTCTGCCTTGAAGCTGTGATCTTCCTGACTCAGTCTTCCAAGCGCTGGGATAATAAGTATGCCAATCTCCTTTTAACTTGCCTATTTTAAAGCTGTTTTTCTGACAGCTCCCAGAAGACAGCATTAGTTCTTAACCAGGTGTGTGCATCTGGGACAAGGGGAGAAGGCAGAAACTGAAATCGAGAGCACTTGCAGACGGCCAGGGACGGCTTCTGCTGAGCAGCAAACCATGTAGGCCCATGTGCTCTCAGCGTCTCTCAGATACTTACTTACAACCGGAACTGTGAAAGCAGCATCAAGAGAAAAGTGAGTGGTGAACACAGCAAGTCAGAAAGGGAACACGGTCCTCTAGGTGACAGCAGTTTTCATACAGGTTGGTTTTCAGTGGAGACTGAATTATAAAGGCCCAAAGCAAGTGCTCTGGGATCAGGAAGTCCTTAAAGAAGACTGGCCTGTTTTTGTTTGTTTCTAATTTAAAAAAAATTTGTTTAAGACAGGGTCTCACTATGTAGCTCTGGCTGTCCTGGAATTTCTTCCCAGTGTTCAAGGCATCCCTAACGCTAAAGGCAACACAACCCTTCCTCTAGCCCCTGCTAGCAAAAAGCAGAAGTGCTCTTGGTCATGTGAGCAAGGTGCCCCTGAAAATAATTCAGTTCACTTTATTTTGTCCTTTCCAGGAAACTCAAAAATTCTAAAAAATACAAGATATAAAATGCAACAAAATGTGAAATTTACATCCACCCCAGGGGAGAAAACAAAAGGCTAAAGTCAGACAATGCTAGATTCATCTCATCTCTTCAAACCACACCACGACTACATGAGCAGCCACAACTGTATGGCGTGGGCCCCTCCTGGCCTTTATGAGTTCATAGTACTCATACAATAAACATGAAGGTACTGGGATTTGTGGCATGGACTATGGAATGGCTCCAGGCTTTCAGTTTCTGTTTCTGAAAAGGCTCAGTCAGCCGGATCAACTGGCAATGTTCACGAGTCCTCCAATCACGCGGAGCATGCTAAGTCAACGTGCCCACAGACCAACCACTGCCTTAGCAGGCACCCAAATGTTTTCCTTCTGTTTAGTTTTTAATGTTTAAAAAGCACTGATTCCACCTTTCCGAGTAGAAATGGCTCTTGTGAATTGTTTGAACAGAGCTGCTGGACAAGACAGGCTGGGGTTGAGGGACTAAAGAGGTAGCTATGCTATATATAAATAGCAGCATGGAGAGCCACAGAATAGATGCTATGTAGCCTTGCCAGTTCTTGTTGCAAATCTATGTTAAACACAGAAGCAAGAATAACCGGTACAGCAGAAACAGCTGCAGCTCACACTGAGTGCTAGCTGCCAGTACTAGGCACCCCATACACCCTCCCCGCTAGGAAACTTACCCCATGTTAGTTAGCTTGAGGGCAATAGTCAGAATATGAACCCAGGTCTCGAATACACTCATACTTTAGGAAGAGGCAGCTGTAGCAGTAATTCCTCCCCCGCCCACCCCTCAAGACAGGGTTTCCCTATAGCTCTGGAGCCTGTCCTGGTATCTAGCTCTTGTAGGCCAGACTGGCCTCAAACTCACAGAAATCTGCCTGCCTCTGCCTCATAAGTGCTGGGATTAAAGGCATGTGCCACCATCGCCCAGCTGTACCAGTAATTTTAAATGAGCAACAGGACCACAGAGACAGGAGTTCTCATGGCGAGGAAAAGAAAAGATGAGGACAGGACTTCAGGAGAACCCCTGATTTGCTTGCAAGGATAGCAGTGAAGACCTCAAAGTGAGGCAATTCCACACAGGCACAGGTCTGCGTTGAAAAGCAATGGCTGAAGACTAGTCTTTTTGGTTGAAAGTAAAAAGCGAGAAACAAAATCAAACAGTAATAATAATGACCAGCTGGTAATAGTAATAGCATCAAAGAACACTGCTTTCCATGCACGCACAACACCTCAGGCTCCTAACAAAAAAATGCTGGGTGAGGAAGAGCCTGAAGATGATGTAGCACACTAGCAGGAAGGACTCTGCTGGACGGGCAGGGCAGGGCAGGGCAGGGCAGGGCAGGGCAGGGGTGGAAGAGTCAGCTCCCACAGTGCTGGCCTTCACTGCCTCTTGGCAACCCGGAAAAGGGCGAAATCCCACAGGGTACAATGGAGAAGACTCCAGGTTTAGCAGCAGGCGGCTGAAGGGAAAGAGGTCAATCCATTCTCCAGTGGTACACCCCTTCCTAGATAATAGCTAACAGAGGCAACCTATCCATGTTTCTTGGCAAAACATTTCACAAAGGACTCAAAGCCTTCAAAAGTTGCTGATTCCAGTTAGGATCTTTTGGGGGATGGGGAGAATTCAAGACAGGGTTTCTCTGTATAAAAACAGCCCTAGCTGTGTTGGAACTCGCTCTGTAGATCTGACTGCCTCTGCCTCCCAAGTGCTAAGATTAAAGGCGTACGCCAACACCCAATGGTCTCCATACAGGGCCGGTGAATGACACACTGAGTAGAACCCACTCAGTGGAAGAACAGAACCAACACCCAAAAGCTGTCTTCCTCTGGCACCCAGCCACAGCTCCCAACACAACATAAAGCTCAAGAGTCCCACACATTCTAGTTCTCAGTCTTACCAGATTTACTTGTTTCTGTATAAAAAGCCAAACTGCTTTAGACAACAGGGCACGGGAGGCAAGATAGAGCGTAGCAGCCCCAGACCCTACCAGGAGCACCTCTGCCCTTCCCTAAAGGCCTTAGGCCAGTAGCTCCACTAGACCCTGTTCTTTTCCACATTCAGATGCTAGCTGGACATGGCTGTAATCCCATTGAACCCAGTATTTGGGAGGCTGAAGGAGGAGAATGGCGAGCTCAAGGCCAGCCTGGTTTACAAATAAGACTTGCTTTGAAGAACTAACTGGGGGAGAGAGCAGGCAGATCTGGTATACATTTCTGTAGAGTAAGTCACTTTCTCTAAATGAAAATTAGCAAATCTGCATAAGAAATGTGAGTCTCCTTTAAACTAGTTCACTCTAAAATGTAACCATCAGTGGTAGCACTGGCAGCTGAAGGTTGTGAGGTTCCCTAAGGGTTTCAAGCTTCTAGGCCCTTGGCAGGCGTGGCTAACTGGTAGGCGCACGCAGAAATGACAGACCCTGGAAGACTTTGGTTTAAGGGTCAAAATTGTTTTTCAAACCTCATGGGCTTCATTGTGCCACTGAGACCCTGATAGAAGGTGTGGCACTTCCCCATGAAGAACAAGTACAACTCCTCGGTCCCTGAAAAGGAACTAGATCTAGTGAGTAACATGTGGAAAAGTATTTACTTTCAAAGATAATAAATAAAAATGTAAAAGTAATTACTAGTTTTTGCCTACTCAGTTAGTCATCCTCTAAGGGAAAACAAAACAAAACCCAGTGATGGTGAAACTGAGACTGTCAAACTCTAGGGAAAGACTCCAAAATGTACGATGAGAGCATGAGATGAAAACAGGCGCCCTGGCAAGTGTTCTGGCAATACCCAGCAAAGTCAGTGGCTACCAGCCTTCATCAGCTCCGGAGAAGGGATTCTGTATACAGATTGGCCACACACATCATGTTGTTCATCACTACTTTAGTTATAAAACTAAAAGTGTACAAAACTCAAACATAACAAATATTCCTAATGACTAACCATGGGTGATACATCAAGAGGAAAAGCAAGGTGTAAGTACAGCAAGCTGCATCACACTTTATCCATGGCAAGTGCTTAGGAGGAGACCAGGAGACCAGAGCAAGAGTTCCCTGCTTGCTTCTTAGACTTTATCAATTCTATGCATTAGGGGTTGCGGGTTCTCACATAGCCCAAGATAGCCTCAAACCCACTAAGTAGTTGAGTTGATGCTCACCTTGAACTTCCCCTCCCAAGTGCTGCGATTACAGGTGAGCACCACCATACCTGGTTATACAGTGCTGGGATGGAGCCCAGGGCTTCAAACATGCTAGGCAAACCCTCTGCCAATGGAGTTACATCTATAGCCTCTGAGTTAAATAATAAAATAATAGCTTTTGGTGGGGAGAAAAAAGGAGACCAGTCTGACATTTACTTTAAGGTGGTAACCATTTTCTGTCACACTAAACTAGAGGGTAACAGCAGAAGGAAAGTTTATTGCATGCACTATTCAGTGTGATCCCACATTAGCCACAAGGCTTGGAGGTGATCGCCTTAAACTGCAGTGACCACAAGTGTAGAATAGATATATCGTATTTCTAATTCTTAGTAAAATAAATAAATAGGAACTGGGCATGGTGAGACACACCTGTAACCCCAGCACTCTGAAGGTTGGAGGCAGGAGGATCAGAAGTTCAAGTCTATTCTCCATTACACAGCACAGTTTGAGCCAGCTTGACTACTTGAGACCCTGTCTTAAAAAACAAAAACCAAACACCTTTCTCTCTAAAAGAGAAAAAAAGCAGTGCAGCCAAAAAATAGTATTAAATTTTCAATAATTTTAAATACAGAAATGTGTTTTAGTCTGTTATCTTTACTTCTTAAATTTAAATTTTAAAAATTAAAATACAACCTCCCAGCTTCAACCTCTCTAATTCCTGCCCTCCATCCTCTCCAATTCATGGCCTCTTTTTTCCATAGATTCTGCTTTCCACTGCACAGCAGGAGTGCTGGGATTACAGGTGTGAGATAGATTCTACCTATAGTTTTACATGGGTCCTGGGGATCCAAACCTCAATCTTGGCCTTTCACTTTATCCACTGGGCCCAGCCCCCCGACCTCACTCCTTAGTTTCTAGTAGTAACCTTTATAAAGTTTCAATGTATTTACATTAAGCTCTATTCGGATATATTTGTGGTTCATATTAAATGTCTACCAGACAGTGATTGTCAAAGATCTTAGGAAAAAGGGAAGCTATAGCCATGTTAGAGAAACAGGCAGACCTGTTTTTCTTCCCATTTTTCTGGAGGTTAGCAATTTTGTTCAAAGACAAAAAAAAGTAATGTTAAAGGAAAGTTCTAGATCAATATCTCAACAGACAAAGAATGTTACTAAGTCCCCTGGTCTCCCTCAGGGAAAGCACCACCCTAGGCTCTTCAGAATTAACTCTAGGAACATGGATCCCATCTGCCTTTGCAAGCTAAGCAGAGTCAGACCCGGTAAGTACTAAAACAGGAGAGCCTGTGGACTGAAAGAACAAGAGAAGTGTTTAAGAGAGAGGACTGGAGGTGGAGACTGGCAAGGTGGAAGGCAGGCGGAGATAACGCCTGCACACAGCCCTAGGGTCAGACGTTATCTAGAACCTGAGCCTAGAGTCTGACTGCATTTTTGGACAAACAGAGGAAGTAGACACACTCTTCCAGGACCCTAGGAGAGCTGCTAAGGGAAAAGAGGCAAGGCAACCTCGAAGGCCAGACACAGAAACAGTTTATAAGAACTAAACAGAAGTCAGGCGGTGGTGGCATATGTCTTTAATCCCAGCACTCGGGAGACAAAGACAGGTAGATCTCTGTGAGCTTGAGGCCAGGCTGGAAACCCTGCCTCAAAAAACCAAAAATCAAAACAAAAACAAACAAACAAAAAAACAACAACAACAACAACAACAGGGAGGGAGGGAGGAAGGGAAGGAAGGAAGGAACAAACTAAACAGAAGCTGACACTTGCCCAAACTGGGGTAATAAGTAATGAGGTAAAATGGACAGGGCTACGGTTTATATCCCATTTCAAAGACACTGCATCAACAGCCTAGAAGTGTAGCTAGAAAGAGCTGTGTGCCCTCAGGGATCCACAAGAAAGAGGCATTTCCCAGATTCTATAATCAGGACAGACACAGAGCTCCTCCACTAGGCCTGAGAGACAGGTGCCTTCGCAGTCCTAATGACAGTACAGCACTGGCAATAGCCAGCAGAAAATCCAGGCAAACACAGATATTGGTACGATGACAGTGGGATTGAGAATTTGCCAAGAACCATTATATTCTTTGCCACAATGAAGCTATTTGTCTTAAAATACACCTGCCTTGTTAAGGAAACCAAACTTTACTAGAAGAAACAGATCAGTTCTGTATTTTAGACGCTGTGAGATCTCTCTCTCTCTCTCTCTCTCTCTCTCTCTCACACACACACACACACACACACACACCCAAGAGTAGATCCTTAAGAGTAGAGACTACCTACTTGGTGTCTACATTTCTACAGCACTAGCAGGTTCTCATTCACAGGTACCCACAGGAGAGGTGGGTGCTGTTATTTTCTTTGAAGGGCTGTGCTGACTCTCACCACAATCACAGGTGGAGAACTGTCATGTGCTGGATCTGTGACGGCACACAGTTCTCTGTGCTCTCACACCCACATCAAGACATTCTGAGCTGAGTGCAGACTAGGAAAATCAAGGCTCTTTTGCCCTTGTTTGAGACAGGCTCTCATGTAGCCCAGAGTGACCTTGCTCTCCTGATCCTCTTGCCTTAGCCTTCCAATCACTGTGATTACAAGCATGCAATGCCACACCTAGTAAAATACTGGGTCTAAATGCTGTGAGGTTATACTCCTTCCATCCATCTCTAAGGAAGAAATTCACAGCATGATTGCCTGAGAGAACACTACAGACAATAAATAGGCATTTAAGAAGCAACTTTAAAATGTGAAAAACTCCTATACATTGCTGCCCAGCTGCAAATGGCAATGGTGAAAAGCAACCTTCTACTGCTATTGTCAACCATGAGTGGCTATAAACATTCTGAACCGATACTGGGGCTAATTTATGGGCTAGAGGATAGAATTTTACTCTCACATAAAGAGTGATGGGCTGTCTACAAGGTCTTACCTCCAACTACCAAATCAACAGTGAGTCAGGGCCTGTGAACCATTGAGCAACACACTTCGTGGAACCCACCTTAATATAATTAACACAACTTTTATTCAAGAAAATAATAGCTCCCTATTAAAAGGGGGTTGACAGTACTCTCATTCTGTCACTCTGGCTGACTGGCCCTAATCTCATTCCATCTTTCCCAGTGAGCTTCACTTACAATAAAAAAAAAACTACAAGGAAAAAAAAACAAAAAACAAACACCTTAAAACAACAAGAGTACGAAGGTTCACTCCCCAAGCCCAGGACCGAGACAACTGATTGAAATGATCTGAAACTGAGTGGAGAGATGTGAAGTCAGAAGAATCTACAGACACTAAGTGACCCTCAACTGCATTTTGGTGTAACCCAGATAAACCACTTTGAGTATTTTCATAGTAACTCTTGCTAAGACCAATGGATCATATCCCAAGAAATGACAAGATTTAAGTGTTTAAGTTCCTTTGTTGTTTTATTCTTTCACAATTTCACACATACATACAACGAACTTGGACCATATTTCCCCCACTCCCTTCTCCATCTCTTTCATCGAATTCCTCTTCTTTCCAAATGTTCCCTGTTTCCTTTTACGTGTGTGTGTGGTGTGTACCCCCTACTGCGTTTAACTAAGGTTGCTAGCATGAGTAGGGGATTTTATTTGTCTGACATAGGTCATCACTAGCCTGACAGGCCTCAGACTGGTGAATCTTCCCGACCTAGCCTTTAAGTGATGGGATTACAGGTGTGTACAACTCTACCAGACTTGGTTTCTTTAAAATCTCCTCATATGCTTATCCTTCAGCACTGTAGTAAGATGGAACTCAGCAGTCCCATTGTACTCCTGACATGATCTTTAGCAAGCTCATCTCTGATAACAGCAGGAATAGCACACCAGCAATTGCCCAAGGATGTCAATGTTTCTTAGAAAGGCTGTATTAAAGAAGAAGGGGAAAAAAAAAAAGGAAGACTGTATTTAAGACAGCCTGGCCTAACACAGTATGTAGTTGACAAGGATCCTGACTTTCTGGTCCTCCTCCTCCGCTTCCATTTCCTAAGTACTGGGAATACAGGTATTCAATACCACCCCCAGCTTACTGGCCTTTTCTTTCTTTTAAAAAAAATTATATTCTTGTGTGTATGCGCACAGACACATGTGAGAGAGAGGAGGGGGGAAGAGGTGGAGAGAGAGAGATCGAGAATAATCCCTTGGAACTGGAGTTAGAGAAAGTTGTGGGCCATTATGTGGGTGCTAGGAATCGAACCTAGGTCCCTAAAAGAGCATGTACTCTTTAACTACTGAGCCATCTCTCCAGTTTCTTGACTTCTTCTCTTAACAAAACAGTAATATTCCTTTATAGAGGGCAGGAGGAACTAGTGACAAAGTCTCTCTCTATAGTCTAGGCAGACCCTGATCTCATAGTTATCCTCCTACTTCAAACTCCCAAGTGCTAGGTTACAGAAGTGAGGGAAGATAGGCATACTTTATGATGCTTATTTTGTCCCATACAGGAAACAAGGAATAAACGTACATTGTAAATTTCCTTTCTTGTCAGGCCTGATGATATACTCATGTCATTCCAATGCCTAAGAAGCTGAGGTAGGAAGATCACTATAAATTCTATGTCAACCAAGACTACTGAGGGGATTACAAGCATCAGTTACAGTATGAGATCCTGCTGCAATAATAAACAAACAAATCAAGTGTTTTCCCTGTGCTAGACAGAGTGGCACATGCTCACATGTGACTGAGGCACTGAATGACGCAGAATTATGAGTTCTGGTCAAGCCACACCGCAAAATTCCACACCAAATTTGAAAAAGATCACTTTTTTCTCCCCCATCTCTAGTTAGGTTAGGATCCAATTTAAACAATGACAGTTTTTCTTTATTTAAAAGGAAAAAAAGGCAAAAGCAGGCGGACTCAGTGAGTTCAAGGCCAGTCTGGTCTATATAGTGAGTTCTAGGGCAGCCAGGAATATACAGGGAATCCCTGTCTCAAAAATAAACAAACAAAAATAAGTAAGAACAAAGTAAAATGTTATGTATGTATATAATGTCTATGAGTAAACTCATTACTTTGTATATTTTAAGACATACACAAGGCCTGGTTTGGTGGAGTAAGCCTTTAGTCCCAGCACTTGGGAGGCTGAAGCAGGAAGATCTCTCTGAAATTTGAAGCCAGCCTGGTTTATATGGTTAAGTTTTTTGACAGCTAGGACTACCTAATGAGACCCTGTCTCACAAAACCAAAAACCTCAAACAAATAAAAAATCATACACACATGAAACAAAACAAGATCAAAATAAACAAATCCCAACATCTGGGAGCCTGAAGCAGGAAGATTACTGTCAATTCAACTCAGTCTGACAGCCACAGAATGAAACCTTATCTCACCAAACCAAACAAACAAAAATTATAAAAAAGGCTTGAACACACATCACATAATAATCCCAACGTTAACTATGGAGTCACCCGGAACGTAACTGCTGACATCAAAGGAGACTCGGACCAAAGCTTTCCCTCAACAGTCTGAGCTGCGCTTTCTGAAACTCACACACAACAGCCATTGCTACTTACATAATGTCACAACTCTAACCACTGCAATTCAAATCAAGAATGAGTCAATTTCCTTTGGTTCCAATACCACATTTTGAGACGAAAATTGCACCATGTAGTGAGAAGTCAGTCAGAGACCAAAGAGGGTTCAGGAAGGGAAGGCCCCTGCACCTGTGAGACTGCTGTCAGTCAGAAGAATGAAGAGTCATGCCCTTCACATGGGAAGAGGCTGGGTTCAGTCAAAGTTAAGAGCAAACAGGAGAGGAAGGGCTCTGAAATAAGAACAGCAGCAAGTCAACTCACAATCTGGTTCTCTACCTCAATCATTTAGGCTGGGGGCATTGAAGAGGTGGAGGCAGGAAATGAGGAATTCAAGGTCAGTCAGGCAGAGACACAGAAAACCCATTCAACAAACCAGGAAACACACAAGTTACAGTACAGGACCTGGTCCCATCCTCTCATCCAGTCTAGGTTCCTCAATTGGCCCCTGAATGATCCTCAGGCCCTGACTCAGGGCCGCTGTTAGTCACCTTTCTCCTGCCTGTGATGCCCAGCACCAGAGACGACAGCTCTGCTCAAAGGCCATCTTGCCAGTGAGATCTGTCTGTCCCAATTCAAGTTCCACCATTCTTTCCACTTTATTTCCTCCATAGTGGAAATTAATTTTCTACACACACGCACGTGTGCACACTAAGAACTTGATATGCATCCAGGCTGAACTCAAAAAGATTCACCTGCCCCTGACCTTCCAAGTGCTGTGATTAACAGCATTTGCCACCACCATGCCTAGCTGGTACTCAGATTTTTAGTGATTCCTTAATTTCTGTAATTTCCTTGCTAGAATAAAAGACTTGCCTTGTTATTTCTTGCTAAAAACAGCGGCTGGTGTGTATAGACCCTCAACAAATGTTTGCCGAATGGAGTGTGTAAAAGGGCCACAAAAGGAGAGCTACCCAATCAAACCGTCAACTTCCTTGGAGAAAAGAGGAAATAAGATTTAGTGTAACAAAATCGTAAGGACTTAAAGAAGACTATAGAGTGAGGTAAAATAGGCTGGAAAAGGAAGAGATGTAGTTGTGACCTACTCTTTCAGCATGCCTGCTTGTTCTGAGTACATATTCCCAGGCTCATTTCCAGGAAGTTCACTTGGTGTCTGGATGTAGGTGCTCATGGCCCACCCATTGAGGAGCACATCCTCAGTATCTCATTACACGGCACGCTTGGATCAAGGCAGCTTTTGCCCATGTAGCTCAGTGACATGCTGTTAATGGACACCGTGGTATACTGAATAAGTACCAACAGGTCAGACATGAATAAGAGATAATCTTCTGCACAAAGGGTGCGTCTCTACAGTCATAAAGATTTCCTGTGGTGCTCAGTGTTATACTCAGGAATGTTGTTATTCCGGTAAGTACCTTGGTTCAAGGCCATTAAATCAAGTATATACTAAGTGGGCTTAACCCACAGCAAATTCTGGTTTTGTAATATGGTGTTCACGTGGCCTATTCGTGTTTTCCCTTAAGCTTAGACTTATTTCACATTTCAACCACACAGAAGGCCACATCATAGACAAAATATAAAGCAGAGCTTTTTAACTTTTCTTAAACATGAAAATTTTAATCTTGGATAACCAAACAAATTCAGGACCCCTACCACAGAACTAAAGCAGTAAAGACACTTATAGTACGCCTAAGAGTAAAGACTGCTTTTATTAAAACAGTGTTTCTTAAGCCAAGTGTAGAAGCACATGCCTGTAATTCCAACAGGCATGAATTCTTAGTTCCGGACAGTCTGGCTATACAGTGAGAATCAAACAAGCCAACCAAGTGTGTTTGTGAACACTTATATCTCCAACATCGGGAGACAGATGCGGGAATATCATGAGTTCAAGGACATCCTTAGCTACATAGGCTAGCCTAGGCTATGTGAAACCTTGTCTCAAGAAAATGAAAAATTGTTTTTCTTTTTTTCAGTGTTGGGGATAACCCACAGAATCTACATATAGTAAGTAGGCATTCCACTGTTGAGTTCTCCCCACTTTGATCTTACATCAATAACTCTCAAACAAAACAAGTATTCTTCCCCAGTTTACCATTTAATACGGAAGGGCTGTAGAAAGCAGCCTGCTACACAGTGTCAAAGGTGAATGAACTCTCCATATTCTAAGGAGTGACCTAACCCATAGGTGTCTGCACAAAGGTTTTGTTTTTGAAGACAGAAACAGCTGTCTCCTGCCTCTCTAGGGAAAAGAGCCACTTGTAAAGGCCTCTAGGGAGGATGAGAATGGTGTCTTTTTACTTCTTTCATATGAACATGTCTCTTAACTCTTATTCCACAGCTTACATGCTCTTTACCTACCAGGGCTGGAAGTCACTGGTACACAGGCAGGTTCACAGCCCTGCCTGCAAACGTTCATTTACACTAAATACTAATGCTGAACAAGAAAAGTTCCCACAGAGGTTCAGGGAATCACTGATCTGGGGAATCTTTAGTGATCATAAACTAATTACACTACAGTATATAGTTATAATAATGTCATGAATGACTAATTTATTTGCCTAGCATGTACAAGGTTCTGGGTTCAATCCCAGCATCACCCAAGAAAAAAGTAATTAATGACACCTATCTCCAACTTTGAAAGACTTTTAGGGCTGTCTTTCACAAACAGTTCTATTACAACTGACAATATTTTTGCTAAAGATAATCAAGAACAACTGAGACATGTGGGACTCTTCCAAAGAGTCAAAAAATAAGAGACCATGCCACCTGACTGTATTTCTTCACAGAAAGGAGGGATGTCCTGGTTAAGTTCCAAGCTACTGATGACAAATAGGCTTTGTCAGTAAACTCACCTTCTCTCCTTGGAGTGATGGGACCGAGTCCCGCAAACTGTGAAAGCTGTCTTTGATGTGGTCCCTACGTTTTCGTTCCAGTGCATTATGGTGAGCCCGTTTGTCAGCCTAGGGGAATGAAGAAAGAACATGTTAGGAACGTGACTCCTTTTACAGGTGGATGTGGTAAAGCCTGGAGTTTATGCAGTCAGCGCTGTCCCTGGCAAGTGGACTGGGAAAATTTGCAGAGTGAGGTGGACAGTTAGGAATCTCCAGAATTAGGCTCTGTTAAAGAGGGAGAAAGGGTGAGCAAGGCTTGCAACAGGAACATCCAAAGTAGCACGGTGGATCCAGCTCATGCACAAGTAAAACCAAAGTTATTCAAGGGGACAAAGTATGACTCTCTCCTGCAAGTGTCCCCGACCTACATGATGGAGCAGTTGCCAGCCTGTGGTTGCAATGTAACTAAAGAAAGCTCCAGTGGGCACCTTCATAAGGTACAGTTACTCTACCATGAGACTTGGGGGGGGGTGGGTGGGTGCTTCTGTCCACATGAAACCCACCATCCCAAGGCTCTGCTCTGACACCTTCCTGCTAAAGGTCACCATCACATTCTCTCATCCAAGCCTCTGGAAACTCCGTTGCGTCGGAGGTGATTACGACACAGCTGACACGTGCAGGAACTGCATTTGGGTTTCCTCTCACACAGGCTGAGTCAGAGAGGTGCTTCCTGGGTTAACAGACCTCCTGACAGCTACATACTGGTAAATCCCCTCAGGAACCTGCAGCAGGTCAGGCCCATCTGGCACGTTCCTAAATACCCTAACCAGCCTTTAGCCTTTCCTGCTTGGAACTATAAGCAGTCAGCTGGCGAGGCTCAGGATGGGGGAGACAGCAGAGTAGAGTGCTAGGGAGCACAGCCGAGGAGTTTAGTCTCCCTCTACACTACAAGGACCTATTTGAGCAAGAACTTCACCACACCTCTACTTCAGGAACTACAGAAATCCTCTCCTGAGCATTTGCCCTGACTAAAGCAGGCTGTGCTGAGCTAGCCTAAAGCGCCTGTCTGTATATTAGAAAGTGACCTGGCTAGTAAGCCCAGACAGAGTGCCAGGAATTTTGAAAATGCAACAACACGCATAAACTTGGTTTAACAATGCCACTTCCAATGAATCCTTGTACAAGAAAAGATGGGCTGATAGAAATCAGACAAGAGCCATGAGAAGGACTGGGAATTTTTCTACTATCAAATTCTAGAAGTCTGTGACTCCCCCGAAAGGAGGTGCCTGGAGCCCCTGTGGACAGTGTTCCTGATTCCTACACCTACAGTTCTGTTAAATGGATCCACGCCCCCATCACAGGCACAGGCCCGAAGTTGGAGCACAAGCTGGGAGGATTTCTAAAATCATTCCTTCTTAAAGCTCAGTTCACTGTAAAGCCAAGTAGTTTCTCAACTAGTTAGACAGAACACAGAATGAGGACTCTGAAAAGACAAGTAAGCTTGGAAAACCAGGCAACTTGAGGACAGAGGTGTTATCCCTGCATTAGACAACACTAGGGCACAGTAACACAGCTGCCCTCTAAGAGCAGTGTAAGTTAGCTTGAAGGAACTACACATCAATGCCCAGGGAAACTGGCCTGCCGCAATACCTGAGGACCAGCATTTGGCACGCACTAGCCCTCTGGTGTCTGCTCTATCATTTCCAAGACGTTCACATGCAAACCAGAAGCCCAGCTTTGGTCTTCAGCAGCAGCCCAAGATACGCCTGTCCACTAAGTCACCCTGACTCCTGGCCCTCCTCCCAGTTCACGAGCTGTGAACAGAAGCAGTGATACCAGTTACCCATAATGCCTCTTGATACAAATAAAATCCTAATTGTTTTCTTTCTGGGAGAACCCTGAAAATCTCAAGTAGTTAGAACTAAGTTGGACTTGGTTTCCTGTGGGCCTGCGCTGTAAGCAAGGAGCTAAGTTTAACCTAACACCACCATCATCCCAAGATATACCACCCCTCCCATCTGCCCAGCACTGAAAGGATTCAGATGGACAAGTCTTTTGGTTGGAGGACTGTAGTGAACTTGGCTGTAGACCACGAGTAGAAATCTCGGCTTCTCATCTGGGGAGTCAGCCAAGTTAAAGTTGGCTCGGCTAAGAAAGGCAGCAGGCCACTGCCTGGTAGAAAGCCTAGGCTGGGGACTGTTGTTCTCCAAGCAGTGGATGGAATTTCTGTGGTAGTTCCAGACCCAATTTAACTAGCAGAACGGTGGAATCTTAGACCAATCCCTCATGCCATGTCTACCCCGCAGCTGTTATGCCTGAACAGAAAGCAGCAAGGGTGTATTTGTTTTTCCTCTTCCCCAAACCTCATTTTCAAGCACAGTGAAAACCATGCGGAACTCGCATGCCTAATTCCAGGCAACTCTAAGTTAAGTGGCATTTCTGGTGCTTACAGAGCATAGGAAAACTTGACACACCTTCACACAAGACTGAGAGTTCTCTCTGGAAAGTATTTCTAAGCTGCAGATGAGGATGATACCCCCTAGCCTTGCATGATAGACCAAGATCAGTGGGCAGCTAAGACTGCTGTGTTAGCCATCTTCTCTTGTGATAGCTCTTTCCCAAAAGGTCAAGACTTCAGTACTGAGAAAGGAAAACCAGGTGACGACTCTCAGCTAAGGTGCTAGAGATCCTCCCATGAACTGTCTTTTTAAAGCAGCATAGCAAATAGAATAGTACAACAAACTAAGCAACTCAGATGAGTACACTTTCTCTCACCGTTACTGAGAAGTGCCTGGTCATGCCAACACTGGGACCAGCAGCACACCTTGTGGAATAAGGAGGTGACAGAGGTCTTCTTGGGCTATGCCACAGGTTCCTAAATGACTCCTCTAAGAGCAGGAGCAGGAGCACTGGCTGGCCACTGCTTGCTCTTCAACATGGGAGCTGCGGTTTCTGTTAGAAAGGCCTTTATCAGGATGCCCCAGACTAATAGAAGTACTAGGGTCTTTGTGATATCTGAGATACCCACAGGTGCTCATCAGGAACTACGGCACCAAACTGTGTCTGGTTTTGAGGTCTATGCCAAGGTTTTTACTTAGTCTCAGTTTTAGTTGCAATAAACTTTTCCACGCTGGCAGATGGAAACAAAATCTTCACCTATAATTTGTCCATCTCTCCCACTAACAAGCATATGGATCTGAGTGCTGCTCAATGTTGAAAGCAAGCATTTTCTTAGTTGCTAAACTGGCAGGACACAGGAGTTACGGAAACCAGTTCAGAATTGAGGAAGTCTCTCAAGAATTTTTCCTTTCAACTTAGTGCACAGAGAATGCATCTTCATTCACAGCATCTCACTAGTCAACAAACTTATTTCCTGCAAGACCGAGCATGGGGAAGAGAACTGTCTTCCTGTAAAAGGATGCACAAGGCCCCCCAGAACATTTCTTGCAAGCTGCCTGATAACCTACTTAACTTCCACATAGAGGGAATCTCCTCAATGTCAATGTAGAAAACCCTCCAGGCAGAAGAAATCTGTCATCCTTAGGTGGATATTTAGTTTATTTAGTTTAAGAAACGGAAAGGCTGCACTTTAGGAGTTACTTATGAGTATCCAGTTAGTCTTAACTTAAACACTAAGAACACTGGAAAATACAAAGGTTCCAAATTCTCATACAGTGTATTTGCTACTTAAGATTGATAAGAAGAATCGGATCAAATACCACAATTTCTGAGCAACTTAAAAGTGCTCATTTTAACCAACACAAACATTGCAACATGAAACAACTGGCAACTGAGATGAGCTAACCTTACTAGTCTCCAGCAGGCAGCCAGTTACTAACTACAGTTTCTTTCCCAGTTCTTCCACTTGAAGCCCATGCCAGTGTACGCTTCTGTGATCTACAAAAAATATACTTGTTTTTGAGGTTTCTCCCGTTTTTTGGCGCCTAAAAGAATTTGGGAACACTACAACCCACACATGCCATTACACTAGCCATTTAAGAGGAAGGATTTCTTGGTTAGGACATTCTAATCAAATTGAAGTCGGGCTTGACAGCACGCACCTATAATCCCCACACTTGAGAGGCTGAGGCAGGAGAATCACTGCAGGTTGGCTACACAGCAACCCCATCATAACTCTTCTTGCCCCCCCCAAGGAAGATCAAATAGGATTCTTTGATCAGCTCGTTTATCCTATCAGCCTAAAACAGCACAACTCTTGGAAACTCAACACCACTTTTCCTTTTACAGGCACACACAGGAAGGAAGCCAACACTGAGCAGAAACAAATATGCATCTTGCAGCACTCCTGCCATGCAGCTGATCCCAGGTAAAGCATGCAAGCTTCCTCAACTCCAGACTCCAAAGTGGGCAACTCCCTTCCTCCCAAGTACACTTCAATCTCTAAGAGGCAAAGAGCTGAGAAGCTAAAAATACTTTAAACCAGAAAGGTCTACAAGTGGAACAGCACAAACCTATTTTAAACCAGCTACAATACTAGCTGCCTAGTATCGTAACTGCACATGTTGAGTCCATCAGACTTGGAGGACAATACATGGAGAAAGGCCTCAGGGTTCTTAACCAACTCAGTAATCCTACATTTCACATATACTTTCACTCTTTCCCAGAGAAATTTCCCAGACAGAAATAAAGCAAAAGGAACCTCTTGCATAAAATAACCACCCTCAGAAACTTATCTTTAAAATACAACTTACTCCTTTAAAAAAAAAAAAAGTACACCAGTTAGATTCTGCAATTGTCAAATTCAGTAGTGTTCGGGGTTACTTCCTCTGAGAGCTCACAGCTCACTGGAGAGGCTGCTTCCCTGTGGGGTGGCAGTCAAATCAGTTTCACTTTCTGTTAGCCTCCTTCCTAGTAGTGAGCTGAACGGCCTACACTTCTCATGAGGCTTGAGATCCTGCAGTGATACTACAAACTATGATCATCATTTCATGTTAGGACCCACAGGACATTTTCCAAATAACTTGTCTGAGTGTGTGTGTATCAGGGTCTCACCAATCCTCCTGTCGCAACATCTCGAGGGCTGGGATTACAGGTGTGAACCTGGGTTCCAAATAACTTTTTAAAAGTTCTTCTGCAGTCCTAAACCACTGTTCTGGCCCACATCTTTTCTTTTCATCTTAGTATTTTTCCAAAGACAAAACTTAACAGTGTTCCCCATTTAAAAAATGTATTTATTATTTACAGTAAATTTCAATAAGCAAATAGATATATTCACAAGGACAGGGGAAGGATCCATGTTTTCATCTCATTTGTGACAGCTGTTAATACAGTGTCTATAATATACCTGCTATTTCTGTCTATGCTATCATGATAAACTTGTACCAGATAAATCTCAGCAAGTGTATAGAATTAAAATAATGGGTCTCAAAGTCCTTGGTTCAATCCCCAGGAACAATAAAAATTTCACTATGTCCCCCAAATGAAGGAAAAAAATCCTAAGCATCTTAACAAAAAAAAAAAAAAAAAGTAAAAACATGTAGACAAAGCAAGATCAGCCTCACTGAATGGAAGCATTTAGTAAATTAATTTACATCAATATCCAGGTGGACAATTTTAAAAGCAGAAGGCCTATAATAACTCCTCGTCATAAAATAGGAAAAGTGATCTCTCACTGAGAAGCAAATCTAGTTCCAACTCAAGGATGGTTCTTCAGAACAAGCCTCGCCAACCCTCGACCTCTAACCTCATCAACCCTGGAGCAGATCTTCTAACTGGAGACTCAGAGGAAAAGAAATTGCCGTTTCTGTTCGTGTTTTGGTAGAATAGGCTCAAATGAAAACCATCAAATCCATACTATTAAAAGTAACGGTACCCAGGCATGGTGGGCCACACATTTAATCCCAGCACTTGGGAAGCTGAGGTAGGTCGATCTCTGAGTCTGAGGCCATACTGAACTAAATACTGAAACTCTCTCTCTCTCTCTCTAACAGTAGCTGAAAAACAAAACAAAGAAGAAATACAACTTTCAGTAGAAGTATGTGTAACACTTCATAAAGAAAGCAAACGCTATCTTCAGTGAGACCTCTGCCATCACTGCACTCAGTCAACTGGTTCTCATAGATCACGTTTTTCTCACGGCTCAGGCAATCTGTCCAGTCTCTGGTGCTCTAATGGAGAGCAGACACAACTGAAGAACCTGTTTTTACCCTGTGATTACTAAAGTCCTACAGCAGAGCTATCAAAGTGACACCCTACAAACTTGTTTTTTCAGTACTAAGGATGAACCCAGGGCCTCCTGAAAGTTAAGTGTCCTGCCGAGCTAAATTCCCTAGCAAAAGAGAGACAAAGATAGAGAGTTCTTCTTTGAGACAGAATCTCATTCTGTAGCTCAGGTTGGCCTAAAAACCAGGGCAACTCTTCTGCCAAAGTCTCCTAAACACTGGGCTTACAGTACTGGATACAGTCCTGGACTTTTTATTTTTGCTGTTGTGCGTGGATTTTGTTTGTTTGGGTTTTTTTTTTGCGGGGGGGTATGTTGAGGCTTTAACCTTTAATCTTCTGACCTCAGCATCCTGAGTAAGAAAGTTTAAAGGTCTGGGCAACCAAACCTAGTTGCACCCAGCAAATTTTTTTTTTGTTGTTTTTTTGAGACAGGATTTAGCTGAAGTTTTGGAACATATCCTGGAACTAGATCTTGTAGACCAGGCTAGCCTCAAACTCACAGAGATCCACCTGTCTCTGTCTCCTGAGTGCTGGGATTAAAGGCGTGTACCACGACCACCCAGAAAATCCAGCAAATTCTTTACAAGCTCCAAAGAGCTGTTCCACATATCATTTAAAAATCAAATTAACTGGGAGCTAAAGAGATAGCTTAGTAGGTAAAGGTGCTGGGGCCATACCTGATGATCCTAAGTTCAGCCCTAAGTTGAATCCCTCTGAACTTCACATGTGAGTCCTGGCATGCACATGATCATATACACACATTAAATAAATGAATGTAATTTTTAAAAATCAATTAAGTAGGCTGAGATCATAGCTCCACACAGAGGGTTTGCCTGCATACTGAGGGCTCCCAGAACAGCCAAAAATTACATGCATACAAATATACCAGAAAAATAATAACTGTTTCTAGCATTTTACCATTTCTCTTCAAGTAGGAAGATCCTGGGAGTACGGCTCAATGGTAAAGGGTCTAACCCGAGCCCTGAAATAACAATAAGAAGATCTGGCAACACTGAGCCCATTCTCACACAGCAAGCACCAGAGCTAGGCAACTGCCGACTTTTTAGAAGGGGGATACATTTCTTCAGTACCCCAGTCCTTACAGCTTCTCTGTCCTTGACTATCTCATTACCTGATTCCCACGGGCAAATGCATTGTGGCCCTCCCTCTACACCTTCCTTACCAATTCCCAACTATCAAACACTACACCTGTGGTCTTTCTTCTCTGATTTGGATTTTCTCTCTCCCTCATCTATACCCACTTACTGCTAAGTCTCAGACTCCAAAGACAAGAAACTGTGGTGTCAACCCAAATCCACAGAAACTCCCACAGAAAACACTTAACACCAGGTGCCTAAGAAGTCACCGAGCGCTACACAGCAAAGCTGTCTCTTACAATGCCACTGTGCAACAAATTTTTTTTTCTTCTCAAATGGAAAGTCAGACCACAAGAAGCTGGACACTTTCAAGACTTAACTTCTGGCTCCTCTCTATTTCCATTTTGTTGTTGATGTTACTGTTGAGGACACTATGCTCTTCTAGACTTTAAGGGTCTGCGGCAGTCATATGACTTTGGCTAAAGGCGATTATTACTGTGCCCGCAACTTCACACAACTATGTGGATACTGCTTGAAGCGTATTCCTCAATCAACCTGACCAGTTTGCTCTGAAATAACCCTGCCCTTCGCTTCAAAATGCTCTTTCGTTTCTCACACGCCTGGGCTGCACCCCTCACTCAACACCCCAGAACAGTTCAGGGTGCTCACCTACATACTCACTAGCATCTACCACAGAATCGTAGGATTGGCAGCGCCCCCCACCTCCAACCACAGCTGACTCCACCTCACCTTAGCGGTTAAGAGGAGAGTTTACAAGAATATTAAAAAGTAAAGAGCGATCTCTTTTTCTCTCTGACTCCAAAAAAGGGCCAAAACTGAACGGAAATGAAAATGAAATGGAGAGTAGGAGACGTACCGCAGATTGAAACCTCGGTTGCTCTTCCTGGAATAAGAGAGAAAAAAAATAGAAAATATAGAAGTTATTTTTACACTTTGCATTCAATAATAAGAAAGAAAATGCCGGCGGCGGAGGAAGCAGCGGGTGGGGAGGCAGCCCAACACCCCTCCCTCCCTCTTTTCCCTCCACTCTCTCCAGCGTGCTCCCAGCCTAGTGGGGGGTCCCAGGCGCCGCCCCTCCTTCTGGGATCCGAACCGGACAAGAGTGGTCCGGAGCACACTGTCTGCTCTCCCCGAATCCCCCTCGGGCGTCGGAGCACTCCCAGTCCCCTCATCCCCAGGTCACAGGAGGAGGGGGGATCGTGGACCCAAGAAGCAGGTCCTGAGCGCTGGTCTCCTTGCCCAGGATCTGGACGGATAATGGGATCCCCAGCCGGGTAGAGTGGAGAGGGAAGCTTCGGCACTCTCCTCCACCGGAGGAGGTGGGGGTCCTAGAGGCCGCGGGTCTGCTCCCACCTTCAGTCCCAGGAGGCCTCTCCGGACAGGACTGGAAGGGAGCGAGCCCGGAGCGCGACGCAGGCGGTCCCGGCCCCGGGGAAAGGGGACGGAGGCGGCGACGACCCGGCGCCCTCCCGCCGTCGCCCCGCTGAGAGCCCCGACCGCTGTCCCCGCCTGACAACCCAAACGGAAAGGAAGAAGCCCCGGGACTCACGTCGCTCTCCACCTCGATGTCATCGTTATCGCTCATTTCCTACGGCCCAGGGAGCGGCCACTGCAGCGGCGGCCGGGGAGGGGAGGGGTGGAGGGAAGGGGGAAGTCACCGACAACAACAAGCCGAGTGCCCCCACGCACACACTCACTCACTCACTCGCTCCCTCACTCACTCACTCACACACACTCACACACACACAACACAGGCGACAACCACCTCACTGCAGCACCGGATCAACGGCGGCACGCACGCCCGGTCGGCCCCCTGACACGTGACCAGGCTCTCCGCGCCGGGGTAGCCGAGAATTGTAGTCCTCGAGCGTTTGATGGGCACGTCGGAGAGCGCCAGAAAAACTACATATCCCATCAGGAAGCGCACACAATCTTCCCCAGCCCCGCTTGTTGACAGAGCGCAGGGCGCCTGCGCGCCGGGTGGTGGTTGCGAGAAGTGCCGCGGTGCCTCCCGGGAGATGTAGTCCACAGACCGCGAGTTGTCAGGAGGTTTTCCTCCCCAAGCGGCAGAGAGGCTGCTGGGAAGACGGGACACGTGGAGGGAGCTGGGCTTAAGGAGCCGGCCACAGTCTGAGCTCTGGGCGCCTGGCCCAGGGGATTGGGTGGAGGCTCTGGGGGAGAAGCTAGCTGCCAAAATAACACTGTCTCTTCTTGGCTAGACTGCTTTTACATTGTCTTGTTTAATGCTTGAGTCGCTCCGCTTGCGCCCTGGGGCGTAACCCTCCCGGGAAGGAATCACGCTGCTGCTGACCAGGGGGCGCGGTCGGGATGCCCACGCGGACACTCGGGATCTGGTTTTGGCGTGTTAAGAGACGATACGAGACAAGCTAAAGGACCGACCTCGCTGGGGTATCCTTAGTCTCAAGAATCTTGCTTTCATTTGTCCGAGAGGACTGAATGTTTACAAAACCTCACTTAGGTGAAGTAAAACCACCTTCAGTTTATGCTAGCTATGCAGATTAAGGAGTGGTTCAATTCAGAGGATCCTAATTAAGAACTGTAAAAAGAATCAAAACGGAAAAGTTGTGCGACTCCCTATCCAGTCAAAGTCAAATTTATACACCGAAATATGAAATGCTACTACATTCTTCCCACCAGTATTTATCAAGTGTGTGGCAGCACAGGAATGCCATCAAAAGATGTCGCAGTTTGTGGAAGTGAAAACCGGATTACCCTCTTATCATTTTCAGCGTGCATCAGGTCCTTGATGACCTTCCGTCATCAGAGAAATTAATTAAACTGGTCTCAAAAATAAATGAGATCTTGAACCTGGTCTATGAGTTAGTGAATCCTGCATGAAAACCGTTTATCTCTGACAATTGAGTACAGAAACTCGGTGGTATAACACAGTCTTTGTGACATATAGCCCAGGCTGTCCTGAAATGGCTGTGTAGCCAAGCCTACTGTTGAGAACACAGACATAAGTAAACACTTAACAAGATAGGATGTAGAGGGCTCTAACTAAGGGAGACAAAGAGGCTAGAGTTAGCTGGATACCAGAAGGTAAGACTAACGGAAGATCAGAGCAAACAACCCTTAGACAGCCACTTGCAGTGTGCCAAGCATTTTCAGACACCCTTAGCTGCAAGTTAAGTTTACTTGGGGACTTAAAAAAATATGTCATGCCTTGCCCATGCCCCAGCTCAATTTAAGTCAAAACCTCTGGGAAGAGAGAAAGTTTTTAAAGCTCTTCAGGTGATTCTGTTGTGAAACAGAGAGAATGCCAAGATAAATAATGACAGGCTCTCATTGAATTATATACTTTGAAAGAGTAGTCTTTATGACATGTTAGTAATTATACTTTAACAAAGCTGCTACAGAAATAATTTTTGCTCGCACAACTAAAACCTATTAAAAGAGAAAATTGTAAAAACACTGTACAGAAGACAGATATGTCAAGTAGATTGTACAGCAGCAGGTAATATGGATTTAGAGAAGATTGTCAGATTCCAGGTAGGGTCGGGGAGGTATAGATCAGGGCCATCTTAGGATGTTAGTCAGTAGGACAAGGGCTGGGTCTACAAAGAACAAGCTGAATTTTGCTCACCACAAATTTCCACATATTGGACAAATGTGTAGCTAAAAGTTTCTGTCCCAGTAACAGCTCCCAAATAAACGCATTGAGGCTTATATTATTTAAATGTTTGGCCAATAGCTCAGGCTTATTATTAACTAGCTCTTACAACTTCAATTAAATCATTTTTAAATTAAACCACATTGCTTTTACTTTTATCCCATTTTGTGAGTCTGACTTATTCTGTATCTAGTTAGTGACTCCTCTGACTACACCCATTTTTCATCCCAGCATCCTCAGTTTTGTTGTCCCACCTATACTTCCTGCCGGGCTACTGGCCAATCAACTTTTAATTGTGACAAATCTTCACAGTGTACAAAAAGATTATTCGCCGGGCATTGGTGGCACACGCCTTTAATCCCAGCACTCGGGAGGCAGAGGCAGGCGGATCTCTGTGAGTTCGAGACCAGCCTGGTCTATAAGAGCTAGTTCCAGGACAGGCTCCAAAGCCACAGAGAAACCGTCTCGAAAAACCAAAAAATAAATAAATAAATAAATAAATTATTCTATAGAAGTTTCTCCTTTTTGTCTAATTAAAAAGGTAAGTTTCAATCTTAACATAGTAAAACTATATATAACAAAAAGTGTTATCAAATAAGAATTACCGTTACAATATCCAGTCCATTTGTATTTGGCAAAAATTAGAGAAAATACTATATTATCTATTCTATCTTGGTGAGTCCAAAAACTTCATCTCTAATTTTCCTTTTTATCACAACTAAAGAAAACTATAATTAAAATTAGTTAGTCTCAGAGGCAGGCGGATCTCTGTGAGTTCGAGACCAGCCTGGTCTACAAGAGCTAGTTCCAGTGCAGGCTCCAAAGCCACAGTGAAACCCTGTCTCGAAAAACCAAAAAAAATTAAAAAATTAAAAAAAAATAAAATTAGTTAGTCTTCAACTCCTTTAAAGACCCCAGAGGATATAATGTTACCTGAGTAAGCAGGGAGTACATAAGAAACTTCTAAAACTAAGAAATGACAAAAACAGTTGGCTTTCTGGACAGTCACCCAAGGTTCCTCTGTAATGTTGGGACATCCATCTTTGGCCTGCAGGCCTAGAATAACTGACAGACTTTTCCATGAAGCAGGATTTTTGAAAGACTGTCATACCTTGTCTTGGCAAAGTTTAGCAGATACTTTCTTTTGAATCCTGCTTGTCCAATTTGGACAGCATACTGTCAGCAGTCAAGATAAGGGCAGTTTCTTGTCCAGTGGGTAACTTTTGCCACAGAGAAAATAAGCTTCACATGGAATTTCTTCAATGCCTATCATCTTCTCTGAAGTAGATTGGTGCTGCCAGGAGCAGACCTGTCTCACTATCATGAAAAATCTTAGGTTATTAAACATATTAAATGCCATATTCCATAGGTCTTTAAAGTGTTTGAAGATCATTTATCTAAATATGTGTGTTTATAACCTTGAAAACATACCTAACATGACTATGTTTGACTATTATAGATGACTATTTATCTGCATTTTTAATTATATATTACATTTTTAAATGAGTTGCATAAACACAATGCCCTAAACAAGAGTAGATACATACGTCCAGCATAACAAAATTAACTTTAAATTTGTATTAATAGCTATTTTTCAGATTAAAGTAGATTCAATAATCTACCTTTTCAGCCTATCATTTCTATATCATATCCCCTTTTTTCCTTTGGAGAGATATTCAAATTTAGTTCTTTTGTTTAGTTTTTTT
This sequence comes from Dicrostonyx torquatus, assembly GCA_028555095.1. NCBI lineage: Eukaryota > Metazoa > Chordata > Mammalia > Rodentia > Cricetidae > Dicrostonyx > Dicrostonyx torquatus. Next base: position 3,439,105 of record JAQHUG010000043.1, read on the forward strand.
TTTTTACTATTAACAATAACAACTTGTAACCAACCTCCCTTAAATGATAATAAATATCCATAACCCATTTTTTAGGAATGTGGGTTTCATTCTCTTCTCTCTCACAAGCCTTTGTATATTTTTAAACATACTGTAACCCATTTAGAGATTTTTTTTGTCTGAATCTATACTGAGCATGTAACCTTTTCTGTATTCATGAGCAAAATTTAAACTGCTGTGTCAGCTGCTGGCATTGCTCAGCTTAGCACATGGCAGCAGTGCATGGTAGTTGGGGGCAGCATTAGAAAATGAGGTTCAGTTCTGTAGTTAGTGTGAGAGACTGCAGGGACCCACCACACAGCTTAGCTCATGGCCAGCATGAGAGACGGTGGAAACCTGCCATGCAGCGTAGCTAATGGTGTTCTGGCAGCTTCCAGAAGACATGTCTCTGTACTGTGCCTGGCATAAGATACATGAGACTAGGAAGCCAAATTTGGCTTCATTTTTGTGTGTTTAGAATTTTTTTAAAGCTTTTTAATGTGGATCTACACCCCACATTGGGTGTCATTTGTAGGCAAAAATTTTTTCTTGCCAGCAGCTCCCAAATAAATGCACTGAGGCTTATATTATTTACAAATACTCAACTGATAGTTCAGGCTTATTACTAATTAGCTCTTGCCACTTAAATTAACCCATTTTTTCATCTACATTCTGCCACATTGCTTTTACCTCTATCCCATTTTGTGTGTCTGACTCATTCTGTGTCTGACTGGTGACTCCTCTGACTCCACCTTTTTCCATCCAGCATCCTTAGTTTGGTTGTCCTGCCTATACTTTTTGCCTGGCTAATGGCCAACCAGCTTTTTATTAACCCAATCTGAGTGACAAATCTTCACTGTGTACAAAAGGATTATTGTTGGGAACTGTGAACCCCTAGACCCTAAATTTCCTGTGCCAGAATAAACAGCTTGTTTTTCCTGTGCTTGCAGTGCTCTGAGCATGAGCCCAATGGCAGGGGAATGGTTTCTGGTGGGCCTGAAGCTGAAAGATCCCTAGAGCTGGGGTATGGCCAGAGCACTGTGTAAGCTGGCCCTGAACACAATAAAGGGGGCATTTTTGGGGAATTCAAGGATGGCCCGTGTCTCTGTCTCTCTCTGTATTTGTGTGTGTGTGTGTGTGTGTATGTGTGTGTGTGTGTTTCAATCTCCAGCCCCTTGCCCAGCTTGCGAACTGTTTCATAGTGCAGGCGATATGCTACAGAACTGTAGCACGGTGTAGCACAGAGCGCTCAGAACAGGAGCAGGGTTTTACACATCATTCCACAACACAGTTGGAGAAAGGCTTTCCAGAAGGGGATATTGTAAGTGCTAACACAGATACATCTTCCTAGTCATTTGGGGGGCAGGCAGTGAACACAGGGTCTGATCATGGAACCTAGGCCTCTCAACAATCTTCCTGCCTCATCCAAAGCCTAGGATTACAGGTATGTGCCAGCGAGTCCAGCTTTTTCCTAGTAATTGACAGACTATCAAAATAATCTGTCCATCTGGCCAGTACGTCTGACCTAATAGACACACAACGCACAAAAAAGGTATCCATTAATTGAATGTTAATTTTGAAGGGCTCATGGACCGTTTGTAAGAACTGTGTTCTAAGATGTAAAACAAGTTTTGATGGACTGCGATCTTAGACAACATATTCTCAGATCTAATATAGGTAAAGTGGAAATAATAATAATAATAATAATAATAATAAACAACGTAGTTGGGATAAATTCACTTGACTTATATGCATGAGGAATTAGGTTTAACCTCTAGCCCTGCAAAACAGAAATAATAATGTTTTTTTTTTAAGCTAGACATGATAGTGCATGCCTGTAATTTTAGCACTGTGTGAAAGTGGAGTCAGGAGGATCAAAAATTCAAGGTGATCTTTACTCATATAATGAAACAGAGTTAAGTGACCCAAATGGAGATTTTCCTGGACGAGACATGTGCTGGGAGAAGATTTGGGCACAGGGACAGAAATGTCCTTTACTTTCTCCTCCTCTTTGTCTTCTGATACAAATAATAATCTAAGAAATCAATTTTATCTTTCCACACATGTGTCCTTGGTAAAGCTTAAGCCCTTGAGCTTTTCAAGCCTAAATCTGTCAGTCCTAAGGCTTAGTGCTAGTCCAAGGAAACACAGCTCTAGGAAGCTTTATAGAATTGCAAAGCTTCAGCCTTAGCCAGACAAGGGCAATCGCATCTTCATTATAATTGATTGATTCCTCTGGATATTAGAAGTAGGGTGTGCCAGCTAACCCGCCTCAGTTTTTGCATCCTCCAGAATTCCGTCCACTGTGCCTGAAAAGTTCTCTTCCCCAGCTATGTGTTACCTCCTTATTGATAAGTCCAAATCTGTGTCTTACTTAGTTGTTGGTGACCTTCTATTCCCTTTCACTGTTCCTTTTATTTGTTTGTGGTGCTGGGGGCGGGGCGGGGGGGTGTCCAGCCTAGGTCTTCACATGTACTATGCAAGTTCTCAGGGTGTCTTTGAATTTATGGTCCTTCTTCCTCAGTCTCCTGGGTGCTGGGAATACATGAGCTGTAACTTGCTATGAATTCTCATTTCTCGAGGGATTCTTTTTTTTTTTTTTGAGACAGGGTTTCTCTATGGCTTTGGAGCCTGTCCTGGAACTAGACCAGGACAGTCTTGTAGACCAGGCTGGCCTTGAACTCACAGAGCTCCACCTGCCTCTGCCTCCTGAGTGCTGGGAATAAAGGCGTGCGCCACCACCTCCTGACCCGGTTCGAGGAATTCTTATACTTCTTTTTCTCCTACTTCCTTGGCTATTTCTTCTCTGTGTCTCTGGTTCTCTTTGTCTAGGTCCTGTGTAACTTTTGTGATCCTTGAATTTTCTTTAATTTAAAAATTCTCTTTATTTATTTGTTGTCACACACAATACATATTAGTTAATAAATAAATAAGGAGTTCAAGGTTAGCTGTGGCTATAATAACAGATGTGAGAGTCTGAACTATGATACCCTGTTGTAGAATATTAGTTAAAGATGTGTTACATTTGTTTATGCTGTGGAATACTTGTTTAATGATACAAAGATGTGTTTTATTCTTTTATGTTGCATTTGTTTAACTCTGTGAAGCTGTGTTACTTTGCCTGTCTAAAGCACTTGATTGTTCTAATAAAGAGCTGAATGGCCAATAGCTAGGCAGGAGAAAGGATAGGAAGAGCTGGCAGGCAGAGAGAATAAATAGATGGACAAAAAGGAGGAGCAAGAAGAGAAGGAGGAGGACTCCAGGGGCCAGTCACCGAGCTACACAGCCAGTCACAGAATAAAAAGTAAAGAAAGATATACAGAAATAGAGAAAGGCAAAAAAAGCCTGGAGGCAAAAGGTAGACAGGGATAATTTAAGTTAGAAAACCTGGTAAGAAACAAGTCAAGCTAAGGGCCAGACATTCATAAGCAAGAATAAGCTTCTGCGTGTGATTTATTTGGTAACTGGGTGAGCGGCCCCCAAAAGAGTAAAAAGTAAAACACAAGCAACTACAATACCCCTTCTCAAAACAAACAAACATAAATAAAATAACAACAGCGATAAAACTGAGTGTAGCTCTGAGTATATGCATGTACGAGTATAGATACGTAGAAAAGCACAGATCAAATTAACAAAAATGTATGTCCTTGAAAGTGGAAAATTCCAATGATTTTTCATTTTTTTAAGCATGCAGCCTCATTCTTTCAAAACCAGTAGAGCTATTAAAAGACATCCCCTATCTCCACAAGCCGGCTATCTCTCTTAAGCAGCAATGTTTCAAGCCGTAACCCTAGGAAGACAGGCCCATCCTTTCCAGTCTTGCTTTCTCCTTATTTGGGGCAAGGAAATGTAACCATCAGGGTCCCTATAGGAACCTGCTGGCACACTCAAATAAAGAACAATGAAGTTTCTGATGAAGGATCTGGGGGTTGGGAGTGTAGCTAGCATGTACCTAGCATATATGAAGCCTGGGTTCAATCCTCAGCACGGTAAAAAATAGTTTGAAAAAAAAACTAACAGCAAATGTTGGTGAGGATATGGAGAAAAAAGAACCCTTAGTGGTAGGGAGCGTCACCTTGCACAGCCATTGTCGGGATCCATATGAAAGTTTCTCTAGTTAAAAGTAAAGCTTTCCTGTGACTCAGTTGTACCAGGACATAGGGTCTATGGAGTTTGTGTCCTCCCACAGAGGTTCTTGCAAATCCATGTTTATTGCTGCACCATTCATGATAGCAATGACAGATGAATGAATAATAAAAAATGTGGCCTATGGATACAAAGAAATTTCATTCAACCATAGAGAAAAAAAAAAAAAGAAATTTGCAGGAATGTAAATGAATCCGGAAAGTATTATATGAAGTATAGATTATGTGAATAAACACTAACTTACACTTTGAAGGACTAGGCAGCCAATCGTGAAGCTTGTTTCATTTTGCTGGAGATGTGCCTGAGACCTTGTTTCCCTACCTGACTTCAGAACCTTGGGATTGTGGAGAATGAAGGAACTATTTGTTCAGGTCCCATTCCACAGTGCGCTCTGCTCTGCAGGGCTAGCCCTCTTAATAAGGCTTGGTCAGCAGTCCTGGGGACTCAGGGGTTGTGGTGATCAGGAAGTTGATGAGAAAGGCCCGTCTGTGTTTGACCTCTATCTTACCTGAAGTTCTTGAATTCACTCCTTTGTCTGAAACCCAAAGTCCAAAAGGAACTGAAGAAACACTGAAATTCACACCTGGGTGAGTTCCTTCTTTCCTTCCTTCCTTCCTTGTCCGAGATTTCTGTCCTGCTTGGTCCCACAGCCGTTCAGTTCCAAAGAAACACACAGAAGTCTACATTAATTGTAAACTGATTGGCCTATTTAAGAAGCTCAGGCTTCTTATTCACTCTTATATCTTAAATCTTAACCCGCAATTCTTGTCTGTGTTAGCCATGTGGCTTGGTACCTTTTTTAGAAAGGCATTCTCATCTTACTTCCTCTGCAGCTGGGTCACAACTGTAGACTAACTCTTTCCTCTTCCCAGAATTCTCTTGTTCTCGTCACCCTGCCTCTACTTCCTGCCTGGTCGCCCTGCCTATACTTCCTGCCCCGCTACTGGCCCTTCCTTCCTTCCTTTTGGTTTTTCAAGACAGGGTTTCTCTGTAGAGCCTTGGCTGTCCTGGAACTCACTCTGTAAACCAGGCTGGCCTTGAACTCATGAAGATCTGCCTGCCTCTGCTTCCAGAGCTGCGATTAAAGGCGTCTGCCACTACACCCAGCTGAGTTTCTTTATTACGAATTGGAAGCTTGTGAATAGATGTTGTTCCCTCAGTCATTCTGGCAACTGCTAGTAACAGACAACAGCATCTGATGTGCTACAGGAGACTTTAACAGAATAGAAAAATATCACACCTATAGATTCCATCACATGCTCAAACCAAAAATTGCAAAAAATAAACATCAGAAGTCTTTTTTTTTTTTTTTTTTTTTGGTTTTTCGAGACAGCATCAGAAGTCTTTAGTGGAGATATTTGAGGTCGAATGAACAATCACTTTTTTTTTTTGAGACAGAATTTTACTCTGTAGCCCAGGCTGGCCCCAAACTTGTGACAAACCTCTTGCCTCAGTCAAGAACTGGGATTACAGGTGTGAGCCAACATGGTCAACTGACAACTTTAATTTATTTTTAACAGTAATTTATCTTAATTATGTGTGTTTTGTGGGTACATGTGTATGATGGATACATGGGTATGACTGTGGGCACATATGTGCCAATGGAGCTAGTGAAGAGGTCAGAGGACAGCTGACCTCTTTTTTGGGAATAGCTTCTCTCCCTCCACCATGGATTTTGGTGATGTAACTCAAGTCATCAGGCCTGTGTGACAAGTGCTTTGACCTATTGAACCATCTCACTGACCTGCAACTTTTTTTTTTTTTTTTGGTTTTTCGAGACAGGGTTTCTCTGTAGCTTATGGAGCCTGTCCTGGAACTAGCTCTTGTAGACCAGGCTGGCCTCGAACTCACAGAGATCCACCTGCCTCTGCCTCCCGAGTGCTGGGATTAAAGGCGTGCGCTACCACCGCCCGGCTCTGCAACTTTTATTTTATTTTTTTCTTAAGAAAAAAATCAGAGCTGGGTATATGGCTAAATGGCAAATTTACCAATGTGTAAGACCCTCGATTCAATTTCCAACAGTGGAGAAAAAAAAAATCATTCAGGATTTCCATTCTGATAGTCCCCAAAAGACAAAATAGAAGTCTCAGCTGAGAGGTGTGAGGATGGTCCAGCACCTTGCTTACTATAGCAGGGACATTTTTTTTTCTTCTTTTTCTTTCTTTCTTTTTTTTAATGGAGGTTAAAAGGAAAAAGGGGAGAAGAGCAGAGAGAGAGAGAGAGAGAGAGAGAGAGAGAGAGAGAGAGAAAGGGCAGAACTTTTTTTGAGACCAGGCTGGTCTCAAACTCACAAAGATCCGCCTGCCTCTACCTCCCGAGTGATTAAAGGTGTGCGCCACCACTGTGTGGCTAGGGCAGAACATTTTTACCTGCCAATCCCATGTTTATGTGTGCTTGTGCCTGCCTCAAACTTACCTTGAATTCCTGAGCCTCCGGTTTGCCCCTGAGATTGAAGGTGTCTTTGCTTGCCTGTTTCCCTGGTGCTGTGGGTTGAATCTAGGGCCCTGAGTATGCTGAGTGCTATGCCCCTCACCTCCCAAGCTCTACTTACTCTGCAGGAATACCCTAGGTACTCAGGGTTAGTAAGGAAATATCCATTATCTCTTGCCAGTGACCAAACTAGGCATCTTGGAAGAAATGTGGTTTCCATAGGCTTTTTGCAATTCTGATCTTATCACTATCACTAAACCTTTCCTTAACAAACTAATTTATCAGTCCCCCAGGGGTAGTAGAGGTTGAACCCAGGGTCTACAGTACCAGGCAAGTGCTGCACTATTGAGCGGTACCCTCAGCCCTCTTTTGTACTTTGGATTTGGGGCCAGGATCTCACTAAATTGCCCAGGCTAGCTTTGAACTTACTCTGTAGTCTAAGCAGACTTGAACTTGTGATCTTCCTGCCTGAGTCTGAGTCTCCAAAGTAGCTGAGATTACAGGTCTGTAACACCACCACCATTTTTCAATGTCTTGTGTTATCATGTGGGATGACTGGCAAGATCTTATAACTCCAGCCCTAGGGAATCCAATGCCCTCTGGTCTCCTTGGTCACTGCACTCATACGTTAATACCTAAACAGAGACACATGAGCATACACATAATTAAAAATAAATCTTAAAAGAGAAAAAGAAGCCTAAACTAGAGATGCTAGCACATAGCTTTAATCTCAACACTCAGGAGGCAGGCAGATCTCTGTGAATTTGAGGCCAGTCTGGTCTACATAGCAAGTTCTAAGCCAGCCAAGGCTACAAAGAGAGGCCTTGTCTCACAGATAAATCAATCAATCAATAAACAAAACATCCCAACAAATTCCACACAGGAAAAAAAAATACAAGCAGCAACAACAATAAAATAGCCCAAAGTAGACATACATGAGAATGGGGGAAAAGGGGGAGGGGGAGAAAAGCCTCAACTGCAGGGCTAACATCTTGGAGTGCCCAACTTAGTCAGAATGTAGGTAGTCAGGGTCAGGCCACCACATCGTAGCATGTCGTTCTGCAGTGGAATGGACTGCATCTACAATGGTAGCTCCCTAAGATTACAATGGAGTTGAAAAACATCCGTCCCCAGCTGATGACACAGCTGTTGCAATGCTGCAGCCCAATGTGTCATTCGTATGCTGTGTAAACAAGCTGGTCTGCCAGGGCACAATGGTATATGTGATTCTGTACTGTACGTAGCAGTTAACAATGCAGCCTGTGTATTTACTATGCTTTTATACATTAGAGTGTACTTCCACTTATATGTATAAAAAAAATCTTCTGTAGACAGCTTATCCAGCTGAAACAACAGCCTCATAATTTGTGTTTGCCATGTCTCCATCAAGAGGCCACATCAAGTGACTCATCTCTCTGCCATCTCGATTTGCGTAAGTGCACTCCCTGATGTCCACACAATGACAAAATTGCCCAAGGATGCATTTGTCAGGGTACATCTTCCTCCTTGGTGACAGATGACTGTAGTTTCAGGTAAGGGGCCCCAGGAAGGGAGTCCTGTTCTGCTAGAGTTTCACCCTGCTCTACAGGCTTTCCCCTCCCACCGCACCAAGGAGAGCACTTGCCTTAGGTAAAGGAGCGACAGAGACTGGAGTGGTCAAAACTGCAGCCATATTTTGTTTAGTTAAGTGTGGAAGGAGGTATAATTTATATCAAATACAATTTAAGGGACATTTCTGTCAATTTTGAAACACACAGAATTATGCAACCTAGCACCATAACAGATACAGGGTAGGCCTTCTATGATCTGAAATTCTCTTGGCCCCATTTCTGGTTAGCCTGTTGTGCCAGCCCCAGCTGCTGAAGGCTACTTTTGGTCTATCTTCTACAGAAATTTTACCTGATCCAGAATAATATAATTATTTTAAAAATTCTTTATTGATGATGATGATGGTGGTGGTAGTGATAATGATGTTGCTGCTGCTGCTGCTGATGTGTGTGTGTGTGTGTGTGTGTGTGTGCACGCGCACATGTGAAGGTCAGAGAATAACTTTTAGGAGTTAGTTATCTCCTTCCACAATCAGCTCCAAGCATGGAATTCAGGTTGTCAGGCCTGTGCAAGCCTTCCTAGTCACTGAGCCATCTGTCCCAGAATAATGCATTCCTTTTATGTGCGCTGCTAAGGATTGAACTTAGGACTTTGCTCATACTAGAGAAACACTCCACCCCTGAGCTGTACTCCCAGCTAATATATTCCTTCACTTTAGAAGCCATTTCTTTTTTGGTGCAGGATAATTGTCTGTATTCTGTCAACCATATTTTAAGTAAACGTTGATTGGCCAGGCAGGAAGTATAAGCAGGTCAACCAGACAGGAAGTAGAGGTGGTGCAAAAAGAACAGGAGAATTCTGGGAAGAAGAAAGTTCTTTCCGCACTTCTGCCCAGAACACTGAAGAAGCAGCATGTGATCTGTCCCACTGAGAAAGGTACTGAACTATGTGGCAAGAATAATGGGTTAATATAAGGTACAAGAACTAATAAAAAGCCTGCGCTAATGGGCCAATCAGTTTATAACCTAACATAGACTCTCTGTGTCATTTTCTTTGGGGCTTACTGACTGTGGGAACTGGGCAGGATGGGAACCCCCACAAGCAAGCCCTAATGTTACAGAATGGCGCCCAACGTGGGGCACGAACCCATGACCCTGAGATTAAGAGTCTCAGGCTTTACCGACTGAGCTAGCCGGGCACTGGGAGCTGGGCGGCGGGATGCCGCTCATCCTTCTATTACACTTTTTTAAAAGTTTTAAAAATTTATTTGTATTTATGCTTACGAATGTTTTACCTGCATGCATGTCTGTATAGGACAAGCATGACTGATGCCTGCCGAGGTCAGAAGAGGGCTTCAGATTCTCTTGGACTGGAGTCATAGATAGTTATGAGCTGCCATGTGGGTGTTGGAAATTGAACCTAGGGCCTCTGCAAGAGCAGAAAGTGCTTTCAGCCACTAAGCTAACTCTTCCATGTAATACAATCCTTTTTTTTTTGTTTGTTTGTTTCTCGAGCCAGGGTTTCTCTGTGGCTTTGGAGCCTGTCCTGGAACTAGCTCTTGTAGATCAGGCTGGCCTCTGAACTCACAGAGATCCGCCTGCCTTTGCCTCCCGAGTGCTGGGATTAAAGGCATGTGCCACCACCGCCCTGCTACAATCCTTTTTGTAAAAATTAACACCCCCCCCGTGTGTGTGTGTGTGTGTGTGTGCGCGCGCGCGCATGGGTCTGTCTGTGACTGTGTGTGTGCATGTGTGAGTGCAGGTGCCCCTGGAGTCCAGAAGAGGGTGTCAGATACCCTGGAGCTGGAGTGACAGGTGGTTTTAAGCCACCCAATGTGGATGTGGGTGATGGAAACTGAAGTCAGGTCCTCTGCAAGGGCAGTAGGAACTCTTATTGGCTGAGCTATCTCTCCAACCTCAATAAGTTTCTTAAGAGTGATAATGTCTATAATCCCAGAAGTCAAGAGGTAGAGGCAGAAGGATCAGAAGTTCAAGGTCATCCTGAGCTACATTGAGCTTGAAACCAGCCTGAGCTATATGAAACTTTGCCTAAAATAAAACAACAAAATAATAGTGGCGATGACAGAGCTAGGTGTGGCAGTGCATGCCTGTAATCTCAGCATTTGGGAAGTAGAGACAGCAGGATCAGAAGTTCGGATCAGCTACCTAGTGAGTTCAAAACTAGGCTGGGCTATCCGAGACTGTGTCATAAATAACAAATAACAACTAAACCTGCATAACTGAATGAACAGACTTTCCCTGACACCCTTAGCTGGTCGGTGCAGACCCAGTACTAGATCCCAGGTTCCTCTGATGTCAAAGTGCCTGGTGCTTCTCCTCACAGCTCTGCAGCTTTGGCTGAGGAATTGTGTAGAGGACTTCAGAATACGATGGCCTCATGGAAATGACCTACTCACAGCTGCCCTAACGATCCCTGCTGCCCAAACTCAGCACACATGGTCTCATCCATGCCACCTCTCGTCCCTGCCAGCTCCAGTCAGTGTGGCGGCATGGGAGGACCCACCTTATGAATGACCTCTGTGAATCAAGCCCCCCCCACCCGTGTGATCGGCAAATCCTGAGGTAACTGTGCACTTGACTGTGACGGGAGTTCAAGGGGTGTTGGAGAAATGAACGGCAACACTTGGGGGCTTAGAATACTCAGGTGTGCTTTCGAAGGGTGAGCTGTGAAAACGCCACCAGAGCTGTCATGGAGCTTTCCAAAACTCAGTTGTCACTTCCAACTGCTAATGGTAAACCACGTGCTCTAGGGTTCTGGCCTTGACTCGGTAGGGATGGCAGTGTCTGGTCCAGCCCATCTGTTCCCTGGAAACAGCATAATCAACTCCATTGCTGCTGGTGGCTTGAACTTGCTCCAGGAGGACCCTTTAACTTCAAGCACTTGGTTAAAATAAGAAAGGAGAAAATAAGCAGAAATAATATAATGAACAAAAAGCTCTGTACTTGCTCAGCTGTGGCTGCTCATGCTTTTAATCCTAGCACTCTGGAGGCAGAGGCAGGGAATCTCTGTGAGTTCGAGGCCAGCCTGGTCTATAGAGTGAGTTCCAGGACAGCCAGGACTACACAGAGAAATCCTGTCTCAAACAAAACAAAACAAAATAGAGAAAACAAAACAAAAAATAGTTCTGTATTTAGAAATACTTTCTTCAAAGTTGCACCCTTCTCCAACATGCCCTAAGTCCTTTGGTAAAATTATAGTCCAAATGCTGCAGCAACTCAAGAGAATGGGAGGAAACTTGCTTTGAAATAGGAGGAGAAACTGACCTGGCTGGTTTGGTAACAGGTCCAAAGAACACAATGCTCTTTGGGCAAAGATAGCTGCTGAATGTCTGTTCCTTTGGGTCAGGCTTGACTCAAGGCAAGTGGAATCAGTCCTAATACTCATGGAAAGTCCTCTGCATCCTTGACAATGCAGAGTACTGAGGTGAGAGCAATCTTTACTGATAAAAGGAGTGGTGTTCACCAGATAAGGTGACTGGAAGTGGTGCCCTATGCTTAGAATTCCAGCACTAGGGAGGATGAAACAGGAAGATCCCGGAGTTCCAGGGCAGCCAGAGCTACCAAGGGAAGACTGGTTCTTAAAATGAGCAAACAGCAAATGTATAGATGCTTACATTGAAAGAATATTTGCCAGATGTTTTGTTGGTTGGGTGGTTGGTTTTCAAACAGAGTCATATCAAGCCCATGCTGGCCTTAAACTTCTTAAGTAGCTGAGGATGGTCTTGAACTCCTGATCCTCCTGCCAGGCATGTGGGCACACATCTGTAATTCTAGTACTCTAGAATCTAGGTAGGAAGTGCGTGTGTTCAATGCCAGCCTGACTACATTAGTGAGACCCTGTTGCTAGCAAGCAAGCAAGCAAACAAAACCCCAAATCTTTGCCTAATGAAAGATAGTAAAGGTTTTTCTGTCTGTCCATCCATCCTTCCTATCCTTTGTTTCTTTCTGAGATGGGGTATTGCTGTGTAGCCCTGGCTAGCCTGGATCTTTCCACGTACACTAAACTGAATGTCCTTTAGCTTTCAGCCATCTTGCCTCCCTTCTATAGTCTAAGTGCGTGCGCTTAGGTCTATAGTTCATTCTAAGTTAATTTTTTCACAGCTTTCTTATCCCACAAACCAATCCATTTAGTGTGTGTATAATACAGCCAGTGGTTTTTAGTGTAGTTGCAGAGTTGAGTGGTCACTATTGTGTTCTGCCTTTGAAGGCTTTGGTCAGCTCTAAAAGAGACCTTGTCCTCATTAGCAGTAGCTCACCTCTCTCCTCCCACCCGTTTCGCTCCAGGCAATCACTCATCTACTATATAGATTTGCCTATCAAATTAATTTATTTGTAAGGTAAGAGTTAAAGACCAGGCACATTTTTTTTTTTAATTTACGTTCAAGGGTTCCAAAACTACCATTTCTTAAAAGGATATTTGACAGGAGGGGTGGTATATATCTATAATCCCAGCACTCAGGAGACAGAGGCAGGAGGATTACCACAAGTTCTAGTCTACCATAGTCTACAGTCTGAGTTCCAATTCAGCCAGTCAGTCAGGGTTACAGAGCAAGAGCTGTCAAAAACAAAACCGAACAAAACAAGAAAAGATGGTTCTGAGGATGTAGCTCAGGTGGTAGGAGCACCTGCCCAGGGAGCCCTGGGTTCAGTTTTTTTCATTTGTTTTTAAAGACAGGGTTTCTCTGTGTAACAACCTTAGTTGGCCTGGAACTCACTTTGTAGACCAGACTGGCCTTGAACTCAGGGAGATCCACTTGCTTCTGCCTCCTGAGTGCTGGGATTCAAGGCATGTGCCACTACTTATGACTTATTATTAGCTAATTTATATCTGTGGCTCTATGCCTGAACTCTATCTACATTTTGCTTTATTAATCTGTCTATCCACACATCAAAGCCATGTCATCTTGATCTTGCTTACAAACGTGAGAGATTTGCAGTGTTGTAAGTCCCTCTAATCTGGTTGTTTTTCAAATAGCTGTGACTTTTCTAGGTACTGTGTATTTCCATCCAAACCATAAAACCAGCTTACCAGCTGTGAGCCAGGTTGTTCACATCTGCAATCCCAGCATTTAATGAGCCAGAGGTAGAGGCAGGAAAACTGCCACAATTTTTAGGCAACCTGGTCTACATGATGAGCTCTAAGTCAGCTAGGGCTTCTTAGTGAAAAAAGGAAGCCCGCTGAGATGTTTTTTAATTTGTATTTATTTAAAAAAATTATCTATCAAGTAATCTTTTTATATAGGGTTTTGCTAATAGTGTTGACTAGCCTGGAAGTTACTGTATAGACCATGCTGGCATCAAACTCATAGCAAACCTCCTGACTCTGTCTCCTGAGTGCTGGGATTATAGGTGTGAGATGCCAGGACCAGTTCTTTTCTGATGGAGTAAATGAAATAGTGCCAGGAGCATCTAGGGCCTTGCACAAACTAGACAAACAAGCTACATTCTCACCCTAATCTGCTGGAATTTTGATTGGAACTGCTTTGAATTTTGGGGGAGAAATGACGTTGTATGTATATTCTGATTCATGAACATAGTATATTACCTCTTCATTTTTAGGGACTCAATGTTTCTCAGTAATACTATGTAGTTTTTGGCATAAAATATTGCACAAAGCTTGTTAGTTTTGGCTCCAAGAGTTTAATCTTTTTTTTTTTTTTTTTTTTTTTTTTTTGGTTTTTTGAGACAGGGTTTCTCTGTGGCTTTGGAGCCTGTCCTGGAACTAGCTCTTGTAGACCAGGCTGGCCTCGAACTCACGGAGATCCGCCTGCCTCTGCCTCCCGAGTGCTGGGATTAAAGGCGTGCGCCACCACCGCCCGGCCAAGAATTTAATCTTTATACTAAACAAAATATTGTTTGTAAGCATATTTAAATTTGTGTTTGTGTGTGTGTGTGTGTGTGTGTGTGTGTATGATGCACATGTGGAGGTCAGGAGACAGCATGCAGAAATTTGTTCTTTTTCTTTCTTGGGTTCCAGGAATTGAACTCAGATCATTAGACTTGTGGCATCATCTTTATCTGCTGAGTCATCTTCCTGGTCTCCTACATACTTTTAAAATTTCAATTTTCAATTGTGTTATTAATATATAGATATGCCTTTAGTATATCAGTCTTATAATCTACAATTTTATTATACCCATTATTAGTTCTATTTATAGATTTGCATATTATTAGGATTTTTTATGTGTTTGTTTTTGAGATAGATTCTAACAGCTTATTTAATTAGCATGGACCTAAGCAAGGGAAGTCATCAGTATGAGCCCCTCAACTCTGTCACATGTGGAGGTATAAGTGACCCTAAGTTTTTGCCATGACATGTAGGGAACTTGTATAAATGAGATAGATTCTTACTCAGAAGCCCAAACTGGCCTCTGTCTCCTGAATTCTGGGATAGTAGGCATCTGGGATAGTAGTCCACACTACGTCTGGCTGGCAATTTTCTAAATATGTGGTAACATCTTTTTTTCTCCTTTTCCAAATTGTATTCCTTTTCTTTCATCCTTTCTTTCTCCCTCCCTTCCTTCCTTCTTTTCTCTTTCTTTTCTAAATTGTTTTTTGAAATTAAAATATAATTACATTTCCCTTTTCTACTTCCAGCCTCTCCCATGTCCTATTACTCCTTTGCTCCCTCTCAAATTCATGGCCTAGTTTTCTCCAATTGTTACTGTTATACACACACACACACACACACGAATAAATAAGTAAATACAACTTGCTCACTCTGCTTAGTGTTACTTGTAGGTATATTATTTCACTGGTATTGGATGGGGGCTCAACCCTTAGAAAGACTGTTTCTTTCACTCCCAGCCTATCCCATGCCGAGTGGTGAGAGCACTGTGAAGTTTCACATTAGCCTGTCTATTGGTGTTGTACTTATTCAGGTCTTATTTAGGCAACCATACTGTTGAGGTTTCACGGTGATGCTTCCCAGTCATTTCTAAGAAACACAATCTCACAGAAGAATTCTTAGTCGTCTGGCTCTTATAATTTCTCCACCCCCTCTTCTTGGATGTTCCCCAAACCTCTGGTGCAGGAGTTGTACCGCACATGTATCAGCTGAGGTTGGTATCCTGTGAGCAGTGTTCTCTGCATTTCGCACAGTTGTGGTTTTCTGAATTAGTCTCCATCTCTCGCAAAGAGAGATTTCTTTGCTGATGAGAGGGGAATACATGTATCTGTGGGCATAAGTATTTAAAATTTATTTCGGAATTATGCTGGTTTGTTCAAGTAGGAGCGTATGCTTTTCCGCTAAGCTTCATGACCTTCCTAGCCCTGGGAATTTGGGTAGGTTTCCAGTATCAGGCAGAATTTTCTTCCTGTTCTGTGGGCTTTAAGTTGAATTAGACAGCTGTTGACTACCACCAAAGTAAACACACCACTCTTGCACCCTTAGGGATATCTTGCCAAGCTGGTCATTGCTTTGGATCATAGGTGTGATAGCTGGGTATGGATTGCTTCCCTCCCTTGGAAGCTTGCATAGCCCCAGAAGGTACTGTGATGGCGAGCCCTCAGGGAGGAGACCGTCTAGTCAGATCTAGTGTCCATTCTCTGAGTCCAGTGTTCAAAGTACACGGTATCATCAGCAATACAGATTGACCTTCAACCTCTGGAAGGCCATCAAGGAAAATGGTGAAGCCTATATTGTTTTGTGAGTCTTTTAGAACCACTTGACCAACAACTCAAAAGGGAACAGGTTTGTCGCTTCTGATACTAGGGTTTTGTTAACCTACGGTTCTTGTTGCTTTGGGGGGGGGTGTCGTATTGCAACTGGTAAGATTTCATTTAAACTGTGGGGGGTTATTGTTAGCCATCTGGTAAAATTTTATCTAAACTGTACGTGTGTATACATACACATCTGTGTTTTATGTGTAATTTTAGATAAATTAAAGATATTATGATTCCTCATGTTTTTTTCAAACACCCTTAGTGTTTCTTTCTTTGTAATTTTGGGAATTGGCCAAGGTAAGTGCTTTTGCCAGTGAGCTCTGCCTTTAGCTCCTTTATTTTTAAACTCTATTTAATTTGTTATTTTATTGTTGGTGTGTGTGTGTGTGTGGAGGAAGGTCAAATAAGTAAATATCAGAGGACAACTTTCAGGACTCAGTTCTCTTGCTCCACTGGATTCCAGCGATGACACTCGGATTGTCAAGCTTGAGTGCCAAGTGAATTTACCTTCAGAACCATCTTGCGGGCCCCGTTTTATTTCTTGCCTTGTCTATTTTACCATCAAGGGGTACCAGTTCAGAATTGAATAGAAGGGGTGAGAATAATCAACCTGCCACGTTCTCAATTTTAGGGAAACATTTATTTTTCTCGCCAGGTTTTTTTTTTTTTTTTTAAATCGAGACAGGGTTTCTCTGTGGCTTTGGAGCCTGTACTGGAACTAGCTCTTGTAGACCAGGCTGGTCTCGAACTCACAGAGATCTGCCTGCTTCTGCCTCCTGAGTACTGGGATTAAAGGCATGTGCCACCACCGCCCAGTTGATTTTACCAGTTTAAGAAAGCTCTTTTTCTATTACTAATTACTTGAGTTATTTTATCACAAAAACATTGTAGATTTTGGCAATTTTTTTCTCATCTACTCAGGAGATTAAATATATATATATACATATATATATATAATTAAAATGATTACTTAGAGGTTTTATTTTGAATGTTGAATCAATTTTACATTCCTGGGATAAACTGCGTGGCCACTATGTGATATGCTTTTTTCATATATTTATGCATTTACTGTATTGATGTTTCATTTAAAATTCTTATTCTGAGAGCTAGAGAGATGGCTCTGTGGTTAAGAGCACTAGATGATCTTCCAGAGGACCATGGTTCAGTTCCCATCACCCACTTAGTGACTCAACCATCTATAACTTCAGTTTCAGGGGATCTGATCCCCTCTTCTGGCCTCTGAGAGCACCAAGCATGCAAGTAGTGCAAAGACAAACAGGCAAAATACCCATACATATAATAATAATAATTTAAACACAGCTGTTTTACTGTTACCCTGGGGGTATAGCTTAGTCATAGGATGCTTGTCTATTATGACCAAGGCCCTGTGGTTGATCTTAGCACTGGAAAAAGTCTTATATAAATTAATGAGGTTTTAAAACATTTTTTTAAGCTGTGTGGTGGTGGTGCACACCCTTAACCCCAGCACTAGGAAGGCAGAGGCAGGTGGATCTCTGTGAGTTCAAGGCCAGCCTGGTCTACAGAGCAAGTTCTAGGACAGCCAGGACTGTTATATAGAGCAACCTTGTCTCGGAAAACCAATTTTTTTTTTAAAAAAAAATTTGGATGTACTGATGTTCTGTCTGTATGTTTGTAGCACATGTGTGTGCCGGGTGCCCACGAAGGCCAGAAGGAAGTATCAGATTTCCTGGAACTGGAGTTACTGATAGTTGTAAGCCACTATGTGCAGGCTGGGAATTGAACCCAGGTTGTCTTGGACAGCATCCAGTGCTCTTAACTGTGGAAAATTCTCCAGGCCATATACCATTTTTATAATGCTTTTTTTCTGTCTTTGGTATCAGAATAGTGAATAGGAGGGCTGGAGGTAAGCCTAGTGTCAATAAGTAAAAGAACAGTAAATGAGAGACTACAGCTTCTTCTGACTGTGAAATGTTAACTAAATAATATAAAATAAGAACAGAATTTAAAAAATCACTTTGAGAATGACAAAAACAATGATGATCATTCAACAAAGACCATCAGGAGATGTTAAACATCATGGGTAAAAGCTGGATGAGGAATGGATCCTTCCCCAGTGTTAAAGTGGATGCACAAGCCTCCCTCCGATGAACATACAGTAGAATAATCTGGAGACTCATCTGGTCGAGTGATGGTGCTTACCATCACAGATCATGAGACAGACGCTGAAGGAACAGAGGAGGGCCACTGTGAGTCTTAGTTCTGACTCCCCATATTCACGCCTCGAAGACAAAGGGGAGGGATTGAGAACAAGATCACAAAAGTGATAGCTCTGCTGATGCATAACCTAAATCTGTTCATTAAGCAAACCCAGACAAACTCAAAGCAAAGAACTTTCTAGAAAGTAACTGGCCTGTTATATTTAAAAATTGAGAGGCCAGGAAGAATCGAGAAACTTCCCGGTTGAAAATAAGTGGAAATGAAATGAATATGAGCTCCAGGAGTGAGCCAGGCAGGGATCCCAGCACTGGGGAGGCAGAGGGAGATCTCTGTGAGAATGAGGGCAGCCTGGTCTACAAAAGTGAGTTTCAGGACAGCTGAGACTGTTACACAGAGAAATCCTGTCTCAAAAAGCCAAAAAAAAAAAAAAACCAAAAAAGAAAAAAAAAGATCTAGGAGTGAATTATTTTTCTTTAATTTATATTATTAAGACAGTTAATGAGGCTCAAGTGGGACTTGAGGGTTGGAGAGCAGTTGTGTGTCATCGTTGGTTCCTGTGTTCTTAAAATCATGTTACTGGAAAGAGAATGGGCTCATGGAAAAGCGGCAGCTGTCCTTCGAAATCGGCATTACCACGTCTACTCAGAGATCACGCTTGGATCAAGGCCGACATCCTCGACTGTTCCCTTATAACCTGAAAGCCCTCGAGGAGCAGGTTAAATGTCTGCTAACAGACCGATGGTGTTGGAAACATCCGTGCCTTCGAATATTCTGCTGCTCTTCGGAGGAAGGAGGTGAATCTGCACGCAGGTGCCACACACGTAGTGACGCAGAGCAGGAAGATCCGGCTTTGTTTGTTTTTATAGATGCACCAATAAAAGTGTGGCAACATGGACTTAACACTATTAACTATTCTCTCCTGGAGGAGTGTTATCAGTTTCCCCCTTCTGTGAAGGGGGTGGTATCATAGCCCAGGCTGACCTTGAATCCTCCAGTGTCAACCTCCCAAGTGCGGGGTTTGCAGGTGTGACCCCCACAGTGACACATCTTTAAAAAGACTAGTGCAAGCGTTTTTCATTTGACCAGGACTTTGAATGTAATAGTTCATTTTCTGTTGTGTGAAGAATATCACAGAATGGGTGATCTATAAGGAAACTATTTTTTTTTTTTTGAGACACTTTCTCTGTGTAACTTCCCCGGCTGTCCTGGAACTCTCTCTGTAGACCATAGACTGGCCTCGAACTCACAGAGATCCTCCTGCCTCTGCCTCCTGAGTGCTGGGATTAAAGGTGTGCATCACCACAGCCTAGTATAAGTTGATTTTTTTCCTCACAGGTATAGAGGCAAAGAAGTCGAAGATCAAAGGGTTGCATTTGGTGAGGCCTCTCTTGTTATCACAGAACTTGGTAGCAAGCATCTCAAGGCAAGGGAGAGTGAGAGATTTGTTATACACAATATGTACAATATACATAACTGCTTCTAGAGAAAGGCTGGAAAGACCACACAAGAGAGAGTTGGCCTTAATAACAAACACGCCCACAATAATAGCACTAATATATCCATGAGAGTGGCCGTGATTTGCATGTTTGTGTCCAGAATATCATTTGAGAAACTTGATTTCCAAAATAATATATATTATCTAATTAATTTTTTTCATTTCTATACATTTATATTCATAGTTGTCTAGTTTCATGAAAAATCGATCTCCCCAGTTTGGCTTTGGGCACCAGAGAAACAAAAAAAAAAAAAGAGAATTAATGCCTTTCTGCCTCCCCTTCCCATTGCATAGTCCAAAAGCTTCCCTTTGCCTCTGAACACATCTAATAATACCTATCATTAAAATCTATGCTAGAGATATGATTCATTCTACCCAAAACTGGTGAGTATTTCCTGGTTGTAGTTCTCAAGCAAATATGCCCCTAAATAGCATATACTGAAAGCTATTCAACTATGTAGGTGAACAATGCACACACGTACGCACACACGCACGCACACGAACTCAGCCAGTTTAAGCAGTCACAGTGTGTAGAGAACTAGAAACCAAGTGGCAGTAATCATTTCTAGTCCTGAGGCTCAGCTTTCCCTTTTCTGAGTCTTTAATGTTCTGCCTAAATTCAGGTAGAGAAACACCTCCCCTCTATCAACCAGGCATGCCCAGTAAGAGCTGTTTCTCCTCAGGGACAGCTATTGAGTACGGACTATGTCAGCTGGAGCCTCCCACTCTGCCCAGTGATACCTTTAGGGTGTCTGCTATTGACAGCAGCTGGTGGGTAGTGATGGGCCCAGTCATGGCCCTACAGACACAGATGATAGATAGATAGATAGATAGATAGATAGATAGATAGATAGATAGATAGATAGATAGATAGATAGATAGATAAGTCCCTCTAGCTGGCAGGTAATGATGGGCCCAGTCATGGCCCTGCGGACATAAAAAACAAACAAACAAATAAATAAGTCACTCTAGGTGAACCTAAGGTCACTGCTGTTCCTGTACTTTCTAACTTGTTTTCCTTTTTTCTTCCTAGTTCACTGGCTGGCTCTGTCTGAAGGAGATGGACAGCTACCTTGTAAGCAGTCTGTCTGGGTGGGGTGCAGTAAGTTTTATTGTTCAGGAGTGATAGCCAGGCGCAGAGGTTCCAGCATGGCTCTGGGGAGGACAGTCTTGGGCCCAGCCCTGCAGCAGAGGCAGAGCTCAGTGCTATGCACCCACAGCATTGGGATTTCTCCCTTCCAGAAGAGTCGGTTCCCTTCCTCCCTGTCACCTGAGATCCTCGGGTGACTCTCAGTGACCTACTGATCTTCTGGAATCGGGAAGAGGGTGAAGAGAAGCTCTGTGTTGGGAATGAAGTCACTGATTTTGGCAGATGTCCAGAAGGCAGAGCCTCTGCTAATTTCTGTTACAGGCCCTGTGTCTCGCCCTGTGTCTCTTTGAATCTTTCCCAGTTTTGAAAAATACAGGAAAGTCTTCACCAAGAAGTTGTGAAGCCAAAGCTTCTGTGATTGATGAAGAAGGTTATTCCCTAACACGAAAAGGCCCTACTAGGCAATTAAAAAGACCCAAAGCAAATTGTATTTGGAAGCAGGGCTTGAGGAGGTGACTGGGGTTTGCGTATTAATGGGCTATGACAGGAGTGGCTTTGTGACTTTAAAAATAAAGTCTTGCTGTTGTCTATTGTTCTTCATCTTTTTCTGATGGCTCAGAAATTAAGGGTAGCTGAGAGGACCAGAGTTTAGTTTCTAGAACCCACATCAGGCAGCTCATAACCACATGTAACTCCAGCTTTGGGGAATCCACCATCCTCTTCTAGCTTCTATACACATATACATACGTGCATGTGTATATGTGCTCATACACGCACATACACACACATGTGTGTAAACACGTAACAAAATAAGCCTTAAAGTGTCAGGTATCCCAGGATAGCCTTGAACTTGAGAGTGGAGAGTTGCCTTGAACCTGAAAATTGCCAAGGTCGTTTGCGGAGAATGGGGGAGTGGACCCTTGGGTTTAGAGATCTGAGCCAAGTGGGAGGCTGCAGGGAGATGCTAAACTGGCAGGATGGGTGGCTTCTTCGTGGGCTTTTGTCTTTCCTGATACTTTTGCCTTTTTGTTTTAGCAGTGGAGATTAAGCCCATGTGCTCATATATGTTATACACACACTCTGTCATTGAGCAGTGCCACCAGCCAAACTTCTCAGTTAAAACCATTTCTACATGCATATATGTCTAATACAGGTGTGTGCTTCTGTTTATGTGTGTGCTATGCAGGTGCACTGCACATGTATGTATATACACGTGTGGACCAGAGATCGACATTGCATGTTTTCTATTGTTCTTCATCTTCTTCATCTTTTTTTTTTTTTTTTGAGACAGGATTCTCTGTAGCTTTGGAGCCTGTCCTGGAATTC
>JAQHUG010000043.1:3480492-3501313 GCA_028555095.1 Dicrostonyx torquatus
CTGGGATGCCATAGGTTTCAGTCAAGGCTTCTGCCTGCTTCTCTTTTGTTTGCTGAGGCCCTAAGTTGAGTTACCAAGAAAGAATAAATATAAATATTTAGGGCTGGCAAAATGGCTTAGCAGACAAAGGTGGATCCCTGTGGCCCACATGGTAGAAAGAGATAATTGACTCCCACCCATCATCCTCTGACTACACGTGTGCTCACATCCACACACAATTCAATGTGATTAGTTAAAAACAAAAGGCTCCATTTACAGAAAGGACCAGGAAACCCCGAAAACCCTCTGCAGTGGCTAGGATGGCCAATCATCTGGAAGCAGAAATCAGATGAAGGCTTTGAGGAGGGATTTGGGGTTGGTGGTAAGAAAATCAGAGGCTTTAGCCTCCTCTTCCTGCCTTAAATAGCTGCTGCTGGGGAGTCCTTCTGCGACCTGGAGTCAGTAGGTTGGTTCTTGACAACACTTCCGAGCTGTGGCATGGGTATGGTACCTATGCTTATTCTGCGTTACTTGTTGCATGAGCAGAAATAAACCATGTCTGTATTCTGTGTGAGAAAACCAAACTGTACCTTGTTGAAGCCTCTACTAGCTGACTCATGCTGCTGTAGCCCCAAAGCCAACACATCAGTAGAACTTGAGTGACGTGACGGGACCACGGTGCCATCTGGTTCCTGCTTGCAGCAGCGTCTAAGACTGGCCCCTAGCCACCGCCTTTGCCTTTATTGGTTATGGAAAGTTCTCATTCTTTTTACATAGCTGAAGTTGGGTTTTCTGTTGCCTGAAATGGAAAGACTCAAGGTACTCCTGATTCTCCTATCAGGTGCTGTGTAATTTTGGTCAATGTTGAACACATATACAATAATGGTCTTTGTGTTGGCTAGTTTTGTGTCAACTTGACTCAAGTTAGAG
Source organism: Dicrostonyx torquatus (assembly GCA_028555095.1). NCBI lineage: Eukaryota > Metazoa > Chordata > Mammalia > Rodentia > Cricetidae > Dicrostonyx > Dicrostonyx torquatus. The sequence goes on from JAQHUG010000043.1 coordinate 3,481,402, forward strand.
TCTTCAGAGAGGAAGGAGCTTCAATTGAAAAAATGCCTTCATAAGACTAGGCTGTAAACAAGCCTGTGGGACATTTTCTTAATTAGTGACTGAAGGGGGAGGGTCCAGCCAATTGTGGGTGGTAGCATCCCTGGGCTGGTGGTTCTGGGTTCTATAAGAAAGCAGGCTGAGCAAGTCATGGGCAGCCAGGCCAGATTCCTGCTATGCCTGAGTTCCTGTCCTGACTTCCTTTGCTAATGAACTGTGATGTGGAAGTGTAAACCAAATGAACCCTTTCCTCCCCAGGTTGCTTTGGTCATGGTGTTTCATCACAGCAATAGTGACCCTAACTAGGATTGTACTGTAAAGTTGTGGCGGGACAGAGAAATTCCTCTCTAGTAGATTGTCCAACCTTTGCAAATATTTTAGATATATTTGCTTTATGTGTATGAGGGCTTTGCCTGTGTGTATGTATGTGTACCATGTATGTGCAGTGCCCAAAGAGATCATATCCTTTGGAACTGGAGTTAAAACTGGTTGTGAGCCACCACGTTGAAGACAGGAACTGAACCCAGGTCTTCTGCAAGAGCAACAAGTGCTTTTAACCCCTGAGCATCTCTAACCCCACGGGAAATGTAACCTTCTGAATTGCTGTGTGACATTGTCGTCTACAGAGGACACGTATGAGAACTGCACACTTGATTTTTTTTAAAAAAAATTGCGGAAAAAAATGTTTTAAGTTTACTAGTTTGTGTTGACTGTAGTTATCCTGGGTGTGCTGATAGAGGTTTTGTCAGCCTGACACAGACTGGGGTCACATGAAAAGAAATTTCAGTTGAGAAAATGCTTCTATCAGATTGATCCATGGGCAAGTCTGGGGTGGCATTTTCTTGATTAATGATTGATACGGGGGGCAGCCCATCCCAGGAAGGTGGTCCTGGGATGTATAGCAAGCAATCGGGACGAGGTATGTAGAACAAGACAGTAAGCAATAGTTCCTCCAAGGTATCTTCTCAGTTCTTGCTCTCTAGGTTCCCACCTCGGCATCCCTTGCTGGTGGGCTATAAGCTGTGAGCTAAATAAGTCCTTTTCTCCCCAGATTGTGTTTGGTTGGCATTTTATCACAGCAACCTAAAGCAAGCTAGGAGGCTGGGTTTCTTCATCTTTTTGCACTTGTATATACAGATGCTACTGTTTCTAGTGCAATCCTGTACTGTTTAAGTTTGCAACCTGGGATGCTACTGTGGAGTCTAGACATGTAGTTGGCACATCTAGGCTTGTGTGACTGTGCTCTGTGATGTTCACAGAGATGAGAACACCTAGTGGTACCTTTCTCAGGATGTATCTCCACCATAAGCAATTCATATTAACACACATCCAAGTAGACTGATTCTGTTTTCACCCCTTAATCACTCCTTTAATTTTTATGGTCCAGAAAAATAAGGACAATTATGGCCTGGGATGTTGCTCAGTGATAAAGTACACGAAGCCCTAGATTAAGTCCCCAGTACTACAAAACAAATTATCAAATGTTATGAGTAAATTAAAGCAAAGAAGAAAAGAAGAGAAAAAAGAAAAAAAAGAAAAAAGAAGACTTGGGCTGAATTGTAATAAAAGGCTAGTATGCTTGTACGATTCCTACTCAGAAAGCAGGTGTCCTTCCTTAGGATGCTGGTTTGATTTGTATGGTCTGCCCCGACACTACTGGAGCATCCCAGTTGCGATGAGTATCATGACTCAGGTTCCTCTTCCAAGCCATCCGGTGCTAGATTTCTGGATCCTCTCATTCTCCAGTCATCCTGTCCTGGGATGCCGCATGGCCCGTGCTAGTTAACCCATGTCTTGAGCCAATCTGATTGTTCTACCAGTTTACCCTCAGGTCCACAGGCCACAACCCCTTGTACTTACTGATCCCCTGGGTTTTCATGAAACACTTCGGAGAATGGACCACTTAGTCCAATCACGGCACCGAGCAACATTAATAGGCAATTGCTACAGGGAGATAATACAGGAAGAAAAATGGCTAAAAATATACAGTGAATCACAGAAAATTACATCTCTTAAAACCTACAGTGTATTCCTATTGCCATAGCAACCTCTGGCTAGTAAAGGCAGAACTGATTTATCACAGGCTTTCCCCAGCCCTCCATCCTGCCGGAAGCTCTTTCAGCCTGTGGTGCGAGTCCCCAGGAAAGTGATAGCACCATCCCAAACATGGTGCTTTCCTTCTTGGTACCTTTAGTGGCATTTCTGAGGCAGGGCACAGTGGTTCCTTCTGTACAGTCAGGCCGTCTCCCAGACTCCTTGAGATTAAGTTGACCATTTCTAACCTCTGGTAGAACATCTGTGTTCTCTCATATGGAAACTGATTTCCCAGGGTTAGCTGCAGAATAGGGATGTGAGGAGCTGCCCATGGCAGACCAGGATGAAGGAACGAAGAAGAGGGGAGCTTTCTCTCTTCAGGCTCCTCTCTGCGTGCCTCACTTCCTGACTCCTCTCCTTTCATCCCAGTGTGTTTCTTGTGAGATGACCTGGAAGTGGGATGTGTTTTAGCACTGGAGATGAGACTGGTTTCTGAGAAGATGATAGCAAAATAGTCTAGCATCCTATTCTTTCACTGTGCTGCTAAATTTCACTGGCATGTCTTTTGCTGTAATGTACAAAGGAAATTCTTGTGTTTTCTCCCTTCCTTCCTTCCTTCCTTCCTTCCTTCCTTCCTTCCTTTCTTTTTAGACAGGGGCTTGCTATGTAGGTCAGTCTGGAATTGAGTTCATGATCCTCCTGCCTCAACCGGCAGAACGCCAGGATAACAAGTACATGACATAAATGAGATAATTGAATATATTTAAACTTTCAAAATTGGAGTATATTCTGGATATCCTGGGCCATTCTGGAGCATCCTCCCTCCAAATAGCCCTGCCTGGACACGTTCCAAGGACAAGGGGACAAACTCAAAGAATTCCCACTGGTCATATGTACACATTTGTGCACACAAACACACATAAGCACACATACAAAGAAATGAAAATAAAATCTTAAAGAAATGCCAGTGTTAAAAGTGAATAAAAGTTTGATGAGAAATGGCACAATTACACAATCTCATGGGGTCTCCTCACAAAAATATTTACTGATTTTGGAGAAAAAAATAGTGCTTTTATAGTTGAGAAGCCTTTCAGACACTATTTGAACCGAACGATCAAGTACATCTCAAGGGACAAATGGGACACATTGGCATTGTGTGTCTTCTCATGTGTGCACTAGAGACACAATGTCATGCTTCTGGGTCATTTCTGCCGCTAGCGTGTAGTCAAGATCTCATTGTGAGGGAATAACAAACTCTGAAAGAGAGGCAGTCTATATATAACTGGCTTTCATCCCTCTAGGATGCCAGCGACATGAGAGGATCTGAAGAGACCCAGAGGCCATGGCGACATGTGATCTGAGATTGATTCTGGATCAATTTTTTCCCTCTTCTTTAGCTATAAAGAGTGTTATCAGGAAAAAAACTGGTGAAATTTTAAAATAGCATGTAGCTTACACAACACTATTAGGTCAATATTAATTTCGCAAGTTGGAGGATATTATGGGGTGGCGGAAAAAATGGTCATGATTTGAGGAAATACACACTCTTGTGCTTAGGGATAAAGGATAATCTTGTCTGCATCCTTCTCAAAAGTGGTTCAGTAGGGGAAAAAAGGAAACAGAGAAGGGAAATGATAAGCAAATGGGGTGATGAATATTCAGGAATTCTTTGTACTTTTGGCATTTTTCTGTGAGGAGTACTTTGTGCTTTTCTGTAAGCCTGAATTTATTTCAAAGTAAAAAGTTCCCATCTGCAGACTTGAGTTCTGTTGAGTGAATTTTCTTCCTACTCTTTCTGTCCATCACTCTGATGCTGTACTCAGGCACTTAAAGCTTCCTTCACCAAGGAAAACTCTATCTGTTCAGGGGAGTGTGAGGGCTGTGCACATGTGTGTACACGTGTGTATGTGTGTGTGCACTCGTGTGTGTGCACTCGTGTGTGTGCACACGTGTGTAGATGCTATCAAGTCAGTGTCACAAAAGGCTAAATGCAAAGCTGGAAAAAAGCCAGTTGTTGCAAAGCCAAATCGGAGTAAGAAACAAAATCAAAGGACCCACAATGAGCCCTTTTGGATGTCACAGGTAAGAGAGGATACAAACGGCTTTGGTGGGATGTGTCCACCCAGCTCTAGGAGGACAGTTGGTACAGTATGAGAAATGGAATGAGTCTTCCCTCCCCTCCCCTCCCCTGCCCTCCTCTCCCCTCCTTTCCCCTCTCCTTCCCTCCCTTCCCCTCCTTTCTTCTACACTCTTCCCATCCTTTCCTTCCCTTCCCTTTTCTTTCTTTCCTTTCCTTTCTTTCTCATTCTCTTCCTTCCCCCATTCCCTCTTGCCAGGACTCTTTTCCAACAGTCTGGTATCTCACAGAGGGGATATTTCTATCAAGGATTGATCTTTCTCCACATGAGTGGTTCTTTCTCCTTCTGAGGCCATAGAACTGAAACTGAGTGTGTAGGACCTGCTAACATCAGACTCTGAAGGTGGCAAGGTGGGGAAAGGGTGTCAGGGGGAGATGATGTGAGGCCCAGAGTGCCACCCCATTTGGCTCAGCTGGTCTAGACACTTGGTAAAACCCTGAAGACAAGCTCCTAAGTGCGCTGATGTCACAGAAAGGTCATGACATGAAAAGGTTCCAGAGAAAGGTTTGCTGTGCGCAACCTTGAATTTCACAGCCCTCTTTGCTCTGTGAGCTGCTTGCTGTAATTCTCAGTATTGTGAGCTGCGGCAGAGCAGAAAGGGCTTCTGCTGTTTATAAATGGTCCTGATTGAACGAAACACATCTTGATTCCTTCCCAATGGTCCAGGGACAATAATAAGAAAAGACGAGGGATGGTCAAGGCGGAGTCCTTCTCGGCTGGAAGTGAGCCTCTATTCAGCTGCAGCTTTTAGAACGCTGGCTTGTGCTTACAGCAAGGCTTTGGGAGGGGGGAAATGGAGTCAGTTTCAGAACTGCAAAGATATTTGTCTCAATCCACCAATACCGGCCAGATATGAATCGTATAAATCAGGGAGGCATGGGGCTTCAGGCGAGGCCATGGGAAAAAATTAAACATTTAAGAGTTGGTCAGCCTCTAACTGATCCGATTAGGGTGAAAATAGAGACACAAGTGTGAGTCCCTTTAAAAGGGGCCACAGTCTGTCTATCTCTGTGGGGAAAGCCGATCCCATAGCTGGGTCTAAGATTGTGCACGGGTTATTGAGAACATGAATCCTTGCCCATTGTGCGGCCCACATACCTCTCAAGAAACAAAATGAAAACAACTTGTTTCAGAGATACCATGTCAAATAGTATCTTTTAGGAATCAAGGGGATTCAGGCCCTATATGACTAGTCATTAATTTAGGCATTACTCAATGCCTGGATGACCTGGTTAGCTCTCAGACGGGAGTAGGGACCAGCAAGAAACTATACATTGCTGCTGGAGAAGGGGCAAAGTTGTTGGTTACACCTGGTTTAAGCCTCTCTCTGGACGGCCACACCCATACTGAGGATTTGCTATTCTGCAGCATCAAGGTGTTCTGTGCATCCTGATTACAGAGAAACCCTATAATCCTTCTGTTCGCATCGTATTTGTGATAATGGCTAAAAGATAGCTTTGGGTTTGATGACCTCGCCTCCCATCAAAAGTCAAGGGCTCTTTATCTGCACTCAGACGGTCAGCAAGAGTGGCCTTGACAAACACAGTGGGTTGGGAATCACAATGTCTAACTTCTAACGCAGCAGTTTTACTTCTGTCCTGCCTGCATGCTGTTGCCACACCTTAGACTTTCCTGCCGTGAGGAGTGTCAGGCTAACCACAGGGAGGGAGAGAAGCCACGTGGATGAGTGTAAGGGGCCAGGTGTGCAAGTGAAACGTTTTTAATACTTTTCTATAGCACCTCCAGGTGAATGGCCTTGAGTAGTGGCACGTGGGACAGTCCTATCCAGTTGCTGGATCTAATCTGGCCCAGCAGGCCTTTCACCCAGGGACCATCTTCTTGGCCATTCACTACACTTTTAAAAGATTCCATGGAATGCCTTGACATCTATAATATTTGTAAACAATCTAGTTTGTCCAACAATAGGAGACTGGGTAAATAATTTATGATAAATCCACTCAGTAAAAAAACAAAGCACAACAAAATAAAACCTTGGAATTTATTAAAAATTAATGGTATATTGGGGCTGGAGTGATGGCTCTAAGAGTGAGTGCCCTGGTTGCTCTTCCAGAATTGATCCCATCCTCAGCACTCACAAGGAGGCTCACGGTCATCTGTAAGGTCAGTTCCAGGGGTCACTGCATACCTGTGGTGCACAGATACACATGCAGGCAAAATATCCATGTGCACAAAATAATAAAGTAAAAATAAAATTAATGCCATAGAAAGATGTTCATTGGTGGCAAGAGATGTCCCCTGTATATTATGCAGCAGTATGAACCTATTTAAAAACCTTAAATGGGGGCTGGAGAGATGGCTCAGTGGTTAAGAGCACCAGCTGCTCTTCCAGAGGTCCTGAGTTTGATTCCCAGAAACCACATGGTGGCTCACAACCATCTGTAATGTGATTTGGCGCCCTCTTCTGGCGTGTGGGAATACATAAAGGCAGAATGTTATATACATAATAAATCTTTTAAAAATAATAATAAAAAACAAAACAAACAAAAAAACCTTAAATGCCTGGAAAGGCATGCGAGGACTTGCAACACGGGAGAGTAAAATAGGGGAAATTTGTGTGTTTTATTTGCATTCCCTGAGATAAGCAGGATGGCTTTTATAACACGATTAAACAGAGAAGTATCACCTAGGGTTAGAAGTAGCGACAGGATGGAGGAAGTCTGTCTGTTAGGCACCAAGGGGAAGTGGAACTAGGCTGACATGGTGGGACTTAGATGCAAACCTCCGTGGTCTCTTAGTCCATACACTCAGGATTTGCCCTTCTTGATTTGTTTGTTTGTTTGTTTTTAGACAAGGGCTCAGTATTTAGCCCTGGCTTGCCAGAACTCACTGTGTAGTCCAGGCTGTCCTGGAACTTACAGAGATCTGCCCGAGTCAACCTCCTGAGTGCTGGGATTAAAGGCATGCGCCACCATACTCAGCCTTCTGGACCCTGAACTCAAATGCTCCAGGTAACCAGCCTGTAATATGATCTCTGTTAATAGTAGGTGGTGTCTGGTTTTGTAGACTCCTGGGTAAAATAGCAATCAGAGCTGCGGTGACTGAGTGAGAGGCCTTGTGAGAACTTACTAGAGCTACAGTCATTAAACACACTCTTACTTAAACAAGCCAGGCAATGGGGCTCTCCTGATTTCTTATTTTCCTCAGCAAAAGCAGGGCTCCCGGGGCTGGAGAAACAGCTGGAGCACCTGTCGCTCTTGCAAAGAACTCTGGGTTGAATCTCACACCCATGTGGCCTCTCACAACTGCCTGTAACTCCAATTCCAGGGTATCTAACACCTTATTCTGGCCTCTGTGGGCACCAGGAATGCATGTGGCATACAGACATGCATGCTGGCAAAATGCACCTCCAAGCAGGCTTGAGGCAGAAACAGGAGGATCCGGAGTTCATGGCCAGCCTCAGCTGCATTGTGAAGTTGAGGATAATCTGGGCTATGTGAGTCCCTATCTTGGGGGGAAAGAAAAAGGAAAATATTGAACCAACCACAGAATAACAAACAACTGTCTGGTTACTCTCTGGGGCATTTTGTCTAGCTCTCGCTTCTAATTCCTCCATCCTGTCAGAAAATAGCATAGTAACATCTATGCAGAGTGGTCATTATACGTTATGGAATATCCACTCAGGAAAACTAACAGACACTCTTAATTTTATTGAAACTGATGCTATAGAAGGCACAGGTCTACAATCCCCACATGCAGAGGGTAAAGCAGGAGGAGAGCTCTAGGCCAGCCAGGGCTACAAAGTCAGAACCCACCCCCCAATAAATAAATAAATAAATAAATAAATAAATAAATAAATAAATAAATAAAACAACAACAACCAAACCAAACGAAATACCAGGGGGCTGGTAAGATGGTTCAGCACGTAAGGACACTCACCTCCATTTCATCTCTGGGACCTTCATAGTGGAAAGAGAGAACCGACTTCCACAAGCTGTTCTTTATCCACCACACATGAACCCCCAACAAATAAACTAATATTAATGCTGTAGCAAGATGTCTATGAGTATCAAGCGTTATTCCCCATATACACTATGAAATGATGGGATCCCATTTAAAAACCAGAGGTACAGAGTACACAGATATCTGGGTTTACAGGCGGAGACATGATTGACTGCCTTTTTTCTGCTAGTGGAAGTTTTACTTTCAAGCCAGGTGCAGCAGTGCATGCCTTTAGTCCCAGCACTCGGAGGCAGAGGTAGGCAGATCTCTGTAAGTTCAAGACTAGCCTGGTCTACGTAGAGAGTTCTAGGACAGCCAGAGCTACACAGTGACTCCATCCTCCACCCAAGGAAAAGAAGAAAGAAAGCCTTGATTTCTTTGGGGGACCTCATTCTATACATGTGGTTGGAGACTCGAGACAGTAAGCCTGACGTAGTCCATTCTCCTGGCCTTAAGGGAAAGGGCCGCAGACTTGGCCAAGTCAGGAGACTCATTTCTAGGCCTTTTCTGGAGCTATTGAGCCAGGGTGGACTGTGTTTGAGTCACAAAGTCAGTACGTTGGGAGCTGAGAGCCTGAAGAAGTGAGTGAGCGTGCCTGAGAATGATGTCACCTCGGTGGGTGACACCAACCTAGGCGCAGCAGCTGCGGAATCAGACTTTTGGTGTCACTTTTGGGAGCATAGATCCAACTCCTGCAGCATTTACTCTTGGATTTCTCAATTGCATGAACTAATAAAAGCACCCCCCTCTCCTCAATTCCATTCTCTCTCAGAGTAGTCTGAGTTGGTTTCCTTTCATAGAGAAGGTTGATTAATCTTCTACTTTATAATTAATTAATAATAAATAATTAATCTTCTACTATATACTCTGGTGCTGGAGATCAGGTCGGCCTCACACTTGGCAAGGCAAGTACTCTATTCCAGTGACCTCCAGTTTTACTTTAAGGATTTAATTTTTTGTTTTGTTTTGTTTTGTTTTTCGAGACAGGGTTTCTCTGTGGCTTTGGAGCCTGTTCTGGAACTAGCTCTTGTAGACCAGGCTGGTCTCGAAATCACAGAGATCTGCCTGCCTCTGCCTCCCAAGCGCTGGGATTAAAGGCATGTGCCACCACCGCCCAGTGATTTAAAATATTTTAAAATTAGATTTTAATTAGTTCATTAATTAATTGTGTATATGGGAGGAGGGCATACTGCATGCTATGTCCACAAGGCGAGGTCTGAGGACAACTTGTGGGAGTCAGTTTCCTCCTCCCACCATGTGGAGCCCAGGGACAGAACTCAAGTTATCAGGTTTGATGTCATTACCTGCTGAGCTACCTCATACACACACCCCCACCCCACATTTTATGGGTTTTGAAGTGAACTCACCTATTTTCATGTTTGAGCCTCACTCCAACCTTAGGAAGCAGCCAGGATTCTCCTATCAGTTTTCTCTTGCAGAGGGAGGGTGGGAGAATACAGACAGAGGTACAATGCTGTAAAGAGACAGCACTGGGGCTCTTTATACGTAGGGAAGTCTCTTGGGTGGGTGGGCAGAGAGGAGACAGGATGGGGTTTTGAAGAACATTTGCCTCAGGGACAGTGACTGCAATTGTCCCTGGGGAATAGTTCCAGGGCCATATGTGGATATTAAAATCCTTGAGTGAGCAAGTTCCATATATAAAATTGTACAACATTTATGCATATAAATAAATAGTACATTAAAAATTGTAACTGCGTTAAGTATGTAGATTATTTCTCATCATTCCCTAAACACTATAGAATAGCTGTGAGGTGTATATTATTTACACTGCGTTAGGCACAAACAATCTAAAGATGATTTCAACTGCCCAGGATGTACATAGGTTACATGCACACAGACAGGCCAGAAGAGGATACTAGATCCCTCTGAGCTGGGGTCTCAGATGTTTGATGGATGCTTATCTTGTTACATGGACCATGGGATGAGAGCTCTGGTCTTCATGATTGCGTAGCAAATGCTCTTAACTGCCTAACCATCTCTCTGGGTTTTAGATACTATTTTTCCTTTGTTATTTTGGTTGGCTGAACCCATGTTTGGAGAACCTGCAGATTCCTTTGCTGACTGTTTTTCTGTTCTTTTTGCCTCTTTCACGATTACCCAATTCAGACTAAATACATAATAGTAGCAGCCATAGCTAATATTTACCACTTACCACACACTTGGCATTGGGCTGAGTAAACACTTTAGTTGGACTATCCATCTTCTTTTGCTTCACTCAGTATTCATACAAGGAAATCACTGTAATCATCACCATTTAACTAAGATGAAGTAATTAGAACCCAAGAGTAAGGTCCCTTCCCTAAGTGAAATAGTAACTAGGAGGCGGTGGGGCCGGGCAGACAGATGTGACTCCAAATAAACCCTCACAGCCCTCTCTTCTTATTCTGTTTTTCATGTGTGTGGTGAATATGTGTATCTATGTATGTTTTGGCACATGTGTGTAAACTTCTTGCATATACATATGGATGACCAAGGTTGATGTCATAATTATTGTTTTAAGATTTATTTATTTAATTTTATGTATGTGGGTGTCTTGTCAGCATGTCTGCGCACCACGTGTGTGAAGTATCCTCACTAACCAGAAGAGGGCGTCAGAGTCCCTGGAAACTCAAGGTACAGTGAGCCCCCATATAGGAGCTGAGATAGAAATCCTGTTAAAGCATTGCTTTAACTGCTGAGCCATCTCTTTAGCCCTGGAATCTTTTTATTGTTTGTTTTTTACAACAGGGTTTCTCTGTGTAGCCCTGGCTGTCCAGGAACTCAACCTGTAGATCAGGCTGGCCTCAAACCTGGAGATCTGCCTGCCTTTGCCTCCCAAGGGCTGGGATCAAAGGTGTACACTTCCATGCCTGGTTATTAGGATTATTTTTTAAAAAATCTATTTATTTATTTATTATGCATACAATATTCTGTCTACATATATGCCTGCAGGCCAGAAGAGGGCACCAGATCTCATTATAGATGGTTGTGAGCCACCATGTGGTTGCTGGGAATTGAACTCAGGACCTCTGGGAGAGCAGGCAATGCTCTTAACCACTGAGCCATCTTTCCAGCCCGAATCATTCTTGATTGCTCTTCTACCCTAGTTGTTGAGACATAGTCTCTCAAACATAGATCTCATTAATATGGCTAGTTGTGACAGTCAGCTTCAATTGTCACCTGGACACAAGGTGGAATCACCTAGGAGGAGAGTCTTAGTGAGGAATTGTCTATACTGGGTTGGCCTGTGGGTGTGTCTATGGTGGGGAATGGTCTTAATTAAATTAGTTGATGTGGAGAACCTAGCCAGTCCACTGTGGGTTGTTGCAAGAGACTTGATTACGCTGTGTAAAGATGTGTCATTGTGATTGGTTTAATAAAAAGCTAAATGGTCAATAGATAGGCAGGGAGAATAGGTGGGATTTCCAAGCAAAGAGAGGAAATGAGGATGAATCTAGGAACACAGAGGAGATGCCAGGAGACGCAGAACAAGTTGAAGGTACAGAATGAAAGGAAGGTAAAAACCCATGGGTTAATTTAAGATATAAGATCTAGTTTGGAAAAGCCTAAGCTATAGGCTGAGCTTTCATTATTAATAGGAAGTCTTCATGTCATTATTTGGGAGCTGGCTGGTGGGACAGAGAAGGACTTGTTACAGTGAGTGGCATCATTCCCTAGATAAGGGTTTCTAAACTGTGCACCAGTGAAGAAACTGACCCGAGCACAAGCAAGCAAGAAAACAGTACGTATGTATCCACTCTCTCTCCGTTCTTGACTATGGATGTTATGTTACCAGCGTTCTCAAGCTCTTGCCACTTGACGTCCCACAGTGATAGACTGTAACCTGGAATTTGAAGGCAGATAAACCCTTTCTCACCAAGTTCCTCTCTGGTAGAGTACCTTATCACAGCAAGAAAGGATATTAGACTATCAGCCTCACTAGTCAGCTTGTTCTGGGGGTCCTCTTCTGAGGCTGGCATGGCAGGTGGGCCACCACACTCCCCTGGCATCTACAAGGCTCTCTAGGATCCAATCATCTTTATGCTTGTGTAACAAACGCCTATTAACTGTTGAGCCATTTCCGCTACCCTCTCACATAGCCCTCTTAATCAGCGAGCTACGGTTATTATTTGCGGGTTATTCTCCTCACTCCTTTCTTGAATACTTCATTGTCAGCGTGTAAAAATGCTGCTGATTTCTATACACTGGTTGGTTCCGCATTCTGAAATGTCAGTCATCAGTGCTAATGTTTTCTTTTGGTGGAAGTTTTAAGATTTCCTCTGATTGTGTCAGCTGGTAGTGACACTAAACTTGTTTTCCTACTTGAACTTCTTTCATCTCCTTCATGAGAATGTCCTGTGCTGTGCTGAACGCAAGCAGGTGGGCATCCTCTCTTCTTAGAGGGAAGACTTTCACACTTTTTTTTTAAACCAGTGAAGCTGGGCCTGGTGACATAGGTTTGTAATCTCAGAGAGCCAAGAGGTTGAGACCGGAGGACTGCAAGATCAAGTCCTGCCTCATCAACAGAACAAGTTCCAAGCTAGCCTGGGAAATTAGTGAGGCCCTGTCTTCAAGCATTAAGCATAAAGAGTGAGATTATATCTTAGTGGTAGAGGGCTTGTGTAGCATGTGTGAGACCCTGGGTCCAGCCCTCAGTGCTGTTGAAAAAGGGTTTACCATTGAGTAAAATCTGGCTGTAGAGTCATCATCTATGGCCTTTCTATGTTTTGGCACATTCCACCCACATGTGATTTGTTGAACTTTTCTCTTGAAAAAGAGGTTGAATTTCGTCTAATTTTTCCCATCTATTGTGACGGCAACACGGCCTTTATTTTTCCTTTTGCTAATATGTTGTATCATAACAATTGATTTATTAATGTTGAAGCATCGTTGCATTCAGCGCCACTTGGTCATGGTGAATAACCCTTTTAATGTGTTATTGAATTTGGTTTGCTAGCGTTTTGCTGCATGCATATTCCTAAAGGACATTGGCCTGTAATTTATCTTGTGATATCCTTGTCTGACTTTGGAATCAAAGTAATGCTGGCCTCACTTGAAAAAAAAAGATGGTGGGCATATTCTCTGTACCAGTTACTTGTTGGACTTTCTTTAGGGACTGCCTGCTCCCCAATAATGACAAGGAGACTTATTATTAATTATGAATGCTTGGCCTTAGCTTAGCTTGTTCACAACTAACGCTTATAACTTAAATTAACCCATTTCTATTAATCTACATTTTGCCATGCGGCTCTTTAACTCTCTTTCATTTAGTACATCCAGCTCCCACCGTGTCTCGCTGGAGACCACCAGGCACCTAGATTCATCTCCTGAGTTCCTCTCTCTGCCCGGAAGTCCTGCCTAACTGCTCCTGCTGTTCATCCTTTTATTAAGCCAATCACAGCCACATATCTTCACACAGTGCAAACAAGTATCCCGCAACAATTATTTGTCTTGTTGCCGTGACAAAATACCAGACAAAAACAAATTAGAAAGGGAGTTAGCACAGAGTCTATCAGGAAGAGGAAGGTATAGTGCAGGCAGCCCCAAGATGGCAGGAGTGTGGGTACAGCTGGGACATGGCTAGGTCCTACAACCTTTGGGGAACAAAAGTGCTTAAACCCGTGAGCACACTTGGGGACATTTCACAGTTAAACCATAGCTCCTTTTTGGATGTTTGTGACCCTCCTCATTGATGCTGCGTACACAATGGCTGGATGGCCTTTAGTCCTTGGTATTCTAGAATTTTCTTATTAATTGCACTTTTCTTCTCCTGGCCAAGGAGCAACACACTCTCCAAATCTTCATAAAGGACAACCCCTTCAGGTGCTCCATATTTTTAAGCTGGCTTGACTTGGTCAGCTAGGGCAGTAGCAAAACTGAAGCATCGTGAAAGGCCTCTGGCTACCCTCTCCCTGCCGGCCAAACTTCTGATTCAGCCTGCTGGTCAGACGCCAGAGTGGCATTGAGAGGGAACAGGGGACACAGCCAGAATAAACCACCTGATGTCGCCAGTGGGTTCGCTCCGCCCATATCCTGTGGGGAGGTAAACGGAGATCCCTACTTAGCACTTCATAAAGTGCTGCCCTAAGGCCTTAAAATCACCCCTAGTGCAGAGCACACAATTTAAAAACAATTAAAAGATATAAAACAGGATTGGCCAGGAAGGGAAGTTTTTAAAGATCAGCAATAAAATGCCAGTTTGAGGCTCACCCCCGGGTTCAGCGGATCACCTATCCTGCTGGCATCCTGTCAGCAGGAAGGGCAGGGAGTGATTTTTCCTTCAGCCTCAGAGAACTGTCTGCTCACAAAGCCAATGAGCCAGTCACCTTCGTCAGCCTCCTGAGTCTTTATGACTCGGCCCCAAGCCAGCACCAACTTGCTTGTTTTCTTCCGGTGCCTGGCTCTTGACAGCTTGCAGAAGACTGCGGTGTCTGTCAGGGGCAGAGCAGCTGACCTGCTCTAAGTCTTCATCCAGTACTGGGGAGCAGCTTAGCAGCTAGAGAAAGCAGAACTGCCTGGGCCTCACTGTCGTGGGTGAGCAAATGATAGCATTGGTCCTGACTGTAACGCGATGATGGTAGTGATGAGAGATAACCTCAGCAGAGGCTTCTGTGACAGCAAGGCGTTGGTTCATGGCTAAGGTCTTCCCAGCTTTGAAAGACATGGCCAGACTCAGAGGGGAGACAAGGGACTGACTATGCGCCTGAGGTTGGAAGGGGACAGCATCACATATGGAAGCCACTTGGGGTTGAGGGAGACTGATCTCTTATTACAGAGATGGCCTTGTTGCTGAGAGATTGCCTCAAGAGTGAGCTAAGAGCTAGGATTTGAAAGAGGGTGAGTACTTCTAGTCTCTCAGGTGCATGACCTTGGTCAAGTCGTTTCTCTGCACTTCCTTGCTGGTAAAATTAGTGGAATGGGCCTGGGTACTTCCCTTACATATTACACAATAGATCTCTGTCTGTCCCTCTGTCTCCCTGTCCCTCGGTCTCCCTCTCCTTTCCACCTTCCTTCCTCTACATCCAAAGTGCCAGGATTAAAGGCATGAACCATCACACGTAGGAGGCCGAATTGGAGATCCTCCTGCCTCAGTCTTCTGAGTGCTGAGCTGGCAGATGGGCACTACCAAGCCTGTTTACAAATACCTTTCTTGCCTTCACATCTCCACCCATGCCTGGAAAATGGTTTTCAGCTGTCTCCAGCTGCCAGCCCTTGCAAGGATCAACCATAAAGGAGCCATTTTCCTTTTAATCCCAGCGCTTGGGAGGCATAGGCAGGCAGATTCCTGTGAGTTCAAGGCCAACCTGGTCTATGGAGTGAGTTCCAGCACAACCAGGGTGGTTACACAGAGAAACCTTGTCATAGGCGGGGGAAAGAGCCATTTTTTTGAGCTGGTGAGACGGCTCAGTAAGTAAAGGCACTTGTTGCTAAACCTGATGACCCGAGTTTGATTCCCAGGAGCTGTGCGGCAGAAGGAAAAATGATTCCTTCTGCAAGTTGTCCTCTGACCTCTACACCTGTGCTGCTGCACGTGCTTGTACACCTACGAATACATGTGTGCGTATTCACACACACACACACACACACACAAGTAACAAAAAAGTAAAAACTAGGTAAAAGCACTGTTTTCTGATCTCAGCGAATTTCTCTTCTGTGGCTACAGCTCTGTGGCATCTTTGGTGGGACGGGGTGGGGGTGGGGGTGAATCTTGGGCTCAATTACACTTTTATCAATCACGACCTTTCCTGCTCACTGTGCTGGTGGTTTTTGCCATTTGGTTGCTTTTCCATTTGGTTCTGATGCAACCACATCCTGGCATTTCCAGAGCGCCGCCCCACCTGAAGAGCTACCGGCACCTCACCTGGACAGCCCCGAGGTTTCAGTTCTCACTGGCCCACTCTCTCCTCCCGCCGAGCATCCTCCCGCTGCCTTCTCCTCTCCACGCCCTGGTTTACTCAGCTGTGTTCTCCTCTGCTCCACAGGCGATCTGTCACAGCCCAATTGGAACGCGCTTTATCTGCTGAGCAAACACGTGCATTTGGTATTTCAGCCACGGAAATTCTCAGGCTCTCTTTACTCTTGCCCAGATGGAAACTTCAGTGTCTCTGCAGAAAAATTCCACGTTCTCCTGCAACCCAAAGCCAGCTACTCATTAAATCCTTGCGGGGCTGCTGTGTCCTCCAGGGGGTTGGGAGACCGTGAGTGAAGTGAGACAGATGTGTGTGCAACAGATTTGAAAACAGCGAGGCACAGTGTGTAGTCAAGTGTCACCATTAGGTGCCAAAATGTGCAGTGCTAAAATCCCACTCAGCCAGTAGTGAATGCTGACTCACACAGCGCCTCTCATTTCTACCTCACAAGCCTTGGGTGTGGGCTTCGCTGTCCTTATTTTATCAGCAAAGGGCGTCACAACCAGCTCGATTGACCTAGGGTCTCAAGGATGGTAAAGACAAGCCAGTTCTGTCAACCCCACTCCAGAGTGTGTAGTTATTATTAGTATTTGGCCACGTTGGGGATTGAACCCGGGATCGTGTGCATTCTAGGTAGGCACTGCTAGAGCTAATATCCTTAGCCCCCATTGGAAGCTCTGTGAAAGTGGGAGCTGCGTGTTTTGCTCCTGGCTGTTTTCCAGAGCCCAGTTCTAGGAGCCATGCTGCCCCCTTCGCAGACAGAAGGATCTACAGAAAAGGCTAGACCAATGCTATCTTTTTTCTAGAGTCAGAGTGGAAGGTCCTTGACAGGGTCACAGGGATATTCAAGCTCAGGAGCTCCAGTGGGGGAGGGGAAGGCGGTTGATTCTGAAAAAATAAAGAAAGCAAAGTGAGAAACACATATGAAACAATAAAGACCCCCCACACACACAACATGACAACGTGAGCCACAAATACCCCAAAGCTACTCCTTTTTTTGAGGCCTTAAATCCATCTCTTTTCCCTGCCACGCTCTTGCCAGGTGCCCGCCACACCCCAGTACCAGGCTGGGCTGGCTGTTTTTGTGCATTGCCTGAGTCTCCCGCAGCTGAGGACTCCTGAGAACAAAGGCTGGCTTGCCCCTATTTTGCAGCGCCCCCCCTCCGTGAGTTGCTCCTTCACAGGCAGTATTCATTAAAGTACATTGAAATTAAGAGGTGTCCCTTGCTGCTTTCCCCACTTCCTTTTCTTATCGAGGGGATGTGGCTATGATCCCGGAGGAGAGAGCAGTGGAGAAGGCCCTAGTGGCTATAAGCAGAAATGATCGAGGTGCCAAGTCTTTTAAAGGCCCTGGGTCTGATCTGTCCTAGATTGTATTCCCATTCTTAAAAAAAGAAAAAGAAAAGAAAGAGAGGAAGAAAGCCCCGAAGCTGTCTCTTTCTCTGAGCCAGCCTGGAGGATATGCTTCAAAGGGGACTGCGAGGGGAATGTTTAATTTTATCAGTCGCTTCTGCAGGGCCCTTCTCTCCCGGACACTGTTTAGTTGGCCGAGTGAAATAGAAAATGAGGACCAGGTGAGCAGCCAGCTGTGTGAAGCTTTAATGGACCCGGCATCCCTTTGGGAATGGAGGCCCGGCTCCTGTGGGCACTGGCTCTCAGCATCTCTTTCAGTTCAGCGGGTTTTGTTTTCGTTGTGGGAATTTAACTCCCTTGGGTGTCCCCCAGAGGTGGAGGAGTAGCTGTACATCAAAAGGAGCATCCGTCAGGAGCGGAGCTACAGAAACTTCAAGGGAACCAAAGTCACTGCTCCCAAAGAGACCCTGGGCTCATGGCGAGTGGGGGGTCTGGAAATCTTAAACTTCCTGGGTTGGTAGGTGGGTCAAACTTTGGGGACGGAGCGGTGCTGAGCTTAGCTGTGGTTTCCGGGTTGCAGCCGAAACAGTTCCTAGAATGCCTAGGCTTCTGTTTGGATCCAGTTGCAGGCATCTCTAGAGAGCAGTTGGTTGATAGCAACGGGAGGCCTGCCATTTTCTGAAGAGAAACGGAGATGGAGCAGATAAGGGATGGGGTGGGGATTGGGGAGAATTGGGTGGGGAGGAGGGAGGGAAAACTGCAGTTGAGATGTAATGTGTGAAAAAATTAAAAGAAAAAGACTTAGAAGTTGGAAAGGCAACCGCTGGGAG
Source organism: Dicrostonyx torquatus (assembly GCA_028555095.1). Taxonomy (NCBI): domain Eukaryota; kingdom Metazoa; phylum Chordata; class Mammalia; order Rodentia; family Cricetidae; genus Dicrostonyx; species Dicrostonyx torquatus. Next base: position 3,499,654 of record JAQHUG010000043.1, read on the forward strand.
GGCAGGGAAGGACTAGCTGATAGTAACCCTAGGGAGGAGGCCAGAATGTGGGCGCTCAGTGTTTACTCTGCCCCAGCCCCGAGATAAGTGCCATATTTAGTATTGTGAGGAGTAGGCCCATACTCCCTAATAGTAATAAAGCTTTAGTTTTTGTTCAATTAGCTTCCAGTAAGCTCTCACCTCCTCTGGTCCTGAGTTTTAAAAATGGTGACTTTTGCGAGGTGGAGAGAAGGCTCAGTGTGTAAAAGCGCTCGTGGGGGCAAATCTGATAGAGCCGGATGCAGCAGCTCAGGTGTCTGTAATCACAGGGGGGCGGGGGCGGGGGCGGGGGCGGTGGGTGGGGGGCTGCACGGAATGGAAGGGAGAGACTGGAGAAGCTCCCGGAGAAGATAAACCAGTTAGCCTATATCCCCTGCAGCTGCCAAGAGATTCTGCCTCAGAGGAGGTGGGCAGGTGAGGACCAGCAAAGGAAGGCACCATGGCACGTGTGAGTGCAAACACACACACAACTAAAAATGGAGGAGCTGCTGAATGGATGTGGAAAGGGTAGGGTGGGGAATGGCGGGGGCGGGAGTCTTGCCTGGGCAGCTCCAAAGTCCTCCCTTACTGTGGAAAATGCTGATAGGGAGCAAGGCGCAGTGAAAATGTAAATGCTGGGAGTTGGGAGCGAAATTTCCGTGGACTTGACCTACATAAGCGAATCTGGGAGTGAAAAGCTGCGGATCTGTGTCAGGTAAAGAAATTTGCATTTCTGATAGACAACAGATAACTCAGTAGGACACAAGTAACTTGTTAGCGTAACTATTTTTTCCTTTATAAGTCTGTCCCAATATTACACGGGGCATATATACTATAAGCTATATCGCTGGGGGTCAGTGAATAAAGGCTTGCTGTGCAGGAATGAGGTCCTGAGTTTGGACTCCCAGCATCTATGCAGAGATGCTGGGCATGAAGACATGTACCTATAACCCCAGTGCTGGGGAGGCAGAGACAAGAGGATTATATAAAACTTCATTTTTTATATGTCTGTGTGAGCTGTCGTATCCCCCGGAATTGGAGTTACAGACAGTTGTGAAGCTGCTATGTAGGTACTGGGAATTGAACCCAGTGCTCTTAAACCTCTGAGCCATCTCTCCAACATTGACAGATGGATCCTGAAGTTTGCTGGTCAGCCAGGCTATAGTCTAGCTGAATTAGTGACCTGTCTCAAAAACTAGAAGGAAGATGAAAGATTGTAAGAGCCAAAGAAGTGATGGATGTCTCCAGGGAAACAGTGTCTTCCAGACACATCAGGACTGATGTGCGTATGAACTCACAGAGACTGTAGCAGCATAGCAAGACAGGACCTGCATAGATTCAATCAGTCAGGGAGGTCCATGAGAAGGGTAGGTACACAAAGACCCACCCCTCACCAAGAAGCTCTCTGCAATTGATACCTGCTGGCAAACGGAAAGTCAGTGTTCTCCAACAGAGTGTCACAGGGTACATCAACCGTATTCCAGGGTAGGCTCCATGCCCAGAGTAGTTGGCCAGCACAAAATGGATTCTATGGTATTTTTATGGACATTTTTCTTTGTTTTGCTTTGCCTTGGAATTTTTGTCTTTTTGGGTTTTTTTGCCTGTTTGTTTTGTAGAGATTTTGTTGTTGTTGATTTTTTTT
>JAQHUG010000043.1:3501668-3511969 GCA_028555095.1 Dicrostonyx torquatus
AATAGAAAAAGACATCTGCTGACGACTACAGCTTTCACATGCATAGACATGAGTGAGTACAACTGCAGACACGTTTTTGCATGCATGCACTCGCGTGCGCACGCACACATGCACACACACACAATAAATAAAATAAATAGGATAGTTAGGCATGGTGCCTTGTAACTCTAGTCCCAAGACTCAGGATCACCTCAGATTTGGGACCCCTTTATAAAGAGAACCTGTTTAAAAACAGACATACAATAAATAAATTAAAGAAAAAACCAAGTTGGATTCTCTTTATGTTTTTTGAGTAGAAGACATTGCAAGTTATATTTGATTTTAGAAATGTTTTCTCGAAGGGAGGCCTAGGCAGAGACTGGGTGGCATGGGGTGCTGGCTTATGGCTAGGGTACATATGCATTGTCTCATAGAATCCTCACAATTATGCAAGGTAGATGGTATAATTCTTGCTTTACAGATGAGAAAATTGAAATTCAGAGAGGCTGAATAATTTTGCAAGGTCAAACAGTCAGAGTGAAGCCGGATTTCAAGTCCGAGCTCATTTAATCTCTTGTGTTGTGAAGCTGAAGTCTACAGAGCTCTTGTTGGACTAAATTGTAACTCCACGGAACTAAATGCCACTGGTATTTTTGAAAGAAACACAAGAATGTCTAGAATAGACTCTGATTGTCGGCATTCCTTCTTCAGAAGAAACAAATACCAGACATCAAGGCTCACACAGAAAGGTAGTTAGCAGCCGAGCCAAGATGAGAACCTAGACCCATAGAGAAAACAAAACAACCAAGAGCCTACCGGACAGTTACTAAATGTCCCTTTACCTGCCTCTTTCTCAGATCCACTCATCACCTCTCCTCTTCTATCCTTCTCTCCAGATGTTGAGCTGGTCCCATTTCTATGCTCCAAGCCAGCTGTCATAACCCTTGAAAAGTGTTAGCTGATAGCAGACTATGGGAGGACCATACATGTCAGCCTGGTGGAGGACGTGTGCTGAGATGATGCCAAAAGGTCTGGCTACCAGGTGGTTGTGCATGGTGCCCTTTCCCATCCAATCATCATCTGGTTCCTGGACTGTCCAAAACCTGGAAAGCCCACACATCGTTTTCTGATGCTCCAAGTGCAACTGGATGCAGAGATGATGATTTGCAGTTAGCAGGCTCTCAGAAAAACGCAAACAGAAAAGCTGGTTGATCACCTCACTGGAAGAGGCAAGCCTGCTAAGCTGGCTTCAGCTGGAGCTTAGCCTTTCCCTGGTGGAACGGGAATGTGTGAGAGGAGTCCTGGTGCTGCCAGTGTTCAGGGCTCCTGGAGTCAGTGCAGGAAGTGTTAGTTCAGAACAGAGAGCCGGGTCAGCAGTTAAGAGTGCTTGCTGTTTTCCCAGAGGACTTGAGTTTGGTTCCCAGAACCCACATCTGGTGACTCACAATTGCTTGTAACTCCAGTTCCAGGAGATCAGATGCCTCTGGCCTTCACAGGCAGCTGGACTCATGTAGCATATCCCTTCCTGCCCTGCTCTGCCATAACACACACACACACACATACACACACACACACACACACACACAGGAAAAAAAAATCTTAATAACGAAGAGAAAAACAGCATTTGAGTTCTAGGAACTGGGACTGTCCCATCTTGCATTGAGGACAGTAGCTGAACTAGGTGTGCTCTCTGTTGGGTGAACTTAAGACCCAGCAGGCATCAGATCAGGTCCAAGCAGGAAGTAAATGGCGCTCAACATGGAAAAGTAATTGGAGAGAGCAAAAGATCCTTTTCAAATGTATTTCCAAATCCACAAGGGATACTGAAACAGCCCTAGCCTATTATCCCAGATCCAGCGGCTGTGGAGCCATTATTATAACAAGAGCAAAAGCAAGAAACACTTACCAGAACTTGGGGACAGCTACAGCCATATTGTAAGGCAGCACATTTCCCCAGTAGCTGTGGCCTCTGGCAGAGGGACACAGCCATGGACAAAACACAGTTTAGCAGGGAGGGAGACATTTTACTTTTGTTCTGCTAGTGTCCTCTGACCCTACTTGACTGCATGAAGCTAGAAGTCAGAGGGCCTGGCTAGTAGATGCTGGCTGCTCCCATCACATCCAGGGTAGAGGGGGTGGAGGACCTCCCTGGAGGAGCAAGCAGCCATCTGGCTTGGGGTCTGTAATCCTCTACACCCCCGCCCCATTCTAGGCTTTAGTGCCAGACCCCCTTGCCTCTGCTTAAGAGCTTTTAGAATAATTCCTTCTGTCTAGAGACTCAGAGGATTCTGTTGTCTAGAGCCCTCTCCCTCTTTAAAGTACCTCTGCTTCAATCAGTTTAGTGATGAATTCAATAATACATGTTTTCTTTTGAGATGATCAGATGAATCTCAGGCTGTCCTGGAACTCACAAAGTGGCTGACAAAGACCTTGAACTTATGTTCCTCCTCCTCCTCCACCTCCTGAGTGCTGTGGTTACTGGTCTGTGTCTCCACATCAAATTTATGCTGTGCTGGATCTAACCCAGGGCAGCATCTATTCGAGGTAAGCACTCTGCCAATTGAGCTGGTCATCTCTCCTCTTTTTCTTCCTCTCCTTTGTCCTTCATGTTTAGAGTTGGGGTCTCTAGATGTAGCACAACTGGCCTTGAACTCACACTCCTTCTGTCTCATCCATCCAGTGCAGGCATTACAGGCCTGCAATCATCATGCATGGCTGAATGCAATCCTCCACGGCATTACTCACTTTCTCAGGGCTTGCAGGGCCAGCGTAGGACATTGCATAAGGGCCTTCACCAATCAGTTTAACTCAGCCTCATCAGAAGAGTCAGAGATGATGGATCTCATGAGCTAGCTAATAAATGCTCTCTTGGCGGGAACATTTCCAAGAGTGCTTGTGCCCCATCTCCTACACCCTGATTCTGGGAGTTGAAGTCATGGCCTCACACATGCTAGACAAGTGCTCTACCATTGAGCTACGTATGACTCCAGCCCCAAGCAACCAAAAAAAAAAATCCCTTAGTGTCCCCTAAATGGAAGATTTCATTTTTACAATGGAGAGGTATAGAGAGCTAGATAATGCTCTTCCCAGTACTTTCACAAGTCCCTCCCCAGAACCTGTGACCATGCTGACTTGTATGGGGAAAGGGAACACATAGATGTGATTATTAGGTAAGAATTCTTCTGGATTGTCTGATTAGGGTGGTCACTGTGAATCTTAGTAGAGTCAGGCAGGAGAGTCAGAACAGAAAGCTGATGTGATGACCGAAGCTGAAATTTCATTGCCATACTGGACCATGGAAGGGAAGGAGCTCAGCTCCAGTAAATCCAGAAGGACTCTAGAGCGTGGTTCTTTAGGTGGTTGCCTAACACCATCAGAAAGCACAAATACTTGCATTATAATTCGTAACATTAGCAAAATTATAATTATGAAGTAGCAATGGAAGTAATGGTTGGGGGTCATCACAACATGAGGAACTGTATTCAAGGATCGCAGCGTAAGGAGGTTGAGAACTACTGCTAGAGAAGACAGAAAAGGCAAGGACGTGATTATGCCCTAGCGCTTCCCAGTGATACAGCCTTGTCACTAACTACCAGACCCGTTAGTCCTGGACATCTCCCTCCTAGAACTGTTAGATAATCAATTTGTATTGTTTTCAGGTACTTGATTTGTAACAGAAGCCCTAGGATATTAAATTGGAAGCTATCTGGAAGAGAAGCTCCTCCAGCATCTATTGATCTCCAAGGCTAGAGGGTTTACTAAGATCTTGCCATGGGCCTCTCAATATCCAGTTTGAGGGTGTGGTAGTTTGAATGAAAATGGCCCCCATAGGCCCATAGGAGTGGCACTATTAGGAGGTGTGGCTTTGTTGGAGTAGGTGTGGCCTCGTTGGAGGAAGCACATGACTAGGGGTGGGCATAGACTTTGAGATTTCAGATGCTCAAACTTGGCCCAGTGGCTCACTCTTACTTCCTGCTGCCTGCAGATCCAGATGTAGAACTTTCAGCTCCTTCTCCAGCACCATGTCTTCCTGCAAGCTGCCATGCTTCCTGCCATGATGTAATGGACTAAACCTCAGAACTTACGTAAGCCAGCACCAGTGAAATGTTTTCCTTTATAAGAGTTGCAGTGGTGATGGTGTCTCTTCACAGCAATAGAAACCCTAACTAAAACGTGGAACTTTGGAGATATCAACACACTAGGGCCCTAAGCACATGCTCCCCTGGTTATCTGCTTCATAACACGTTCAGTGGATGCCCAAAGCGGGTCTCTGCATGTATGTGCTCTCAGACTGCTCTTTGTTCCCCTGTGGGTCAGGCATGCTTGAGGCCCACCCACCCAGAAGGCCTCTGTTGAGAGCCCTGAATCCCTAAAAACGGCAAGTGAGGTCCTGATGGGGGACAGCATGACACCAAGGCTGCCCATCCTGGGCTTGCATTACAGTGTCCAAGGGCAGAGTTCTCAGTTGGTTCTGCACAGGAATTAAAATGTGTGTATGTATATATGATGTATATGTAAATTTATACATATATGTATGTGTATGTGTGCGTCTGAGTGTTGTATGTGTACCACATGCCTGCAGGTGTTCACAGAAACCAGAGTGGTTGGATCCCCTGGAACTGGAGTTACAGATGGTTTTGAGTTGCTCGGTGAGGGTGCTGGGAACTGAACCTGGGTCTTCTGCAAGAGCAGCCAGTGCTTTTAACTGCTGAGCCATCTCTCCAGCCCTGCACTGGAATTCTTGCCCAACCCCCCCACTATGTGAGTTTATCAAGGTTTAGCACTGACCAATGGGTTGGTTCTCTGCGATGCTCTTTGCTTTCTTCTCCGAGGCCAGGGCACTTCATGAAAATGAAGAGGGCATCCCTTGAGATGCACTTTTACAATAAAACGGGGTGTGAAAAGACTCCGATCCATCTGAGAGACAGCCTCTTGTGTCAGGAACCAATAGAGCCCTCTTCCTTCCACAGCGTGCCAGTTTATAAAGTGAGAACTGCTCGGATTCTCCATCTCACATTTTCAGAGTTGATATTAAATTCCAGATTTTATGTCTGCTGTTGTCCATTTAGGACAGAGTTATAAATCTGGAGTCTCTCCCCAGCTCACGAGTTTGACAGTGCTCGATAGAAACTTTTATAATCAAGTTCAATACAGACTCATGAATCCCCGCCTGTGAGTTTAGCTTACAACAGCCTTTGTAAATAACATCTCCCAGCCTCGGTGTTTGTCAATATTTGTCATTTTTTAAAAAGGGCAAACTAGAAATACCTTGTAAATGCTTACCTCCTAGATGGAATTCAGTAAGGGTGAGGTATGATAATATATGTCCATAATCTCAGTACTTGGGAGGCAGAGGCAGGAGGATCCCTACATATCCAAGACCATTCTGGTGTGCGCGGTGAGTTTCAGGTCAGCCAGAGATACATATTGAGATCCTGGCTAAAAACTCAGAATCCAATTAGATGCCTCCATTGAAGCACTTACAAAGGACAACCGTGGAAGACAGTGGGTGGAGTGGATGGATGGCCATGTGTGGAATACAGCAGGTGGTGTGGATGGATGGCCACGTGTGGAAGAGAGCCGGTGGAGTGGATGGATGGCCATGTCTGTGGTAGGCACCAGCACTGCCCATAGGGAGATCATCACTCAGGCCATTTAAGAGATCTTAAATTCATCTTTGCTCACTGACATTTACTTTGGTGCTGAGATGGTCACTCAGGCTCTCTACCTCTTTAAACCACCTTTAGTCTAGAAAGAGAGGGGGCGGTTTCATCCCCAAGTCTCCTTTCTATGAGCTCCTTTCCACAGAGCTAGAACTTTTTTTTTTTGGTAAATGGTAAAAGGTATTTTTTATTTATGTAAGTTGGGTTCTGGTTTCTCTGCTATCCTATCTATTAAAATGGACCAGAAGCAACATTCTGTGTGTATCCAGCCATCACTGGAAGTCCATAGCCAATTTGTGCCAGGATCCCTTGAGGACACCTGGGTCTCCAAATCTAAAGGCCCTTAGGTCCCTAATAAAAGGTTGTAGGATTCATCTGTAAACGACACACATTCCTCTGTGTGCTTTAAGACAAGTCTGGGTTATTTGTAATACTTACTGCACAGTAAATGCTCTGTAAGTAGTTATATTCTATTATAGGGAATAGTGATAAGAGATAAATATATATGTTCAGAACAGATAGAATTTAAAAATTTTCAATCTGAAGTTGTTTGAATCTGTGGGCATAGAACCCATACATACAGAGGACCAACTGTATGTATGTACTTATACATATGTCAATATATGCCACACAACATACTTATGTATAGCAATATATTATATACAATATAATATACATATGTCTATACTAAAAGAGTAGATATGTGTGGGGATGGTAGACACCAAATTCAGGACAATGGCCTTTCTGAGGAGGAGGGAAGGCGATCTGAGAAACAGGATACCCAGAAAGTATCTAGAAGCTGCTGTTTCATTTTCTTAAATTGAACAGAATTTTTTTTTGTGGTTTTAAAAAGAGATTTACGTATAACTCTTATTTCATGTACATGAGTATTCTGCCTGCATGGATGTATGTGAATTGCTTGCCAGCCTAGTGGCTTCCCGGAACTGGAGTAAAAGAGGGGTGTGGTGTGCTGGGGACCAAACCTGGGTCTTTTGCAGGAATAGAAAATGCTCTTAATTATTGAGCCACCTCTCCATCCTGTTAAAACAAAGTTTAAACCAGGGTCTAGAACTGGCACATCAGAACAAGCGGAGATGATAGGACAGTCTACATGTTATTCAAATTCCACTTGTAGTTAAGTACTCAGGAGGCCAAGGTTGGGCGTTGCTATGAGTTAGAGGACAATATGGGCAGCAGAGGTAGGTCTTATCTCAATAAAAATAAAGAAAAAGCAACACCCAGTCAAGCACGTGGCGCACACCACTAAACGCTGTACTTCTGTACTTGTGGTGGTGGTGGGGGAGGAGGGCGGGAAAGGCAGATAGGTGTCCACAAGTTTGAAGCCAGCCTGTTCTACACAAGGAGTTCCAGTCCAGCCAAAGTTACATAGAGAGACCCTTTCTACAAAACCAAACCAAAACACCAAAAATCAAAAAAAGAAAAAAGGTTCTGAAACAAATGCAGAACCCCACCACCACCACAAAAAGGCGAAACAAAACAAAATCCCCGGAGGAGGGAGTTTGAGTGTAATTGGCCCCCAGAAGCTCACAGGGAGTGGCACTATTAGGAGGTGTGGCTTTGTTGAAGTAGGTGTGGCCTTGTTGGAGGAAGTATGTCACCGTTGGGGCAGGCTTTGAGGTCTCCTATGCTCAAGCTATGCCCCATGGGACTCAGTCTTTATTTCTGCTGCCTGCAGATCAAGATGTAGAACTCTCGGCTCCTCCTCCATCACCATGTCTTCCTGCATGCTGTCATGTCCCACCATGATGATAATGAACTGAACCTCTGAACTGTAAGCCACCCCATTAAATGTCTTCCTTTGTAAGAGTTGCTGTGGTTACAGTTCTCTTCACAGCAGGAGAAACTCTCAGATAAACCCCACCGATTTCAGACGGTTCTTTCACTGTCTGGGTTCTTTCACTGTCCCCAGAGTTGCTCTGGGGTTCACCATGAAGACGACAAGACAGGATGCAGAGCTGACAAGGGAAGGCCGATAGAATGTGGCCTTATGCCAGCTTCTGGAAGCTGATTATTACATTCACAGGAGTTTTGTAAGCCGATATGTAAATGTCCATTATGTATACACTACAATGAATTACACTATATTGAAAAAGGAAATGCACGCTTAAAACACCTCACACCCAGGTATTTAACGATTGCATTATCCAGAATGTTAGCTTCAGGTACTGAAAGAGGACAAAACTCCAAAACAAAACAGCACCTGAGCAAAACAATTTAAGAGAGAAACGCTCTGTCTGGGCTCATGGTTCCAGAAGATTCCGTGCACCACAGTGAGGATGGCATAGCGAGGTGAGACAGGAGAAAACAGCTCACATCATAGCAGGCAGGGAATGGGAGGGAGGGAGAGAGGAAAATGAAGAATGAGAGAGAATTTGCCTGGCTTTCGGCCTTTTCCCCCCACTTAGTATACCGGGACTCCTAGCTTATGAACTGGGGCGGTACATATTCAGCATGTGTTCACCCTCTGAGATCTTTGTGGAGATGCCCTGGGAGACATCCCCAGAGGTGTGATCTAAATTGTATCGTCATGGTAAAAATACTACCCAATGGCCTGTGTAGTACTTTTGTCTTCCCAACTCTGCATTCAATGACATCTGCTCGGTAGCCTGACATTGCCAGGATTTGCACCACGAAGATGCACAGGTGCTACTCATCGGGTCCTCATGCCCCCTCCCCTCAAGAGCTTCTTGTTAAACATTATCAGCACACACTGTCTAGAAACCACCTTCTTCAATGGTTTCTTGACTCCCTTGCAACTCTCTGAGCTTTTAAGAGAAACTTGCCCTTTCATTACGATTGGAAGACTTGTAAAAAAACAAAAACAAAAACAAAAAACAAAAAAAAAACCCAAAAACATCTGAACAGCTATGGGAAATAGTAGGGAACTGGGCAGGATTTTCAGGAGAAAGTGTTCTGTTCCCTCACTTGTATTTCCTAGACCTCAAACTATCAAGTGTCTGTTCCTCATTGTCCCCAGTACATTTATCTCTTGGGGTATTCTAGTCCTGAATGTCACAGCATGGTCTTCTTTTTTTTCTCAGATCTTGACTTATGTAAAATGAGGTAAAGGCATTGGGGTGCTAGCCTGCAGAGCCCCCGCCACGCATGCATGCACACACACACACACACACACACACACACACACACACACACTCTCACACACACTTGTTCACATGCCTGCTGGCCAAATTCCTTGCCCATTGGAAAGCATTGCTTTTAGGTTGTGTTCCTATTCTGGCAGCTCCTGGCCATCTGGAGCGCTGCCTGAGGCAAGTCGGATCTGGCATAAGATGGGCTTCCTGTCCTGTATCTCAGCAGTTCCCTGGAGTGAAGGGCTGAGCCGTTGTTGTAGGATGCAGCCTTCCAAACAAGGCAGCCGTCGTTTTTTTGTCAGCCATGCCTGCTTGTAAGAGACTGTTATCAGTGGAGTTGTTGAATGGTGACATTCCCTCAGAGAGGAAGTAGGCAGAGTGTCATTATATCCACAGCGGAGATGTTGGCATTCCCTTCTATACCTCCCAGGCACTGTGATCCAGTTCTGCCATAATTGCAAGTGGCCTCTGGGTCTTGGGGTGTGTGTGTGCAGGCTAGGAAAGGAGACCCCATCTATGCAATTGTGGTGCAGCCATCATCCATGGTGCATGAAGACTTTCTCACGGAGCAGCTTTGGTGAACCCTTTTCCTGTAACCAAGCAACCCCTCACTAGGCTCTGTCAGTAAACCCAGTAAAGTCATTGTTTTCCCAGATCAAGCTTCAATGGAGTCAGAATTTGGTGAGTCTTTGGGACCATATAAGGAAGAAGTAGGTGTCATTCAAATATCACCAGGAAGGGGATTCTTGAAACAGCTACAGCCTTGGTTCTAGAGGGGAGGCTGTTTGGGGCCCCAAGGAGAGAAGCTGGAGGTTGTTCCAGGAGCCCAGATACCATGCTTCTAAAGCTGCCACTATGGCCTGTCAGGGCTTGAAGATATTGATTTTTTTCTCTCTCTTCAAAATCTTTCCCAAGCCATTTCAAAAATAAGCTCCATGAAAACCCTGTGCTAAATATCCAAAAGCACGAGGTAGGTTGAGTATATTCTATTTTAAGAAGGAAAATTACCAATCAGTAAAAACCATCTTTCCTTTTGAATCTTGTGCCATAATAGTGTGACCACAACCACCATCGCCACCACCACCACCACCTCCTTCTTCTCCTCCACCCCCACCACCGACAACAATGGCCTAAACTGCAAGTGGTTATGCTGTAAAGCTCACACGGTCCATGGGAAAATTCCCTTCTGTGACTGCAATGAAAAGGAGAGCAGGATTATTCCAGATTGAACCAAGTCTTGTACGCGTGGTTGAGGAAAGAAGCAGTGAATAGGCTGTGGGACTCTGCAGTGCTGCATTCGAAACACTTTAGACAGAGGGAAGGTGACAAGAGGACATGCCTCAGGGGAGAGGACCAGGACGGTAATGCAGATGAGACACGGGAAGAGTCTGGACGCAGGGTGTCCTGACTGTGACAGTGGAAAGCAGCGTCTCACCTTGGGCTCCTGTTAGAGAGCACGCTCTTAAAGACGCTTGTGCTCTGAAAACATTACAGAGTTCAGGTTAAAAACTGGTGCAGGGGACTTGTCTGTTTCTGTCAATCATGT
>JAQHUG010000043.1:3515321-3546017 GCA_028555095.1 Dicrostonyx torquatus
TCAGTTCTCTCATTTCCTCTTATGGATCCCGGGGATTGAACTCAGGACATTAGCCTTGGTGGTTGGCATCTCTTCCTGCTGAGCCATCTTGCTGACCTGGCTATGTCTCTCCCCCACCCCACTACTTTACTGTCATGTGTAATATGACATATTACAAGTGATATTTAATATTTCCATCTCGATGGGTTTGGAGAATAGTACACACATGTGAACACCACCTCCACCAAGATCTTAAATTTTGATTTTAACTTTCTTTTACATAGACCATGCATAATATTTATATGTGTTCCATTTAATTTCTTGAGTCATATGGCTTCTACTTTAGTTCCTTAATTGTACTTATAGGGTTTATTTCATACCTGTGTTCTGTCTGGTTTCTTGGCTTTCCAGGGCAATAACAGTGTTCCAGCCAGGAGCTAATGTTCCCTGGGCTCTGGCCTCTCCTCTGACATTATGTATTGTGAGTGCCCAAGGCTAGACCCTGATGTCAGTCATCTCCCCAAAGGTTTTATATGCTTCCTCCCACTGGTGCTGGTTCCTGGAATTCTCCTGTCTTTCTTCTGTAGTGTCTCCAGCATGGATTCAGGAAAAGGACCAAGCTACCCTGCTAAATCACCAACCTGTTAGGGACTGCAAGTCTCTTCCTGGCGTTGCTGATTCTGATATGAGCTATTTAACTTTGTATTCCCTCTGTATTGTTCAGATTTTTCATCCGTCACAGTTTAGTGGTTTTAGCGTGTGTGTGTGTGTGTGTGTGTGTGTTGGGGGTCAGCTTCATTTTTTTTTTTTAGGTTTTTGGGAAGGCAGAAACATCATGGAGGCGGGTGTGTGGTAGAGGGAATGCTTGCCTCATGGTAACCAGAGGGAAAGAGAAAGGGGAGGGGGAAGAAGGAGCTAAGGACTAGATACCCTTTGAAGACTACACAGTGACCTTCTTCCTGACAACTCCCAACATACTATCTAATTTCCAGTCTACCAATGGATTAATGCAGGATGAAGTCAGGGCTCTCACGATCCCGTCATCTCTCAATGATTGTATCCATGAACTATGGTTCAGACCTTCAGCATGTAAGCCAGAGGATACTTCATTATGCTTGGTAGGTGGGGGAAATCTGGAATTATAGGTTTCCAGGTCTGGGTAGTTCTCCATTTTAATGGGTCCACTTCAGTTCCTTCACACTTGACTCCTGGCCATGGAGCTTTAAGAGGCAAGGACTCTGGGAGGTGAATGTCATTTGCAGGGTGGCAGGGGCCATCCAGAGCTGAAGGCGTTGGAAGAAAGCAGCAGGCACAAAAGGAAGGTTCAGACCTTCTCCCCTTTCTTCCAGAAGGCAGAAGACCTCCAGGTCACACCCTGAGATGTTTACTTCACAGGTCTGAGGTGAGACCCAGGAGTCCACTTCTTCGGTGCTGGGAGTTCATAGACCCCAGTTCCTTGAGGACTACGTTGGGACCAGATGTGGGAGAGTTAATGAGGAGATGTGTGTGAAGAATGTCAAGGAGAGAACTCAGGGAGGTGGGACAGACTGCAGGTGGGACCCTGAAGAAGGAGATGTTGGAGAGTCAGGAAGGTCCCAGAGCCTACCATGACTAGAGCCATAAGGCCACTCTTACTTCTCACACCTTTTGCAAGCTCAGAAATCCCTAAGACTAACTTCAAGGCTCAGTAATTTTCTAGAAGACCCATTGAATTTGTGAGTGATCATCCATTCGTGGTCCCAGTTTATTACAGAGGAGCCAAGGGGAAAGTTGCTGAGCCACAATCTCCAGCTGTTGGGACAGCTCTAAGCAGGCTGAAAGGACGAGATGACATAGTTATCTGGGGCCTAGAAGGTGATGAAAATATGTCACAAGTTGAACTGCAAAGAATATTGGGCTTCTGAGAACCATTTACAAAAGCCAGATACTCACCTTAAAATACAGTGGGTACCTAAATACCTCAGATCACCACTCTGTAATATCTGCCTCAGAAACTGACGTATGGGGTCAATAGTCTTCAAGGGGTGGTGGACTTGAGAGCCACAGTAGTGTTGGCAGGCGGCAAAGTCTTAGAGCAGCCATCTTGTTCTGAAGGAGTTTTTGTGTTTGATGATGTCTGAAGAAAATATAAAACTCCCTCAGCTGTCCAAAGGACAGAGTGGGGGCAATTGATCAAAAATAAAAACCCAGGCCCTTCCCCAGTGTCCTTGTCCAGCATAAGCAATCTTCATTTTCCGTATCAGTGAAGGAATCATCTGATGGTTTCTAGACCTTACAGGATGGGAGGGGAAGATCCCAGTCAGACACCTGACGCTAAGACTCTATAAATACATGACACTGAATACTTTCTTTCTTTTTTTGTCTATTTTGAACAGGCAAGTTCTTCTGTAATGGCAAAAATCTGCTAAGGGAAGAAACACATAGGGTAGAGACCAGGGAAGTTCCCAAGTTTCCTTGGCAGCTAGGACATGCTCCTCTCCTGGCATTGACATGTGATGTGTCATGGAGTCCTGACAAATAGGGAAACTCACCCGAAGGCCCACCCTGAAACATGCTGCTGCCCTTTCTGGTATGGCTGTTCCTGCCTACAGCACTTGTTACACTCCTGTTCACTGAAGACCCTCAGGCAAACACAGATTGCCTCCCAAGAGCAAGGGTAAAATCTAGATGTCTTCTGGGTCAAGGTTAAATGATTAGTTTTTAATTAGTTAATTGAACTCAGGAGGGCTCTTCCAGTCACAGTCACAGTCTATAACAGAGGAGGTGACAGATTCAAACCAGCCAGGGGGATTTAGAAAGGCCAGTTTTCCACTATTGGGATTGATCAATTAATTGTGTCTGCTGTGAGTGCATGTGTGTGTGCGTGCATGTGTGTGTGCGTGCATGCATGCATGTGTGCGTGCATGCATGCATGTGTGTGCGTGTGCATGTATGTGGAGGGGCAGAGAGGGAGGCAGAGGGACTGAGAGAGTCATGGCCTGTGTGTGGAGCTCAGCAGATGACTAGGGGCACCAGTTCGCCTCTTTCTACCTTATCAAAGCAGGGTCTTCAACCACCTTTCATCTTGATGTAGGATTATAGACTTGGCCACTGCATCTGTTTTTTATATTCTGGGACTGAAGCTCTTACCTTCTGTGTCGTCTCCCTGGCCCCTCCATTAAATTCTTTGCTGAATAGTACGGGCCTCTAGACTATGATCCCAGCTACTCACGAGGCCAAGGTAGGAAGACTGCCAAATGCAAGCTCTGTCTGGGCTACAGAGGGAGTTTGAGGTCAGAGTGGAAAATTTAGTGAGACCCCAATTTGGAACAAATGATACAAAAGAACAGGTGGAGGATGCATTCTCAATGTATAAGGCCCTGGATTCCAATACCAATTCTATCAAAGTTACCTTCTGCATAG
This sequence comes from Dicrostonyx torquatus, assembly GCA_028555095.1. Classification (NCBI taxonomy): domain Eukaryota; kingdom Metazoa; phylum Chordata; class Mammalia; order Rodentia; family Cricetidae; genus Dicrostonyx; species Dicrostonyx torquatus. Next base: position 3,518,703 of record JAQHUG010000043.1, read on the forward strand.
GTATAAAGAGTGTTAGACTAGCATGGCTCTGAGAAAGGGTCAGCCAGGTTGAAAGGGACCCTTGAATCAAACTTACCCTTTAGGAGTCCTGGGTCTCAAAGGCGGCTTACATTAGTTTGCATTAGTGTCTTTCACTGCCTGCCTGCGTCTTTTTTATATCACTACAATGACCTATCAGAGGCAGGCCAGTTTATAATGGAAGGGGCTTAGTTTCAATCTATGCTTCTGGGAGTGCAGGGGATTTTGTCTAGTGACTATGTTTTTTCTTTTTTGAGACAGGCTCTCAAGTAGCCCACACTAGCCTTGAAATTGCTACGTAGCTGAGGATGATTTTGAACTCCTGATCTTTTTGCCTCTACTTCAGATTACAGGCACGCGACACTGTGTCTGACATTGATGATGATCTTCTTGTTGATAGAGTCGTGAAGTCGAGAAGCATCACAGGACATTGCACGGCAAGAGACAGAAAGTGGACGTGTGTGTGTGTGTGTGTGTGTGTGTGTGTGTGTGTGTGTGTGTGTAGTTGTGCCTGGCCTGGAACTCCTTGCGCAGAGCAGGTAAAAATCCTGCAGCCATCCTGTCTCTGCAGGGATTGCAGGCATGTGCCACCACGCCTTGCTTCGATCCCTTTTAGCCTTATTTTTAATTGCAAATTACAGTTTGTTTGACTTATTTCTTGCGTGGGCCTGCATATGCCGAGGTGTCTGCATGGAGCAAAGTCAGAAGGCAGCTTGCTGGAGTTGGTCTCCTACCATGCTGGTCCCTGGGATGCAACTCAGGTAGTCAGGCTTGATGGCAAGCCACCCCACCGCCGCAAGGATTCATTCACGGGGCTGTACTGGAATGATGCCAATCTTCATCACCTTCCAAAGACCCCACCTATAAACCTCACAGTTGGATTACGTTTCTACCCTCCTAATACTTCACATAGCTTCATTTCAGCATGAGTTCGGACACAAGCCATATTGAAATCCCAGCACCCCTTATGCTCATCAACTGCGAGTGTGCGAGGTGGGTGCGTGAAGAGCAGCAGCCCTAGGCCTGCGACCAGCCCGTTCCTGGCAGGAGACCATAGAGGTCTGCATGGCTGTTGGGCCCCTAGAGCTCGGAAGAGGAAGTGCATCTAGGGCAGAGTTGGCCTGTTGTTAGCCTTCCCCGCGCTGTGCACTGCGGGTCTCCTTTGAGATGACTCCCTCCAACCTCCTCCCTGTTTCTTGAAAAGAGAGAGGTGAAGGCTACCATATACGCCAGGGTGCGGGGTTAGTCTAGGGGCTGTCGTGTTACCAGGAATCTGAGGCAACAAATGGAGAGAACAAAGCAGCGGAAGCCAAGACGCGGCTGCTAGATCGGAGATGGACTTTCACGAGAGGAAGTCTCTACCGTGGTTTCCGTTGGGGCTGCTGCTCTCTGGGGATCCCATGCCTCTTGACTTCAGCCTGAGTTCTCACAGGTTTGGCCCAGAAGGGCTCACTTCTGCGCCGCTGGCTGAGGAGAAGCCCAGGGCAGTGGAAAGGTCTGTCTAGCTTTCTCCTCCTCCACCTCCACAGGTTGCTCAGGCAAGAAACTGGGTGGCAGAAACTGAGACCATAGAGAAAGAAAGTGCGAAGCGCAGAGCACTCGTGTGGAACCAGGAAGACGACTCAAAAGAGGATGCAACAGTGGTTGTGTGTGCAGTCTGAACTCCCACACCAGCTCAAGTGTTTTTCCCCCATACAGCTGAGCCTGTCCCCAGGGTGGAGACTGGTTCCAGTTTTCACTCATTTCTATTGAATTTTGGTGCCTGCGCCTCCGGTGGTTAAATACTAGCCCAGAGGATCATTCAGCCTGCTTTTGGCTGGAGGCTAAGGACGCGGGGTTTAGGGGTGCAGTTCAGTGGAAGACTGCTTGCCTAGCTTGTGTGAGGGCCAGGGTTTGCTCCCCAGCACCAACACAACTATCAGGCCTGCTCTCCCCATGGTGTCATTGTGCTCTTCCTTCTCAATGAAAAGAGGGGGTGAGCTCAGTAGCCACACATGTCTCCTTCAGGACATTGTCCCCTGGGAGACATGACGCTGGCTATGGAGGTCCTGGGGTTCAGCTCCCAGCACCTATGTTGGACAGCTCACAACTGAATGTAACTCCAGCTCCAGGGGATCTTGCACCCGCTCTGGAATGCAAGGGGCACCCACACCCATACACATGTGCATGTTCTTACACACAGGTACACATAGTTAAAAATAAAGCCCGCACACACACAATGTAGCTAGGTAAAAACTAAGCTGATAGTTTCTGCCCATTGTCACGGCAGAGAGGGATGCAGAGTGGGCCTCCTCCCGCCCTACCTAAAGCCTCGGTTTCTGCTGCTTGCTGATTTCCTGGGTATAAATACTTTACCTTGGTTGAATTCAAAATACCATCTGCTGGGTGTGCAACAGTTGCCTCCAGAGCTGGTCTGACTTGGCCACAACTGTGTACAGTTGTCTAAATTAGTGAGCATTTTTGGCCAGGGGTGGGGTTTATAGGGGGTTAAACTGAGCCTGCAGTGTATCCACGAATCGGCTTGTGTGTTCAGAGCTTGAGAGAGGTGTCTCTCTGTTTCTCCACCTACCAGGAGAGTGAATCCTAGCCTGGGCTCATGGAAGGAGAACCAAGCTGCTCACTGCTCACTGACCTCCTGACCTCTCTCAGAGAGGTGAGGTTGCCAGACTCCCTCTCAAGAAAGACCTTTATCAGCATTGGTGAAGTCAGCCAAGATGGGAAGGGAGAAAAACTCCCCGGTTAAACAGGAGTGGAGAGAGGTGAAGAGAATTTCTGAAGCGGGCTGAGAGGCCAGAAAGAAGCCGGCGACCTCTAGAAAGCAAGCCCTGAAAAATGAAAGGACTGGAACCGTGTAGTTACTGCCAGGCAGCCGGGAAACAGTCCGGAAACAGGGGCTACCAACTCAGCTGTCAAGTGAGCCAAGCAGATAGCATCTGAGGGCATATTAGACAAGGTGTGGAGACCGTGGAAGCTGGGAGCTCACACCCTGCAGGAAGACATTGGATGCTTGTCTCTCCCCTCCCTTTTTATTTTTGAGACCCTGTCTCATGAAGCCCAGGCTTAACTTACCTCTGATTTACTTTATAGCCAAGGATGACTTTGAACTCAGGCTCTTTCCACTTCTATCTTCCCAGGGCTGGGATTATAGACCTGAGTTGACACATCCAGTTTGAAGGCTTTTTTTTTTTTTTTTTTAAATTTTGTTATTTGACGTTAGAACTGAAGCAAACAGGTCTGCAGTTTAGATGCAGGTCTCTACTAAGTGGTCACAAAATATCTGTTCAAAGGGTTTATTATTATTATTATTATTATTATTATTATAGCAATAATTAGAGGATATAAAGCAACATTTCACTATTTAGCCTAGAGTGGCTCTCTAATGAGTTCCTTCTGCGTTAGCATCTAGGTACTGGGGTTATAGTCTCGAATCACTATGCCTAGTGCCCCTCCCTTCCCTCCCCTGCCTTACCTTAGGCACCATGGTTGCAGGGGTGGGTGAATACTGGCATCCAGGTGTTTTAGGCACAGGCAGCAAGGGATGAATTTTCTCCACCAAATTTTGATTAATAAATAAATGAATTATTTTTTCACATCTTGCTTGCAGTTTCCCCTCCCTCTTCTCCTCCAGAACCCTCCCTCTTCCTCCCTTCTGCCCCTACCCCCATCCACTCCTCCTCTGTTTCTTTTCAGAAAAGGGCAGCCCTCCTGTGGCTATCAATAAAGCATGGCATATCAATTTTCAGTAAGACTAGGCTCCTCCCCTCATATTAAAGCGGGATAAAGCAACCCAGTATGAGGAATAGGGTCCCAAAAACTGACAAAAGGGGCAGAGACAGCCTCTGCTCCCACTGTTAGGAGTCCCACGGAAGACCAAGTTATACAACTGTCACATATATGCAGAGGGCCTAGGTCAGTCCCATGCAGGCTCCCTCGTTGTCCGTTCAGTTTTTGTGAGCCCCTATGAGCCCAGGTTAGCTGATTCTGTGGGTTTTCTTGTGTACATCAAATTTTAAAACAATAATCAAACTAAATTTAGCCTCCCCACCCCCAGCCACAGAGTCTTGATATGTAGAGCAGGTTGGCCTTGAATTCACGGTCCTTTTGCTTTAGCTTCTAAGTGCTGGAATTACGGGTCTGCACCACCATGCCTGGCTCAATATGCTTTTTATTATCACCACGTGCTTGCAGTCTGATTGAAATATTCCTTCTTGGAAAACAAAACACAACAAAACATCTGTTGTTGGTCTAGGTTCCAAATAACCGCCACTGCTATTGCTAAGATTTACCAGTGCACACATACATGTGCGCATCTATACATTTCACGTGAATCCCTTTAAATAACTGTGAGCTGACCCTGTGTCTACACAGAGGTTAATATGGAGAATTAACCCCTCTTTTAAGTGTTTCATCAACAGCGTTTGTTTCCAGAGTTAGAAGTTAATGAGATGAATCCCCTCAGTTCCAAGTTCTGGGGAAACCACAGTGCTGACATTTAAGGAGCAGATTCCAAATCAACAATGCTTACACGGGATTGCATGTGGAGAAACGGTTCCCAGTTTCCCCAAGTTCCGTTGTTCTGTGCGACCATTGTGGAACTCAGAAGGGCCGTCTAAAATGCTTTGTTTCCATCAGGGAAATCAGCATGCTGGGCCTGCCATGGGGTGCATGTCTGTGATACCAGGACCCAGGAGGCAGAGGCAGGAGGATCAAGAGCTCAAGGTTGGTTTTGGCTACAGGCTGAATTCTCAGTCAGTCTTTTTGAAATCTTGTCTTAAACTGAACAGCAAAAAACAAGGGGGCTGGAGGGTTGGCCCAGCAGCACTTACTGCTCTTGCAGAGGACCCAAATTTGGTTCCCAGAGTGCACACCACAGCAAGCAGTCACCTGCAGCTCCATTTCCAGGGGATATGGCCCCTGTGGAATCTTGCACTCATATGATGTGCCTACACTTGCAAGCAAACACAAAATGTAAATAAAATAAATAATAAATAGATCTTAAAGAGCTGCAGCAACAAAATCAAATATAAATCACTGTGTCCAATAATGCTAATGTTTACTGCCATAGCCATTTTCTCTGACTGTGACCGAGGGAGAATCTCAGAAGTTTACCAATGACAATAGAAACCAATGGTGACTGTTTTGGAGAAGCTACCTTAGCCAAAATTTCTGACTACAGAGATATTTGAGTGTGTATGGCTAGGTTCACTAAACTGATGTTCATCAGCATGAACAACCACATGCTAAGATCAATTTTGACATTTACTTTAAGACTCAAGAATAGAAATTGTAGTAATTAATGCTTTGACAAAGGTATGAGACGCCAATAGGTGTGTGGGGTCCAGTGTTGAAAAGTACTGAGGTAATTAAAACACGAATCCCTCATTTCCCTTTTTGCATTTTAACACTGTTTTTACTGGCAACAGACATATACATACATATAGACATATATATTCAAAGCTTGATAAAAGAACATGGTGGTGTCTGCATTCCTCTCCTGGCTGTTGTTATTATAGAAGCTCATTGTTAGACGGCTGCTGACAGTTGACACAAAGAGAAAGAGCTGCTAAGGATCTCCCGTGTGCAGTCTCTGGTGTGCCTTACCCTCAGTCTATCTCAGTCCCTCAAGTGGCGGGGGGTGGGGGGATGACTCCAGCAGCAGGAATTCCTGAATCTCTGGTGTGGGCTTCATGATGGCATGACTACCTAATGGCCTGGTTTGCGAGTCCTTTGGGCTTTGCAGTGACTGCGGAAGTCTCAGTTTTACAAGTGTGAGCCTGTGGTCAAGGAGTGATTGCATCTTACACCCACTTGCGAATGAAAACATCCAGGGGCCTGGCAGTCTGCATGGTGACTGAGGCTTCTCCCGGTACAAAGGCCTGACTTTGGGCGGAAGGGTGGAAACTGGCTTTGCTCTTCTGCTGGTTCCTGGGCCTTGCCAGAACATGACATTGTGGTTCTGTACTGAGCATGCTTTGCAGAATGGGGAGATGAGTGTTTTAGGGTTTCTATCGGTGTGGTGAAACACCATGACCACAGCAGCTTGGGAAGGAAAGGGTCTATTTGACTCACGCTTCCACTTCCTTAGCACTGTTTATCAGAAGGAAGTCAGGACAGGAACTCAAACAGGGCAGGAACCTGCAGGTAGGATCTGAGGCAGAGGGCATAGAGGGGTGTTGTTTATTGGCTTGCTCTTCATGGCTGTTCGCCCTGTTTTGTTTCTTCAGTTGTATTTTTTTTTTTTATCAGAAAACAAAATAAATAACTTGGAATGGATTTGAGGCAAATTGAGCCGTAAGCAGATTTTCTTTAAATGGATAAACAAAGTTTAAAAAGCAAGCAATAAAAGAAAATGTTTCTGGTACAATAAGCATCAGCAGTACGGAAAAAGCAATAGTGTACGAGTACACGGGTAAAACGCGTTTCGCAGGAGAACAACCTTGAGTACACATTGTTGACTATATGCAGTCCAAACGGAGCTTCCACTCCATACTTCGACAACAACATGCTGACAGTTCCTATAAACCACTCTAAAGAAGGCATAACCCAGATGCTCCCCCATTTGACCAACTCCATCTAAGCCCAGACGTGCAGAAGGGCTTGACATGTCCAGAGTAAGCCACATGCAATTTTCTAGAATATGGTTTAAGGACAGTGAGGGTAAGATAAGGGAAGGAAACAAGGAGGAATGAAGTCCTAATTACTAGACACACATATTTTGTTGACAGTAGGGGGAGGCCTTTTACAGATGAGTCACAAACAAAGAAAAGGCAAACAAACAGCTGTGTCCAAGGCATTTAACACATTCTGTCCAACGTCTTCACTTTGCTGCCACGGTTTGTACAAACGCTTCATGGTTCCCCTGATCACCACCATCGGTATCTGCTTCCCCAATCATTTGATCAACTTCTCCACGTGCTAGCTTCTCTCCAGGGTTAGCCATCACAGCTGAAGCTGCGCTGCACTAATCCAGCTGTGGCGTCCTCGTCAAACACGCGGAAAGCTTCCCTAATTTCTTTCTCACTGTCTGTGTCTTTCATTTCTCTTGCCGTCGTTGTCAGGAATTCAGGGAAGTCAGTTGTGCCCTTACCGTCTCCATCTACATCACGAATCATGTCCCGTAGCTCAGCTTCTGCCCGAGAGACCTCATCACAGTCCCTGGTTGTTACGATTCCATCACAATCCTTGTCAGATAGTGAAAAAACTTCTTTGAATTTCTCAGTCTGCTCGTCAGTCAGTTGGTCAGCCATGCTGGAAGGCTTACCAGTTTCTGAGACTGACCCACACAACCTCTCTACTTGTTCGCTCCACTCCGACTCCTGTTTTCTTATAGAAAATCTAGGACAGACTGACAGAAAGACAGGAGACAGGGCTCTGGTGGCGACAAAGGCCCGAACTGGCAGTACTGGGTGTCCACCCAGAGATGGCTCAGGCAGGGGTTTTGGTCCTTACCCCTTTGCCTCGTTCAGTCAGGTACCTGAAGTCCTCATGTTCCTGGGACAGCGGGCAGCAGCCTGGAGACACTCCAACTGCAGCAGATTTCTTGGAAGCTGTTAAAGTTATTGATTTAAGTCCTGACAGGCTCAAGGGCACTAAGAAAGTCTCTCAAAGAGAAATCAAACTGTTTCCCCAGGTGACTCCTGATTTTTACTCAGGCAGAGGTCTAAATCTATTGAGGTGAAAGCAACTGGGTCTCACCTCTGGAACAATCTGGGGAGACCTATAAAGTTTATTGATTTGACTTACTTAACTTACCCAGGCTAATACTAAAACAACTAGACCCATCAATCAGACCCCTCAAGAGAGTGATTACAGGGTGGATTGATTCTTTCTCAGAGGTGACAGTTAAGGGGGAGTTTTCTAAGGGTGTCAGGACAGTACCTTGTGGCTGGGGCTTGGTCCCTTCACCTAGCACGGTGACCTTCTAGAGCAGCACATCAGGGAAGCCACCTCTCTGGAAGGCAGCCAGGAGTTCTCCGGAAACAGGCTGCAGTGGCCTCTTTGGATGCAGAGAGCCACACAGTAGCATGGAGAGAGGTGTGGGAAGCTGCCAGATTTCACTTGCCAGGGAAAAAGAAGAAAAAAAGCGTCACCACAGGGTAAGGAAGGAGGGTGGATGCAGAGGGGCAGGCAGCCAAGATGACTGAGCAGTATAATGGCCTTGAAGACCCAAGGATGCGTTGCAGACCTGCATCAGCTTTAACGCAAGGGACATGCAGGGGGAGTCATTCTCTGGCTCACTATGTTTTCTCGCCTCAAGAAGCAAAGTATGCAACTACCCAGGGTTACCTGCAGACTAGTTGGAGGGATCAGATGTTTCCATTTGAATGACATGTGACCCGAGTCCGATCCAATTAGTGGCACTGTAAGTGTAGTGGGGAATCAGGAGAAAGGGTACCCCTGTGAGAACTCAAAGGCTAGGGAAGGTCCCAGAGAGATCAGACTTGAACTAGGATTTTCTAGCTCAAGAAGAACATGGGAGAATTGATGAGCAAATCCATCTCCTAAAAGCATGTTATTCAAACCAGGCATGACAGTATATGCCTGCTTGTAATCCTAGCCCTTGGGAGACTGAGCAAGTGCCATGGTCAGCATGGGCTACATATGGAGACCCTGTCTCAATAGAGGAAAGGGAGGGAAAGAAGAAGGAAGGAGATAAATACTGTGCAACTTGACACCCAAGTACATAAAGATAGGGGCTGGGAATATATCTCAGTTGGTAGAGTGCTTGCCTAGCTTGCATGAAGCCCTAGGTTCCATTCTCAGTACGGTAGTCAGTCTTTATTTGAACTCCCAGCCCCCAAATAATGACACGGATACTTATTATTAATTATGAAAGCTTGGCCTTAGCTTAGGCTTGCCCCACTAGCTCTTATCACTTAAAAACTTGTTTCTATTAATCTACGTTCTGCCGCATGGCTCTTTACCTCTCCTCCAACCTGTGCGTCTGACTCCCTCCAAGTCTTGCTGATTAATGCCTCAAGCCTAGCTTTAGTCCCTGAGCTCCTCTCTCTGCCCAAATGTTCCGCTTAACCTCGCCTGTCTAGCTATTGGCTATTGAGCTTTTTATTAAACCAACCACAATGACACGTCTTTACACAGTGTATAAATATCCCACAACACAGCACCACATTGTATTGGTCATAGTGGTAACACCTGTCTGTAATCCCAGCACTCAGTGAGGTGCAGGTCATTCTTGGCTATAGGGAGTTTGAGGTCAGCCTGGGATACGTGAGCCCCCATCTCAAAAACAAACAAACCAACAAGCAGACAGACAGACAAAAGAAATACTTAATGGTCCTGTATAGACTGGCTGGTTAATCACGGGAGGTTCAGAACCAGGGTTTGGGTTTAAATCTGGTCTCCATCAATCCATATCTATATGAGTTAGTAAATTGATGTCTGCAGAACTTAAACTCCCCATCTCCAAAACAGGGACAATGATTCCTAATAATAATATCTGATGCCTTTCTATTGTTAACTTGACACAAGCTAGAATCACAGTTGAGAAAATGCCTTCATCAGATTGGCCAATGGTCAAGTTCTATAGGGCATATTCATGATGAACAGGTACATGTGGGCTCAGCGTACAGGGGGCAGTGCCGTCCCTGGGCTGGGCTGGTAGTCCTGAGTTCTGTAAGAAAGCAGGCTGAGGTCGGGCGGTGGTGGCACATGCCTTTAATCCCAGCACTCGGGAGGCAGAGGCAGAAGGATCTTTGTGAGTTCGAGACCAGCCTGGTCTACAAGAGCTAGTTCCAGGACAGGCTCCAAAGCCACAGAGAAACCCTGTCTCGAAAAACCAAAAAAAAAAAAAAAAAAGCAGGCTGAGCAAGCCACGAAGAGCAAACCAAAAAGCAGCGTTGCTCCATGGCTGATGCTTTGGTTTTGGTTTCTATCTCCAGGTTCTCGACCTGAGCTCCTGCCCAGTCTTCCCCTTAGGGATGGACCGTGACCTGAGAGCTGTAAACTGAAATGATCCTTTACTCCCTAAGTTGCTTTTGGACATGGTGTTTAATTCAGCAACAGAAACTAACCAAGACAGGCAGTATTAATAATAGCACTGATCTAAGAATGTCATAGTAGTAGCACCTGATAATAGAGCCTGCAGCGAAAAGCAGTGTAATGCTTGAATGAGTCTGGCGCTTACAGAGCCCTCGGCACAGGCAAAGCATCTGGCACGCAGGAAGCATTCTGTAGAGGCTAGTCACCGCCGGTACTGTCCTTCCTGTGAATGGTAATAAAGAGAGTTTTCTTATTCCTGCCAAGCTGAGGGGTGCACGGGCTCCTTAGGGACTTCCTGAAGAATGAGTCAAAGGCAAGCAGAGGGTGTCTGTCCTGGGGAGAGCGTGGAGGGAACGATTTCCGTGTTGGAAGATGTTCCATTGACGTTCTATGTTCTTGCTTTGTTTTCTCAGGCCTGGGTGCTCTCCCTCCCCCCCTCTTCCTTTTGGAGTTCATCCAACGTCTGTTCATCATGAGGGCTTTCCTTATAGCCCCAGCCACAGGCACTTTCTTCCACTTACCTGTCACCCTTGCCTCTTCTTAGGCCACAGTTAGAGGGCTGACTCGTGCTACTGAACCTCCTGCAGGGCAGGCTGTGCCCTTCTCCCAGCCGTGTGTGCATTCCCCCACAAACAGGGACAGGGTCTAGCATATGCTCTGTAGTCTGGAGATGAGGCAGACTGAGCAGAGGCTGCAGACCTGGTGCTTAACCACATTTGGAGGTTCTCTGTGTGCTCCCCTTCTTTCTCTGATGTAGCATGGATTCTGCTTGGTCTTGATAATAAAAACCCGGAGTCAGATATTGAGGGCAAAAGCTGAAAGATCAGAGAAGCAGAGCAGCAGCCACTAGAGTTTTTAACCTCTACAGACTCTCAGAAGAAATAGACGATACTGTCCCATGAATCCTCAGATTGAATGCCCTCTCAATGAAACCTCAGACGCTGACTCCTCCTGTCCTATAGTCCTCTCTGGCCTAGCCATATCACTTCCTGTCTCACCTCCCTAGTGCTGGGATTAAAAGTGTGAGCACCACTGCTTGGCTCTGTTTTTCTTTTAGATCGCTTCAATTGTAGCCCAGGGTGGCCTTGAACTCACAGAATCTATCCCCCGGTACTGGGATTAAAGGTGTGTGCCACTATGGCTTGGCCTCTAGGGCTAACTAGTGTGGCTGGCTCTGCACTCTGATCTTCAGGCAAGATTTTTTTGTTAAATCACAAACAAAATATCACCACATTCTACTCTGTTCCCATCAGGCATCTGCCTGATGCTCACTTCCTGGAACCCAGGAGTCTTGGCTCTTTTGACCTCTGTGCTCTTCCCAGGTTGCTTCTGTTCCTCAGTGTGGCACCCCCTGGGTGGGAGCCCTACCAACAGGAAGGTGGAGCTTCATGAATGAAGGAAGGGGAATAGCTGCCCCACCTCCAGGCATAGATTTAGATCAATTTCTGGTCTCTTTAGGCTGTACCCAGAGAGGTGCTACCCTGGTGCCAAATCGGCTTTAGTAAGTTTCCATTTGAGAAATCTGAGTCCCAGTCAACCCCAGTAGCTGAGACAGATTGGGAACCTCACTAGGAGGCAGAGAAGGGCACGCCTTGTCCTCTTGTGGTTTCCCTCCAGGGCTGGGAGTTCCACCTAAATCATTTTTTGTATCCTTGTTGTTTCAAAGTCACCTGTCGGAAGCAGATTAGTGGAACCATTTCCGTTCCTCCCACTGCTCATTTTGTTCTCCAAAGTGGGCACAGGTGAGATGAGTCTGGAGATATATTGCCTGAAGATTACGGAGGCCCCAGTTCTGAGGCAGGAGGTGGCCACAGGAATGGGAAACACCTATGTCCAGAACAAATTACCAGAAGCATCTTGCAGGGACGGCCACACACAGGCCAAGGACATCTAGTCCTGTTAGGGATGGCAAAACTGAGGGCTGGCCCCGAATTTCTGCTCTGTGGAGGAGAGGTACTTTGGTTCCCAAGAGGTAGAGATTTTTCTCTTTGTCCTGGGTGATATTTCCTCAAGTGTATGCTTTTCTGAATTACACATGCTGGTTGTCCCTACCTGGAAGCTAAGAGGCCCAGGAGGGCACCTAGGAGGGGAACAGAGGGTGTGCCAGTCATAGCCAGCTAACTTAGCACCTGCAGGCAAGAGATAACATTCCCCAGACTTTTACAGAGCCTCTGGCTACAATGGGGCCTCCCCCAAAGACACCATTGTACTGCCGTGGGGGTATATAATAGGAGAGACCAGAGCCTGCAACCTTGAACTTGAAATAGCCTGAAAAATAGAAAGACTGTGGAGCCACAGAAAAGGCTCTCTTTTTGAGATTCAACAGAGGCCCAATTCCACAGGCTCCATGCAGAAATAGTTCACAAAGGGACCATAAACCCCTTGTAATGTGAAAAATGTGATTCCTGAGTGCCCTGGGTGATATTGACAAACATCCTCAGAACTGGACAAGGAGCCGGGGCTCCTCGCTCACTGCCAGCCAGTGCCTCTTTACTTTCTCTGTGCAGGAGAAAGCTGTAGGGACGATAAGCCCTCAGAAAGGGTTTGTGGAAGAGGCGGGGGTGTAGAACTTCTACAAGTAGCGTTCTCTCCAAACTGGCAAGACCTGGGCTATCTGAGAGATCAAGAACTTCAAGGACTGCTTACATTGTTTTTTAGTTTTCAAAAGTTATTTTATTATCTTATGTTTGTGGGTGTTTTGCCTGCATGTATGTCTGTGTATCATGTGTTGTGGTAAAAATAAAATAACACTGTTCCCAAAGTGGCTGCAGTGGGCAGCGGGTCCTGAGAACAGGGAGCCCCAGTGTGGCCCACACAGCAACAAGTCCCAGACAGGGAGCAACAAGGCAGGTGAGAGATCGAGACGGATAGGCACACCATGCAGAATGAGGTTAGATATTTATTTAGTGAGTTATGGAAGGGAAGGGGAAAGGGGAGATGAGAAGAAAGAGGCAGAGTGTTGCAAGGGGAGCAGGGCCCCTTGTTCGTCCTGCCAGTCTAGCTTACACCTGAAATACACCCGAAATAATCACACAGAAACTGTATTAATTAAAACATTGCCTGGCCCATTATCTCTAGCCTCTTATTGGCTAACTCTCACATCTTGATTTAACCCATTTCTAATAATCTGTGTTCACCATGAGGTCATGGCTTACCGGGAAAGATTTAGCATGTCTGACCTGGTGTCTCCATGGTGGCTCTCTCTGACCCTGCTTTCTTCCTCCCAGAATTCAGTTCTGTCTCCTCCTCCTACCTAAGTTCTGCCCTATCAGGCCAAAGCAGTTTCTTTAATAACCAATGAAAGCAACACAAATATAAAAAGGACCTCCTACATCAGCAGAGAGAGAGAGAGAGAGAGAGAGAGAGAGACAGAGAGACAGAGAGACAGAGAGACAGAGAGAGACAGAGGGGGGAGGGGAGAAGTGGGGAGAAGGGAGCTAGGCAGAAGCTAACAGCTGCCTTTTGGGGCAGAGACAGAGGTGAAGGGGCTCAGACTAGAAGCAGAAGATCTGCCTGCCTTGGTGGAGGGGAGTGGAGTGAGAGGGGTCTTAAAGGGACAGGACAGACCATTACATCATGTATGCCCCTAGTGCATGTGGGGGCCAGAAGAGGGCATCAGATGCTCTGGGACAATTGTGAGTCACCATGAGGATGCTGGGAATTAAACCCATGTCCTCCGGAAGAGCAGACAGTGCTCTGAGCAATCTCTTAACCTGTTTTCATTTTTTAAAAGAGAGAGAGGGTGGGGTAAACTATAATAATAGAAATAAGATTTTTTTCAAACTTTATACTTCATAATCAAGTACATTTTATCACCAAAAGCAATATTTTGTTATTTGTAATATAATAACAGGCAGTTTACTTTTTTATTTATTCTCAAGGCAAGGTCTTGCAATGTGTGGGGTTCCCTCTTATTCCAATTGTCTCTGACACTGGGTAGGGAGAACGCTGAGTGACACTGTGGGTGGGGCCGCCACCACGTTAACTCCTTTGGCACTGTGCATGAGGAACAGAGGCATCCCAGAGAAGGCCTCTGACCTGTATGTAGTATGTGGGGCAGTAAGAACTGGGTCTATGACTTTGCCCTCCAGGTTGTGCCAAGATGCTTGCACACAGGAGTCCGCATTGGCTATGGACGTGGTTAGCGCAACAATACAGCTCTGTAATGACTCTTTTCCTGTCTCTGTCCCCACCCCCCAGCTCCCTCACTTCTGCTCCTAGAACCACATTTCCAATGAAAACGGTTGCAAAGCCTGTCATTCCAGTCATAATTGCCGTGCTCAGTGTATGAGCTGTTCTGCTGTTCTATGTTTCAGAAGCCCCAGTGTCTTCCTTGTAAAAACAGTGGCACACTTGACCTTCCTACGTTGCTCTTTTACAATTGAGTTTTTGGAGTTTAGATACAAACTCTGACATTGAGATTTGTTATATGCCATCTGTGGAATGTTTTCTTTTTTCCGCTTTTGCCATTTAACAGTGTGAGCTGTCATTTCTAGCCTTGAGTTATCTAAGAATTTGCCCATAAAATTTATTGGCTGCTTAGAAAAGGCCACCAATGGCCAATCCTTAACCTCATCTCTCACTCTGCCCTCCCTGATTGTTCCACGCTTACAGCCGCACCTCCTCATTGGCAAGAAGGGCCAAGCTCTCATCCTCAGGGTCTAGAAGTTGTTATTCTTTCTACTTGAAATCCTCTTCCTGAAGGCTCTTCACATGAACGTCTATCTCTTTGTCATACATTAAAACTCAGGCTGAAATGTAGGGTGCTTGCCTAGCATGCACAAAGACGGGGGTTCTATCCTCAGCACTGCATGAATATCAGGTGTGATTGTGCATTCCTAGAACCCCCAGACTCAGGAGATGGAGACAGGAGGATCTTAAGTTCAAGGTCATTCACAGTTCCATAGTGGAGCTATAGAGGCTAACCTGGTGCTATGTGAGATCCTATCTCATACCCATAGTGGAGTTTGAGGCTAACATGAGCTACATGAGAGCCTATCTCAGTCAATCCCTCATTCTCCACCCCCCAAACTGCAAGCCAGCTTAAAAGAAATATCTCAAAGACATTGCCACTACCACTGCCATGACACCTATCCCAAGCCACAGCTGTCATGATGCAGCATTAACTTGCATCTTTTTTTTTTTTTGTCTGTTTCCCTAATGAGATCGACACATGCAGGACAGTAGGAACAACATCACCTTTTCCCACTGTGGCATCTCCAACACCCAGTTCAGCACCCAGCACTTGGCAGGAACATATCTGACTCATCCTCTTTACTCATGGGTGAACCAGATGCAGGGCCTCTCCCCCATTCTGCCCATTCTCTTCTCTCTCCTGTTGTGCCTCATCTCTTCCCCTTCTGCACCCAGCTGCTGGCAGGAAAACTGCTGTAATTGCTCCCTTCTTGCAAAGCAAACAAGTTACCTCTCTCCTGGTGACCTGGTTCAGCTGACCCACATGTTTTAGTTACGCGCCATTTCCTCCCGCGGAGCAGCACCTCCAGGAGGGAAGGGCTTGCATTTGCTTTGTCTGTCGATGTTTCCTCCACGTCAGAAGTCTCTGGCGCAGAGCAAACAATGGAAATACGTCAGACGTGTGAGTCGTCTTGCGGAGATAGGAGAACGAAATAGCAAAGCCTTCTCGAATTAACAGAGAAGATATCAACCCAAAGCTTGAGCAATGTCCAAATAATATTTACCCAGGAAATGAATAGGGTGGCCTTGTAGGGATGCGTGGTGGCCGCTCACACTATGGATATTCTAAGAAGATGTGCTTCCATCCTCCGTGCTCTGTCGACCACGAAAAACCTAGCAGGGTGGTTAAAGGATAACAGTGTTGACTTTAAAATGCAAAATTGGAGGCCCAGAGATGGTGTCGTCCTCAAACACTGCAGACTTCAAAGTCAGATTTAAAATTTGAGTTTACTTCCTTTCTGGGATTTGGCATGCAACAATAGTGTGGGCCAGGAGGTGGCGATGCCTCTTTCTTCAGGACTGCTGGTCAGTGTTGAAGGACACAGAGAGAAAAGGTTGAGACCTGGCCTGATGAGCCAGGAGCCTGTAGATAGAAGAGACAAGAAAACAGGGCTTTGTCTCAGATTGCCTCATTCCTGTTGGCTGGGCCCCATGAGGAAAGGGAGCCTTGCTGGGGAAAAAAACAAAACAAAACAAAACACATTTTGAAGGCTTCAGATGAGTGAGCAGCTACAAACCCGACCGGTTGGCAGGTCCACAGTGAGGATTTTTATCTCAAACTCAAGGACTCTGAAAATCTAGGACAGCAACTTGGCAAACCTGAGCTGACAGAACTTTTGTTCAGCTTTCCTTGGCTTGGGCGATGGACTCTGAGAGCCAAGGAGGTTTTCTTCAAGGTGCAGGCTCTGCCTAGACAACTTTTTATGCTAGAATTACCTACAACTAGGCCTCTGGTTTTCAACCTTCCTAGTGCTGAGACCCTTTAATACAGTTCCTCATGTTGGGGTAACACCCAACCATAAAGTTGTTTCTGTTACTACTTCATAACTGCAATTTTACCACTGTTAGGAATCGTAATGCAGATATCCGTGTTTCCCGATGGTCTTACATGACCCTTGTGAAAGGGTCATGGACCCCCAGGTTGAGAACCACTGCAAGCCTGTGTACAACCCTGGACAAGAGTTGGAGGCGAATGATGGGTATATGCACTTCCTGGAGCGAAGCTGGTTTTCTTTTCTTTTCTTTTTTTCTATTTACCTTGGGGGCTCCAATGACTCAAAACACATTGGAGACCCAAGTTATGGACTGGGGTATAGCTTAGTGCTGAAGTAAAGACCTTGAATCCAATCTCTAGCCAGAAAAGGAAAAGGAAGATGGGAAGACAGGCAGGCAAGCCACTCCTATTCCCCACAGAAGCCTGACTAATTTCTCTTTTTAATCCCAAATAGTTCCCTGAGGCATTCCAGCTCTTCAGTTTTCATTAAGAAGCCTCTCAGTCAAGAGCTAGCCTGTTGGCAGAAAATATCGTCAGGTATCTGACCAGAGAGGGCAGAAGATGTATTGACAAGAAGGAAGCTGTTAACCAGGTAAGCATCCGAGAAGATGCAGAAGTCTTGTTGGAGAGCTACAGGAAGTAGCCTCTGTCCTCAGGGGTGGGCATGGGGAGGGGTGGGAATCATTCAAAGGTAAAAACCCACAGCTGTGGCTGCTCTCTCTGAGCTGGAGAGGGGGTCATGGGACCGAGGTCTCCTGGAATAGGAGCACAGTGAGCACAGTGAGGCTGATTCTGCAAGAGTTGGGAAAGCTATAAACTGCCAGGCGCTCGCTGCAGGACTCAGAGAGGAGGCTAAGGTAACCCCGGCAGGAGCAGAAATCCATCAGGAAGCAGACAGAAGGGAACCAGTCCTTCCTTCCTCTGCCTGCCACATTCTTACCACAGAGAAGATGACCCATGGAGCCAGCTGGCAAAGCCAAATTGTGGTTGGCAGAGTCTGGGCTCCATCATCACACAGGCAGGGGTTGGAGCAGAGAGACAAGCGATTAAGAAGGTCTCTCCAAACATTCTGTTTACTGAAGTATCCACAACCATTCTCAAGTCTCTGTGTGATTTGTCATTGGGCAGGCTCTGTAATGTATCTGATGGCTTTTTAGTAGAGTTTGGTATTCCAATGACAAGGTGCGGCCACCCTCCATGGTCTTACAGCAGAGAGAATCTTATTTCCCATTTTAAGTCAGATCCTCTTCCAACTGAGTGGGGAGCAATGGAGACGTCCTAACTAGGGCTCATGGATGGTGTGGGCACTGGCCTATTTATACAGGCCATCTTACTTCTCTAGTGAAGTCCTCTGGGGCTCTGACTCAGAAACCATAGTCCACTGTCTCCCCGGACACTAGTGTATCTCCCGGTCTTGGAAGTACAGCTTCTCGTCATGCTCCACAAACATAACTTGGCAAATACAGTTAAAAAGCGAAACTATTTTGGTTTCCCACTCTTTCTTCTCGCTCATCTGCTCAAGGCATAAAGGCTTCCTCCGTCCCAGGGGACAGTGAGGGTCACAGGTAGCCACACAGCCCTAAACCACACCATATAAATGTAACAATTACATTAGCCCTTCTTTGCCGTGCTTTGAGCAAAGTCCTTCAAAGGCTTATGTGTTGGAGCTCCGTCGTCGGTGTGGCGACATGAGTGGCGGACCTTTCAGAAGACAAGGCTGGTTCCTTTCCACCCTCTGGCCTCTTAACTCCTAAGCGATCTCTCCCAGGTGTGTGGGCTCCATCACAGTGTGCCATAGCTGAGAGAGTCCTTGCCAGAGCCAGCACCCAGCCTTGGGTATTTTGTTATTGTAATGGAAAATGGATACCCGCCCCCATGACCTTTTATTTTAAAACTGGTTTCTCTCTCATCTCCTACCTAAGGGTTCTTGAGAGGTAGTAAGAAAAGGCTGGGAGGAGGGGTACATGGTCAGCTGTGAACAGTTCTCCATTTATTATCTGTATGTTCTAAGTCTGAATGCACCCACAATCCTGCCACTTAAGAAAGCCAAGGCAAGAGAATCCTGCTTCTAAGGCCAGCCTTGGCTGCATAGTGAGGGCTCATCTCAGAACAAAACAGAAAAATAGAAAACCAAGTTGGATATCCAGGCATGAGAAATGGTGTGGGGACTGGAGTTTTTTCTTGACTGTTTAACATTCTTTCTTGGACTTGGCAAATGTTAAGTGTTGCTGTTCAGAGGTCTTTTTGTGGTGATCTTTCTTTCCTCTGAGGATGCACTCCTCAGAGCATGCCTCCCAGAGAGATTCCTGTCTGAGATGCTGTTCAGCCTCTAGGAGTCTGGTGAGACTTGGGGCTTTCCCCTGGGGTCTGTCTATCCCTCAATGCAACCTAGGGACAGACGTGAGACTTTCCTTCCTTTCTTAGATGTGATTCACACCTGACTATTCACTTGCACACCCTCCTAACCCCACCCCTTGGCCTCTTTTTATTCCATAGTCAGAGCTAAAACCAACCCACTATTTGCTTTTTAGACATTCTAGATGGGAATCAGTCTTGTGTGTTTCCTAAACTCACAAGGAATGCCTGAGGTCCCACAATGGATAAGGTGAAGCCCCTTTCCATAAGCTTTCTATGGCAGCCCTGCCACCCCGCACTGTCTCTCCCACAGAACACCAGAAAGGCTGTCCACGGATCTGCATTTATCATCAAAGTCTGGTCCATTTCATCACCATGAGCAAGTAGTTCAAACATCACAGGACGAGTGTCCTTTTGTCTAAATCCTGCAGGATGTTTGGTGCCGCACCTCAGAGTGTGAGTTCTGGTGCCTTTGCGCCTTAAGAGAATGTCTGTTTTAGAGTCTTGATGCGTGTGTACACTGAACAAAGAAGTGTCAGAAAGCGGGGCTGTTTTACTCTAAAAGCAACAACATTCTGAAAGCATCCAAACTTGAGAACAACGGCCAGAACAGGACTTCTTATGCCTCATAGGGTTTGCTGAGATAAAGGGGGGGGGAATGTTGGGAAGTTTACCCCAGGGTCTTGGAATCACCAAACTTGACTGAAATCACCAAACTGTTTATAATCATGTATAGAAGATTTGAAAGCTGTGGGACAGCTCTGGAGGACTGACTTTTGCCTTGATGCGCTCTCTTTTACACACACACACATACACACACACACACACACACACGCATGCACGTGCATTTTTGTAACCATGTCCATTGGAAGATTGTCCCACACATGTGGGACTATCATGAGTACAGGGACCTTGTGGGGGTTGTTGAGTACCTTGAGTTTTTGTATTTGCTGGATTTGAACCCAGGGCCTTGTGCATGCTAAACATGCACTTTACCACTGAATTACATCACAGCCTGGTTATACAGAAATTCTGAAACTACCGCTCATCTGGTATTTACAGTTCAAAGAGGAAATTTTACTGTCTAATGCTGGATCCAGAGCAAACAACTGGGCTAGTTGGCAAGTGTTTCTGAGAAGGGAGTATATGCAGAGTGGGGAGTGCTTGTAGCTGTCAGCTGGGGTTCCACCCCTCACAGCTAGCCCCCTCCAAGGTCACTTGCCTGTTGTTCTTGGGCACCAGCTGCTTCCTGCTTCTGCCTGCCTGAGCGCCTGTGCTCTGGTCCTTGCAGAGCTTGTCCCAGAAGTGACCCTGACCAGTGGCCATGAGTGGAGGGCTCTCAGGAACCATTTTGAGAAGCGTGCCACATAAGTTATCAGAAGGTCTCAGAGGAATTTGACTCTCCTCCCCTCTTGGAAACCTATTCACTAACCCCTAACTGGGTCGCCTTGATCAAAAGGCAAACACGTACAGGCTAGCGAGATGGCTCAGTGACCAAGAGGACCTAGGTACAGCTCATGTAAGCACCCACACGGCAGCTTACAACCATCTGTAACTCCAGTCAGGGGATCCAATGTGTTCTTCTGGCCTCCTCGGGCACTGCACACACATGGTGCACACACATACATGCAGGCAAAACATCCATATTTATAAAAGTAAAATAAAATGAAAAATATAAACTTACAATAATTTTTTTTTTATTTGAAAACTTTTGTTTTCCTTTTTGAGAGAGGTCTCATATATCCCAGACTGGTCTTGAACTTGATACATAACGCGCCTTCACCTCCTGCTTTTTGGGATTAAAGGTGTGCACTAACACAAACCATTTATGTGGCGCTGGGGATGGAATCCAGGACCTTGCACTCAGAGAGGTTTGTCCAAGCTCCCTAGATGTGTAAGTATCTTGATTTCAGGCTTCTAAGACTCAACTTTATTACTACCCCTGTCCACCTCAGCGACTCCTGAGACAGGCCCCTTAAAAACCATACAAAGAATGATGCAGAGCTCCTCGGGCTACAGGCCAAACCCTAATTTAGAGATCTTAATTGGCTTTATCTGTGGTTCTGGAGCCAGTCCGTGCTCCATTCAACCAAATAAAATATGTGCGTCAATGAGCCAAGCAGCAGGGTTTAGTTTTTGTGGATATAAAAGCACCGAAGAAAACAAGAAGCGAAGGAGGGAGAAGAGGAGGAGGGGGAGGGAGGGCAGAGAACGCCCCACAGCAGTAGCAGCAGAGTATGTGAGTCATTTCTATGCTACTTTCGGGGTAAGAGGAGTGCAGAGAGACAAACGGAGAGCGAAAAGTTAATTGGAAGGTGAGGCCACCCCCACCCCCACCAAGGAAGTCCAGATAACAGCAAAGAACTTCTGTTTGATTCTGATTTTCCTCTTCCTCTGGACCTGTAGGATCTATCCAGCGGCTTTATCTAAGACAGTGGCCCCCTGTGGTGTTTCATTGTTTCCTGTAGCATTCCTATCTCTGCCTCGCTTTCCCTGCTCTCTCACAGAGCTTTCTGGGACCCCTGACCAAGCCAACTTCTTGTTCTCAAGCCTTTGCAGCAGCGTCTGTGTGTGGTGACGTCCGGAAGCCTGTCTCTGACAGGAAAACATAAACTGTGCTCGCTGTGACCCGCACTCAGAGCTCTGCAAATCCAGCTACTGGAAGACAGCAAAAGTTAGCAGCTTCCATTGACTGACAGCTTTCTCCAGCACTTTCCCAGCACCCCATTAACTGCAGTCTTAGGGGCAGCGTCCTGCTCTCTTCTGGTTGAGGAAATAAAGTCACATTACTTTCATGTGACAGAGTTGATATTTGACATTAGCAATTTGGTTCCTGAGCCTGAGTTCTTGACCACGCCCTGTACTTTACAAACTGAGGCCTACTGAACAAGCAAAGGGCTGGGGAGGCCTCTCAAAGATGGCTGAGATGATAAGACAGAGGGAGAGCTGAGAATTAGAAGTCTAAATTCAAACTGCATAGGAACCCAAGGACTTTGAATAAACCATTTTTCTGCTCTTAGCTTAAACTTTGTTTCTTTTTTCTTCTCTTCTCTTTCTTTCTTTCTTTCTTTCTTTCTTTCTTTCTTTCTTTTTTTCTTTCTTTCTTTCTTTTTGGTTTTTCGAGACAGGGCTTCTCTGTGTAGCTTTAGAGTCTGTCCTGGAACTTGTTCTGTAGACCAGGCTGGCCTCGAACTCACAAAGATCCACCTAATTCTGCCTCCCCAGTGCTGAGATTAAGTGCCTGCATCACCACTGTCTGGCTTTAAACTTTGTTTCTAATTGGAGGTGGAGGAGAGGTGATGAGAACAATGTTGAATTACCGGGTGTTTGGAGGGTGAGATTCAGATGAAATGAAGCCCTAGGTGCTCTTGGCAAACTAAACGTGGTGGATTTGGATACTATAGGCAATACACCACAACTTCCCCTCACCCTTGTCAGGGAGGTCATTCCCTAATAACTTCCAGGGCTCAGACCATTTTGCTTGGAAGAGTTGGAGCATGTGTGTGTAAAACGTGAGTGAACAGCACATGAACTTGCGTAGAACCAGTTTGTTCCGGTTTTTAGGTTTTATGGCAATGGGTTTTAGGAATCTGACAGCTCCAGTTTACTTCTGGGCTGTGTGTGCGAACCTTGGACAGGTCATTTAATTGCACCAGACTTGGGGATAATAAAGCAAGACTAGGAAAGGAGTCCAGAGGTGTACCCAGTGTGATGATCGAAGCCAGCTGCTTTCCTGGTCAAAGTAAGGGATCTTTATTATTACTGTTACTTTTAGAACAGAAAAAATTAAGTCAGCACCACTCAAAGATGTAGAAAGAGAAAATGGAATCCACGGTCTTTAGTATTCAAATCCCACACTCCTTACCAGAGAAAAAGATAAAGATAGTGGAAGCTGTCATGGACCATCAGATTAGCATCAGAATATATCCACAACAGTGGATGCATACAGAGACTGCATTTATAAACAAACAAAACCAGTGAGTGGTAGGGTTGTGGGGTTGTGGGGGTAATGTCCTGGAGAAGAGACAGGCCCACTCTGCACAGCCAGGCATGGACTGTGAAAGCGGCCTCTTCGGGGTAGACATGCAGACAACTGGCAGGAAGAAGCAGGAAGGGTGGAGAGGCCCTGAGCTAAGGCCTCCAACACAGCAGCAGCGGGCTGATAAGCTGATTCCCCACCAGTCCTGCCCAGGGGCTCATGGGAAGGAACCTGCTGGGTCCCCAGACTCCTGAGATCCCGCTTAGGAGGGTCTTAAGTGCCTCTTGGAAACTGAGCACTTGTTAGCTTGTCACCACAGAAAGGCCTGACATTTTTCTGACGCCTGAAAGCGAAAGAAGAAAGGCTTCTGACTCTCGGGGCCACATCCTGAACGACAGGGGTCAGTGTGTGCAACCGATCCGTGTGGGCGCAGGCTTCTAATTATTTCCTGGATAACCTGTTATCTATTATCCATCAGGCTCCTTGCCAGAATGTGCTAACGTCTCCAGAGTTCCTGCTCTGGAGTCTAAGGAACCGTTTGTTTTCGGTTTTTAAAGGGTCCGTAGGAGTTGAACAACTGCTGTGTGTGTCCCCAGCAGAAAGGCTGGCCTCCTTTAGGTCTCTGCCTGGGCTAGTAGGAAAGCAAAGGCCGGGGTGACGAATAAATCATGACTTCCTCAGGACTCCTTCCCTCAGGCTCCTCAGGGAGACTTGGCTGTAGCAGAAAGGTCTGGAAAATTTTCTGAGAAAGATGTGTTTTCTTGGGCTGCAGTCATTTGCTTGACAAACAAGGGAGCTCTTCAAATAACCTTCTGCTGGGAGCTAGGGAAAGGAGAATGCCAGAATTCAATGGTCGGCACTGTGGATCCAGGGCAGACCCTGGCAACCACCCAGGTGAGCCCTGTATCACCAACTATCTACCACACCCTGGCCTGTATTTGTACTAAGGCACAATGAAATGTCACCCCGTGGGAGGGGACCATAAATAAGGGACATTGTTCTTTTTTTCTAAAAATAGCACACATTCATCTATTTAAAAATTTAGAAAGTCTAGGGGGAATAAAAGGCTCCAAGTTGATTTCTCTGCGGTTGTATTGTCATCGTTAATGTTTTGGTGTATCAGGTACTCCCTCCCGCCATGTTAATTTATAGCAACCCGTGAAATCCAGGGCTTTTTAGTTAAAAAATACAATGTTTTCCTTTCATTCTTTGGAGGCATGGGGAGGGTAATGTGTCATTTAGTGCTGGAGTTCGAGGTCAGAGCTCTGGAACCTTCAGAAGGCCCATGTTGTCAGGCTAAGGGTGAGCAGGGCTCGCCGTCCTGCAGGGTCTGGGCTGGCTGAGATCCAGGCCCATTGGTTTCAAGCAGAGCAGGAGAGTTGAAAGAGTTTATTCCAGTTATCAAAAGCCAGCAGACACGGGGCAAGCCCTCCGTGGAAGCGTCTGGAAAACCAGAGCAAGGTGGGACACGGGTTTCAAAGGTCCAGAAAGCGGCTGGAAAAGGACAGATGAGGTAATCAGTTACTAGCTGGTCCCAGATTTCTACCTTGAAGCAAATTCCAGACCAGAGCTCAGGCATGGAAAAACAAGCAGAACTCAGGAGAGGAGGCTGAGGTGGTTAGAATTCGCCTAGCAGCATACAGCGGAGGCAGGGACTGCACAGAGACATCTCAAAGGTTTGACAGTAACATTCTGCTGAGGACCGGGCTATCTGTGTGCAGAATCACAGGAAAGTCTCCAAAAGACTGCATCAAAAACAGTTCTAGGGGGCACTTACATAGTCATACTTTTAAAAATCAGGTTCTGATCTTTTAAAGATTTATTCTATGTATATGAATGTTTTGCCTGCGTGTATGCATGTACACCATTTGCACGTCTGGTGCCTGCAAAGGTCAGAGGAGGGTATCAGGTCTCCTGGAACTGGAGTTACAGATGGTTATGAGTCACTATGTGGATGCTGGGTCAAACCAGTATCCTCTGCAAGAGCATTGAGCCACTCCACCAGCCCTAAATAAGTTCCTATGAACAGAAGGAATAGAAATAGCTGTTAAACAAGGCGTTGAGTGAAGTGGCAACGAAGATGGTTTGAAGGGGACTCTAAGTGTCGTGTCTTAAACCTGTTGCTTACAGGAGTCTTTTGTACTTGTGTGGACTTCTGGAGGGGCCCCAAGAATGTCTGTATAGGTAAAAGTGATGAGCATGTTATCATCAGAAAGAAAGGAAAGTGAGAACTTTCCACAGTGTTTATTTTTAAAATTCATTTAAGAACAGCAATGAGCCCATTGCAGGTCAATGCAGTAACAGTCTTGGTTTTAGACCGTGTCACTATGCAGCCCAGGCATTCCTCAAACTTGAGACCCTCCAGCCTCAGCCTCCTACACGCAGGAGTCACAGGGTGTACTCCCTAAACTAATAACTAATTAGTTTAAACTAATAACACAGTTTAAATTGATGAGGAATAACAATATACAAATTTTAATGAGAGTAGTGACATTGATAGTTTCAGAAATGGTGCGGGACAATTGTCTGTATTCTGTCAATTATATTTTAAATAAACGCTGATTGGCTGATAGCCAGGCAGGAAGTATAGGCGGGAAAACCAGATAGGAAGTAAAGGTGGGGCAATGAGAACAGGAGTATTCTGGGAAGAAGGAAGCTCTTTCCGTGGAGGACCTCATGTTACACAGAAATCTCTTTAATGTCTGGCTTAATAGAGCAGCTGAATAAACATATCTGTTTTTGTATTCACTGAATTGGGACATGCCATTTTGATAAGCATATGAAGAAAAACTGTGTTGATCCCTCTGGGTGAGACTAAGACCACTACTATGACTTTTTTTTTTTAATATTTATTTATTATGTATACAATATTCTGTGTGTGTGTGTATGTCTGCAGGTCAGAAGAGGGCACCAGACCTCATTACAGATGGTTGTGAGCCACCATGTGGTTTTTCGGGAATTGAACTCAGGACCTTTGGAATAGCAGGCAATGCTCTTAACCACTGAGCCATCTCTCCAACCCACTACTATGACTTTTGAACCAAATTTGAAGCAAACTTTATTAAATACTGGCCAGGATGATGTATGGCCAGGTTCATTCTCAGGATTCCCAGAGAATGGCCAGAATTAGTCAGGTGCTTATGAAGGCAAATCCACAAGGCTATGTACTTCCTGGCCTTTGTCCATTCGGGGCAAGCATATATCCTGACATACATACCTCCCACTGTGTGTGACCAAGTACATTCTGTGCAGTTGTGGCAGCCAGCCTTGTTTATAGAAATGAAAAATACGGCTTATTATCTTGTTATCTGTCCTTAGGCAAGTGGGGTTTACAGGTTCCAGGCATTTGTTTTACAGATCTCTTAAGCACAGTGATTTAAACTTGAAACGTTAGCCCTCACGCTAGTCTCACCCAGATCTATAATTAGGAAAGGGACAAATAGGGGCTGGGGAGGCAGTTCACTGTGTAAGAATGCTCGCCGTGCAAGCACGAAGACCTGGGTTCTAGTCCCAGTACCCACATAAAAGGGCAGATGTGCCTGTAATCCCAGGAGTTCACGGTGGAGACAGGCAGATGCTGGGGAGTTGCCAGCATAAAAGGAGAGTTTCAGGTTCAGTGAGGACTCCACTTAAGGGGATTAAAATGGAGAACAGTAAAGGAAGAAACGTGCTGACTTCTGGCTTTTGCACACAGAGATGTACACATGTATACACCACACACACACACACACACACACACACACACACACAAAAGGAAAACGGAGAAACATTTTAATAGTTTCTCCTAATATTTATGCATTACTTTTTAATACCACATGAGAACAGAACATGCGGTAGTTTATTCTTAAGTCTAATCTTTATGTGGAATCTGAAATCATGTCTAAAAAAGATTTTAAAATATCTCTGACATCAAAGGCTCTCAACCTCTCTTTCACTTTCGGCTAATCTTTACTTCCGTGTTATTTTGTAATCTCATGCATGAGTCATTAGAAGATATCAATGACTGCAGAATACCTTATCCTGAATTTTGACACATTTATTATACATTATTAAAATCACATTAGTTAACATTGGATGTGGGATATTTGTGCACTGTGTGAAGGTGTATTGCTGTGGCTGTGTAATGAAAAGATGAAGGGCCAATAATAATAGCGAGGCAGGAGGTGTAGGCGGGACTTCCGGGCAGAGAGAGGCAGTAGGAGGAAGAATCTAGGCATGTGAGAGAGACCATAATTCTTGTCTATGTTTAGCCACGTGGCTTGGTACCTTTTATCAGTGAGGCAGTCTCATTTCACTTCCCCTGCATCTGGGTAGTGATTGCATCTCTGCCTTTCCTCTTCCCAGAATTCTCTTAGTCTGGGCACTCTGCTTATACTTTATGATTAGCTACTGGCCAATCAGCATTTTATTAAACTAATACAAGTGACAAATCTTTGCAGTGTACAAGAGCATTCTCCCACAGCAAACGCAGGTGCTCTCGTCTGTCTGTCTGTCT
>JAQHUG010000043.1:3556618-3568324 GCA_028555095.1 Dicrostonyx torquatus
GGCAGGGAAGAACAGAAGTAGGCAGGGAATGCTAGGCTGTATGCTGGGAGAAAGAAGGGCAGAGTCAGAGAGATGCCATGGAGCCGCTGCCAGAGTCAGACATGCTGAAACTTTGCTGGTAAGCCATTGCCATGTGGCGATACATAAATTCATGGAAGTAGGTTAGATTAATATGTAAGAGTTAGCCAATAAGAAGTTAGAGCTTATGGGCCAAGCAGTGATTTAATTAATACAGTTTCTGTGTGATTATTTAGGGTTTAAGCTAGCCAGGAGGCTGGGAACCAACAAGTAGCCTCCCACTACAGGATGGCTGGTTCCTGGGTGGTACCTGGGTAGTCTCAGTTTGTGGTCTTTCTCAGAACCAGTTATTGACTCAGGGTAAACTACTGAGACTCAGGCCTCTATTGAGCTTGTCAGGACTGGGTCCTGCACACTTATGAAGGCATTTTCTCAATTGAGGTTCCTTCCTTTCAGATAACTTTAGTTTGTATGTCAGGTTGACATAAGACTAACCAACACACTTGGTTACCTCTAGATTATTTAGAATAAATAGTATAATATAAATGCCAAATAAATCACCATTGTATTGTATTGATCCCAGGGTAATAAAATTAAAACAAGTCTCTATCTCTCTGTATTTATTTTGAGACAGGCTGGCTTCAAACTTACTATGTAGCCGAATGGCTGGCCTTGAACTTCTGATCTTTCTGCCTCCACTTCTCAAGGGACAGTAGACAGGAAGAATATGTATGGCTATTAATGCAGTCTGTCATGTAATTGGTTACATGAGTTAATATCGTTTGTCCAATATGTAAAATGTCCCTACTGTGTAGTGTATAGAGGGGATAAAGACTGTGATAAGTATCTTAAGGCCTGCTAAAGTATACTGTGATTGGAATGTTGATGAAATCATAAATAATTCTACAGTTAAATTAATAGTAGATGGAAGGGCTAAATTCATTAGGCTAGCTGAGACCCATCAAGCTATTAATTAGGGTAAAGTAGATTGAGGCCCTGCTGTAAGCTACCATGACCAGCTATGAGTTTTATTTTTAAAATAGGATCTATCTGTAGTTAGCTGTGGAACCCATGAATAAAAAGAGTTGACTATACTTTATATCTTTTTCTCTGAAGTATATGCCTACAGTGGAAATGCTGACTGAGAATGTATTTTATATACATACACACATACACACACACACACACACACACATATATAAACACACAGAACTGCCAAATAGTTTTCCAAAGTGGTTGTACCATTTAAAAACTGTCTTCAAAGGCTTTATTATTTAAAGTGAAACAATGTTATTTTCTCCTAAGATCCACTGAATAATATTGAAGAGGTTCCCATTCCCCCTTTTCTTTCCGAGATCTGGCTCTGATATCTACCCCCAACCCTCCCCTGTAGGAGGGTCCATCTTTATTTCTGTTGCTTTCATTAGTTAATAAAGAAGCTGCCTTGGCCTGTAAGATAGGACACAGCCCTTAGGTGGGCGGAGTAGACAGAATGGAAGGCGGTGAGAGAGAAAGGAAGTGAGAGAGACGCCATGATGCTCCTGCTGTA
The DNA here is from genome assembly GCA_028555095.1 of Dicrostonyx torquatus. NCBI lineage: Eukaryota > Metazoa > Chordata > Mammalia > Rodentia > Cricetidae > Dicrostonyx > Dicrostonyx torquatus. The sequence continues at coordinate 3,558,186 of JAQHUG010000043.1, forward strand.
GATGGATGTAGGTTAGACTTTTTTGGTAAGTCACCACCTCGTGGTGACACACGGATTATTAGGAATGGGTTAGTTTATGATGTGAGGGCTAGCCAAGAAGAGGCTGGTGATGATGGGCCAGGCAGAGTTTAAATGAATATAATTGTCTTGTGGTTATTTCGGGCATAAGCAAGCAACCAGCGGCTGAGCGGGCCGGCAGCTGGGGGCTGGGAGCTGGGTGCCAGGAATACAACCCACACCTCTCCCCTGCTTTATACAACACTCCCCTGCCCTCCAACCTCCCCATCATCCCCCCACCCACTCCCACCCCCATCCCTGCAGGGACACTGTTCACAGTGGGCTAAGCCCTCCCACATCAGTCAACCAAGAAGATAAACCCCAGGCTTGCCCACAGGCCTAGCTAGTTCAAGCGTTTTCTCAAGTGAGGTTCCCTTTTCCAAACTGAAGCTAGCTTGTGTCAAGTTGACATAAAACTGTCTAGCACACCTAGGGTCTTTCCTAATGATTTATTTCTTAACAGTAAGTCTCTGAGTTTCAGGCTTTTGTTTCTGCAATCTGTAAACTACGGATAATAACAGTATGCGCCTCAAAGAGACGTGAAGATATAATGAGATAATGACCGCAAAGTGCTTTTCACAGCGTTCATGATATATAGAGCAAATCCTCAACAAGTGTTGACTGTGTTTTACTGTTTATAGCGCACCTTTCCCCTAAAGTCTAATGTATGTCCCAGCCACAAAATCTGAACCAACTAAATTTCTGTGTGGAGAAAGTTTTTGTGTGAAGCAATGCATTTAACAGTTAAGGGCCCAGACATTGGAATTAGGCACACATGAATAACAATTCTGGGTTTGCCACTTACTAACTCTGTGTCTTTCATATGCTTTGATTACCTTTTTGGAGCTTTTGTTTTCGTTATCTAGAAAATGGGATTATAAACATCAACCTCCATCAGCTAATGCATGAGTTCATCAAGATAATTTATACACACAGCACTTAATGCACGATTCTGTGGGCTGTATCTGTGATATATGCATGGAATGTGGACTGTAGTATTACAATACACCGTGAGCTAGATCTCAAAGGAAAAAGAAACATGCTCCACGAGCTTGCAATAAATGGACTGTCTGGTGTTATAACACTGCATGTGATAGTGTAATTTATAAAGGATGGCACTGGGGGCAGGGTGGAATGCAGTGGTCTGGAGCCCTCGGTCATGCTGCTTACAGCACGATCGCCCTGACTCCAAGCAACAAGATATCTGAGATGAAGAATGGTTCATTTTCTGGATTAAATGTTCTCCAAAGACTTCTGTGGCCCATGCTGCTACCAGAAACCATGTTGGGGTCCATGACCTGTGTTGCTGCCAGAGACCAGCCATGGTGATGTCCTCTGTCTGTTCTGCCACCATCTGCTATGGGCAAGGAAGCTCCTGTAGTGGTATTGATGGCTACAGACTCTTAACTGAGAATGAGAGACATTGAAGGCTCCTGTGCCACCTCTCTCCCCCAAAAGAAACAGTCCAGACATGAAGCAGTTGAAGAGAGTCAACGGTGTTCCACCATTCCCTGGTGGATTATTATACTGATTTCTTTTGTCATAATTGTGTCCAAATAACTGACAGAACAGTTTAAAAATGAGAAATTATTCATTACTTGTGGCTTTTCTAGGCAGACATTTCATGTGCCTGGCCTCTCTAATATCCCAAGGTTTCCACTATGCCATAGAATTCACTCTCATAGCTTCAACCTTCAGTCTCTCCGGGGGCCTTACAAGGAATCCTTACAAGTCATGCACACTGCATGACTTCCAGGAGCTTCTTTTGAAAGTGATGGAAGTTCCCATGATTCCATAACTCTTATGCTTTGCATGTTTGCAAAACCAGCATTTCATGGAAATGCCAAGGTCTGCTGCAGTAGCTTGGCACCTTTAGACCATAGCTTCCCTGGCCTTTGAGTGCCTGGGTAGTTAATTTGATTAAACAAATCCTGGGGAAATACTTCCTAAGTAGCTGTGTAAAGCTAGGTTGACCCAGAGGTGTCAGTGAGTTTTCTTATACTCTTCTACCCTGGATCCTGCAGTGGGTAGAGTCAGGCCAGTTCCTGAGCTGCCTCAAGTCATTTTTCCTATTGTTCCCTTGTGAAGTGCTGTGCTCCATTTTAGTAGCATAAATTTCTTTATCCACTAAATCTTCTTTGCCTACAACTTTCAGTTTGTCTGTCCCTTTCTGGTCAAACCTCACAGTTTTCAAAGCCTTCTGATCCAGATTCTCACTACAAGTTTGACTAAAAGCAGTTGGTGATAACCATACCACAGCCTAAAGGTGGCCATCAGGTTATCATGAAACGTCCTCTGTCAAGTTAATTAGAACATTACTTTTAAGTTTAGCTTCCCACAAAGCTTCAGGACACAGGCAAATCTCGATAAGTTCTCTACAAGAATTCTACCAAAAATAGCCCCTAGTTTTTGCTCCTCTCTGAAGGTTCAGAAAATTGGCGTTCACTATCTACATTTTGTTGGCATTCTAGTCTTCTGAGCTCCCACCATAATCGTCCCTTAAGCTCCGCTCCCACAAACCAGCTCCAAAGATTTAAGGTTTATATGAATCACAGGAATGACATTACTTCTCTGGCACCAGTTTTCCAAGTTGCTTTTATTGCCTGTTACCAAATAACTGGAAGTGGGGCAGAGCGGTTCAGACCATGGCGGCCAGAAAGCAAAGAAAAAGAAGATATAGGACCAAGATATAGCTCTCCAAGGACATATCCTCAGTGACCTACTTCCTAGGTTCCACCTCCTATTTTTAGTCACCTTCCAATAGTGCCATCACCTTATCAATCTACCAAGTGATTAATCTATCCATTATACCAGAGTCATCATGCATCAGCTGTCTCTAGAGACTCCCTTAAAGACACATCAGAGGTTTGATCTACTTATCTCTTAGGGGTTTCTCTAGCTAATCAAGTTTATAACCAAGAGTAGCCAACTCAGTAACTTTTCCAGAAAATTTGAAGGTGTTGGTGCACACTTGACAGAGCTGTTTGGGTGTTGACTCTCACAGAGAGCTGTCTTTCCGAGTTGGGAGCTGAGTGTCTTAGCATGCTGGGTAGTTTATTTGGAAACTCCCAAGATGAAGCAAGACCCCACAAAAGTCTAATAACCAATTTCTTAAGGGGTGTAATGAAAAGACAAACTAACAGATACAGAACAAATCAGATCCAGCTGATCCAGCTGCTTTGGCCCTGCTGTTCTGCTCCACGCACCCAAGAGAGCAGTCTGGCAAGAGAGAGTTTGGGACCCCTCTCCCTCAGCTTTTTAAGCTGCACCACAGGCAAACAAGACCACGCCCTAAGGTTTGCTGCCCCAAAACTCATTGGCTAAAAGGATCGAACTCCCCAAAACTCATTGGCTAAAAGGATCGAAATCCCACCATACCTAGAGGAGGGAACAATCATTAAAAACCCAGAAGCTGCCAGTTTGTCAGTCAGTTCTGCCTGGTTCATTAGTCCAAAGATATATAAAGGAGAGAAGGTCAGAGGAGAGAAGAGAAAACAGGTCCAGGCTCAGTACAAGCCACCATCCGTGAGCACATCACTCTCGTGCTGGCTAATTCTCCTTGGAGTCACTTTCTGTTTCTGTTGAGAATCAGTGTGAATTTCTCCCATTCGGTAAACTCACGGCTGAGACTGGCCGGACTTGTCATTTGTCCTGTAGGCTGACACCAGGAGGGAGCCACAATGGTCAATATTGATTCTCAGTCACAGGATCTAGAGTCGCTTGCAAGACAGGCCCTTGGGCGCATCTATAAGGCAGTTCCTAGATTAGGTTAGATGGGAGGATCCATCCTAAATGAGGGTGGCTCTACCCCATGGGCTGAGGTTCTAGACTGAGCCCCAACAGCTCTCTCTCGCGCTCTCTCTCTCCCTCTCCCTCCCTCTCTGCTCCTGAGTTCCAGATGCAGCAACCATTTGTTTCACACTTCTGCACCCTGATGGAGCACCCTCAACGTGCAAACTAAAACAAACCCATCCCTCCCTTAGTTGTTCTGGCTAAAAATTTTGTCACAGAAATGGCCGAAGTGACCAGTACAGGAGTCATCTTTAAAAGGTGGGTTTCTTTTGCTAGGCAATGGCTAAGATTTGTTCCAGAAAAACTCAGCTGTAAAAGGCCAACCAGACCAGAAACTCCCCAAGAACAGAGACAGGCTTCCTTGCATTTTCTCATCTTCATCGTAGAACCTGGCACCTATAACTGTTTAATTGAACAGAGACAACCTGTAAAGTTTCTCTTCAGCATCAATCTCCCAGAACCTCACCATCTTGGCTCAAGAAAATGGAATGATCACAAATTTCTTATGATCAGGTTGTGATTTTTGCCTTCTGAGAATTTTTCTTTAAATGAAAATAGATCACAAATGGATGAGTCTAGACCATCGAGTGAGGTGACCCAGACTCAGAAAGGCAAATACGATATGTACTCACTCATAAGTGGCTTTTAGACATAAAGCAAAGAAAAACCAGCCTACAATTCACAACCCAGAGAACCTAGACAACAATGAGAATCCTAAGAGAGACATAAATGGATCTAATCTACAAGGGAAGTAGAAAAAGATAATATCTCCTGAATAAATTGGGAGCATGAGGATCATGGGAGAGGGCGGAAGGGAACTGGGGAGGAAGGGAGGGGAGCAGAGAAAAATACATGGCTCTAAAAAAAAGGAAAGAAAATAGATCCTTCTCTCACCCTGATCACAGTTTCCTTTACTCCACTCTTTCCGTCCCCACCTCCTCCTCTCTTCCCCAGATCCACTCCTGCCTTCTGAGGATTTTTATAAATTTTTTCCCCTTGGGGCAAAGGGGGGGTTCGAGACGGGGTTTCTCTGCATGTCCCTGGCTGTCCTTTGTAGACCAGACTGGCGTCAACTCACAGGGATCCGCCTGCCTCTGCCTCCCGAGTGCTAGGACTAAGGGCACACGCGAGAGGATTTTCAAAGGAGTTAGAATTGTTCCTAATTAGCAGCAGCCAGCTGGGCCAAGGACAAGCACTGAGGCTGGGTGGCAGAGACTTTCCCTCTAGTTCCCTAAATCTGTCTGAGACCTTCGCCACATCTTAAGGACATTATCACACTTCTTTCAGCATCTCTGTGCCCTTTTCCAGGCTGCTAACAGAGTTAAAGGGTGTTTGCCCAGTATCCACTGTCCTGGGTCCCCAGCACTGCATAAGCCTGCCACGGTGGTGCAGATTTGTAATCTCACCCTGGGGAGGTAAAGACGGGGAGGATCAGGAATTCAAGGTCATGCTCTACTACACAGGAAGTTCAAGGCCAGTCTGGGTTACAGAAGACCAAGACCGAGTCTTAAAAATAAATGCAAAACAAACAGTAGGCTTTCTTTTCTAAAGAATTCTCAAAGGCAAAACAGAAATCAACATAAAAACTAACCCTTAAATATAATTTTCTCTCTGTCTTGCTGTGGGCTGGATGCTTATTGCCCTACCCACAGGAAAAAAATCAATTTGTGGTAGTTTAGTCCCTAGTGTGAGCTTGAGAGCTGCCACCCTGGTTAGTGGCCAGGTGCTGAGGGTGCTGCCTTAAGGGCGTGTCCTATGACAGGCTCAAGGGTCCTGCATGGTGCGTATACACCTGCAGTTCTAGCAGGCTGAGGCAGGAGGACTGCTCGAGTCCAGGAGTACAAGGCTAACCTGGGGAGTACAGCAAGACTTTGCGTGGTGAGATCCCTTTGTTCGGGGAGATGTAAGCAAGGTCTACTCCTCCTCCTAAGTTCCCAACAGCAAACCGAGGTACGGTTCCACCAAAGCTCACCCTTGGAGAACCAATGAGTTCGTTGGGCTTCCTGACAGAGCGCAGGTGAGGGGTTACTTAAAGGTGTGTGGGTATTATGCCCTTAAAGGGCTACACCTGGAAAGCCTTTAGCTAGCAAGGATGAGGGCTTCCCACAGCCGCACAGTGGATCCCTCTTTTTCAGGCTTCCTCAGCCCATATACCCTAGTCCCTTCCCAAGGACACAAGCAATTAGGGTAAAAATCATGTGTAACAGGTGGTAGGGAGCAGCTGGATGCCCTGGGGAGTCTTGACCCTCCCACTCCTCTATGAGGGGGTGTAAACAGTCAAGCCCAGGATGGTCCCTGCAAGGGAGTGCAGCTGAACTGCTGGAGATGGTGGGTTCTTGTCTTGGAGGATAGACACATACGACACCTTTCGTTTTGTTTTTAAAAAATGCCAGCAGGAAGGTTTGTGTAGGCGAATAGAAGAAAGGAGTCCGGAATCCTGATCTTGAGCCTGGACTTCCCAGCTCCCAGAGCTGTGAGCAATGCAATTCTGTTATTTAGCCATTACCCTGGTCTAAGAAATGGGATTTTTATCAGTCTCAGGCCTCTTCGGGGTCAGGGTGGGGAGACACTGGCAGTAGGTTGTTCTTGAAGAAGGCACTCCCATCCCATCAGACTATCCCGACCTGCCACCATGGGGAGTCCGACTTTTCCACTCCCAGCACTGCTTCTCTTGGGATTGATATTGGACACATTCAGCAATGTCTGTGTTGATCAGTCATAAAAAGGGGCTCCATTTGAGAAGTCCCCACTTTTCCGGGCCTTGGATAGAAGGACTTCCGCCGAGAATGCTTACAAAATGGAGCTGTGGTTGGCCTGAAGCTTGGTTTTGGATGGCTGTGGTCTCTCTGTGCCCCGTGGCATCTTGCCTTTTCCAGAGGAGGCGGCTCTGACGTGAGGGAACAAACGTGTCCTGGTCTCCATCAGAGTCAGCGTCCGTGTGTCCTTGGAGGCGTCACTCCAACCCACAGAGTCTTTGCACGTCATCGCTGTGGTCTAACTCCCCGAGGTGGTGCCTGGAAAGACTGTTCACACAGGGTGCAGAATTGAGCTTCAGAAGCCTGGCGAGCACAAAACAATGGGGGCACCCACGAGTAGAGCAATGGTATTCCTGGGTCTCTAGGAAGGGGCGCTCAGGGGAGCGGTCCCCAGTACTTGCCCAGCTTCTGGCTTCTGCCACCTGTCTGTGTGCTTGAAAGCGCTCATTAGTTTAACTATTGACACACAGACGGCTAATAGGAAGGTGAATCCACTGAAGAAAACCCGTCGGGTGCCTTTTCAAAGACTTGGAATTGTTTGCTCGCTCTCCTTCCTTTGGCGCAGCTCGGGAGAACCAAGCATGAGACAGTTGTTCCACAGTGGACTAATCCTCTGCGAGACCCTGTGGAGCGGAACAGACAAAAGACACCAGTTTCAAGGGAGAGCTCATATTAGGCACCGACAGGCAGAAATGGTTCCTGCCGCTGAGAACTGAAGTCGCTGGGGCAAGGGTGGTGCTGTTTCTAAGCATGACATCTTTTATCATGGCTCCACATTTGCACTGCATAGTTTCCCCATAGTTTATTTGATCCACTTATTTTTCTAATTACAAAAGCCATACATACTTCTACACACATCATAGGTATGTGTAATACCATAGATGTGATGCATACGGTACAGGATCAGGGACTGACTCACAGAGTCTGACAGAAACCAAGGCATGTTTCTTCCCCCAACCTCACAGCAGCCTCCTCTAGAAAAGGCAGGCTGTTGTGGGACGCTGAGGCCACAGCCATCCTAAACCACGCTCTGTGGTGTTCTCTGTGGCAGTCCCTACCCTAGGCCATGGAAGGTGGGGGCTTCCCACCCACATGGGGCATTTGAGGGGACCCAGTAACAAGTCTCTTAAGAGGATGGAAGTAATAGGCACTGCTGTAAGAGCAAGAGGGAGTGGTTTTGAAAACACAAGCTTCTTTGGGAATGCAGCTCAGTGGGTAGAATGCCTAGTGTGCATACAAAAGCCCCTGGTTTGATACCCAGCACTGCATACACGGGGTGTGAGGACATATTCCCTGTAATCCCAGTATTTATGAAGCAGAGGCAGGAGAATCAGTTTGGGGTCATCCCTGTCTACACAGTAAATTCAATCCAGGCCAGCCTGGGCTACAGATTTGTCAAGGGAGGGGGAAGAAACTCTTATGTTGTATCACATTCCAGAAGTATTTTCTGGTAACAGTTTGGTGAGTATTTTTAGACTTTCACAAATGAAAACTGTAAAATTCCACCATGTTGTGATGGACTCACCCCAAAGACCAATCCCATGGCACTCTGGGCCCAGGTGGCTGCTGTGGTGTCTCCCCTCCCCCCACTGTTCCAGCTGTTCTGATCTGTTCCTTGAGCCCATTGATCAGGCCACTACCACAACCTATACAAGACCAGAATGTTCTTCCTCTGTCTGTCATTCAGGTCTCAGTTTAACGGTCACCATTTCACAAAGAACCGTCCTGTCTACTTCCCTAGCACAGTGCATCTCATGGTTCTATTTCTTCATAGTACTTGTTAACTGACTGTCTATTGGCTGCTTACCATCAACCGAAAGAACTCCAGGAGGCAAAGACATGACCTTGTTCCTGCATACCCCAAGTCGGTGCAGCAGAAGATGGCAGGCAGACAGCTGAGGGTGCAGCTTAGTAGTACCAAAGGGCATGTAATGGATGCTCAACAAATAAATGGATAATTAATTAAGAAATTAAGGTGAACTCTACACATAGTTCTGGAAACTAGCTGATAGAAGATATGAGTGTATTAATAAGTAATAAGTAGTATCTTTTACATCTCTATGAATTTTTGGAAAAACACATTCTACAATCCATTGCTCACCATATGCATGTCATTAATTTTGGAATCAAGGAAAGGGAAAACCAGGCAAAAAGAGTTCTATGTATTTATACAGAAGAAAACCGCTCTTGGACTCAATGGTGTAATGGACACTTTTTCATATCAGTGCGGGCCTCTTTCCAGTATTGTTATAACTGAAGGATAATATTTATTTTCTTTCAGGGAGGGGGGGGGCGTCTCTTGTAGCCCAAGCTAGCTTTGAACTCCTGATATCCCTGCCTTCACCTTCTGAGGGCTGGAATTGCAGGTGGGCAGGCAGGCCACCATACCTAGCACCCAATTCTCCTTTGATAAACACCTGGGTTGTTCCTCATGTTTTGATAATAAAGAAAGAATCACATCTTTATCCGTATTTCTTTGCATGTTTTATGTTCTTTATAGGAAATGATTACAAAAAATAAAACCCTGAAAGGATAAGTATCTACCCTGATGTTGGGAAAGCAGGCTTAGATTTGAAAGGTGTGCCTCATCATTGATGTCCTCCAAATCAATGGAACCAGAAGAAGAAAACTGAGTAAAACTCAGAGAGCCATGAGCCATATCTGCACCCAAAGGAAAACAGGAGGGTAAGAAATGATCTGTTCATTCGACAAGTATTCGGTTTTGGAGACTGTCTCGCTATACAGCTCATGTTGTCCTTGACCCTTCCTCAGTAGCCCTTCCTTATCTCCTAAGCACTGGGTTTACAATGAATTTTTTTTCTCAGGTTAACTTTTATTAAAGTTAGAAACACAATAGCAAGCCCTGAGAGAAGTAGATTGTGTGCCTGCCTTCCTGTGGGTCATAGTCTAATGGAGGAGAGGTGCAGACAAGGAGAAACAAAGTTAGGCAGGTTGAGTGGGGTGGATAATGTAACTACAGCTTTTACAGGAAAAAAAAATCTAGAAAACTTTTATGCTAAGCTCAGAGTCTAGGGAGAGTTAGTTGGTAAGGGGTTGGGAGCTGGGAGTGGGGTAGTGTCCAGACTGAGGGGGAGCAGAGTGTGACACATGGGGACCCTGGAAGAAAAGCCTATAGCGTGACAGCAGGATTAGGGAAGGAAAGGTGGTGGGGGCAGATGGAACTGAGAAGGAAGAGGTCCTCTGGCCATGTTGGAGAGGTTGCTTTTTATTAAAGGCAGATTTGGTGGTTTGAATAAGAACAGCCCCCATGGGCTCATATATTTGAATGCTTAGTCACCGAGGAGTGGAACTCTTTCATAGGATTAGAAGGATAAGGAGGTGTGGCCTTGTTGGAGGAAGTATGTCACTGGGGATGGGCTTTGAGGTTTCAAAAGCCCATGCCAGGTCCAATGTCTCTCTCTTTCTGTCTACAGATCAAGATGTAGAACTCTCAGCTACTTCTCCAGCACCATGTCTGCCTGTGCACCATCATGCTCCCCATCATGATGATCATGGGCTTAACCTCTGAAACTG
>JAQHUG010000043.1:3576236-3589400 GCA_028555095.1 Dicrostonyx torquatus
TATCTCTTTAAAGACTTTGTTTTATTATTAATTTTTAAAATGATTTACTTCTTTTTATTACCCTCTATACTCTTTTTCTTCTCTCTCTCTCAAACCTACATACATTTATACAACAATGTGACTTATTTAGAGGCTTCTTTTTATCTGAATCTGTCATAATTGCATATCTGTAATTATTTACTGACCAGAAGCATTTTTTTTTCTAAAAGTGTGTGTGTATGGGGAAAAAGGTGCAGTCTGTTGGCTCCACCCAGTCCAACATGGACGAGGCATGTTTACTGTCTCTGAGACTGCCCAATGGGAGCCATTCTGACCACCTCAACTCTGGAAAGCACCGTGTAGCATATAAACCCTTTTTATCTGAGTAAAAGTTAAATCTGCCGTGCAGTGCACTGCATGGCCTGGAAATATCTCTGTATGGCAACAGGAACCTGCCATGCTCTCCTGCCTGTGCACGCCTAACAGAACTGATTGTGCTGCCTGTCCAAGCGGGGAGTGCTGAGCCACCAGCATGGTCTCAGTAAACCAGGAAGTGTATGGGAAAATAGCTCCATTATTTCAGCAGGGAAATGCACATTAAAATGATAATGCATGAGTTGAAATAGCGAAATGTAAGTTAAATATGACATCAAATGTTGATGAGGATGGGAAGCCACTGAAACTCTCTCACACATGATTTGTAAGGTGGTCTGACAGCTTCTCATAGTCAGATGTGTACATCCTCTGTGGTCAGCAACTCGATGTCTAGGTATTGACCAAGAGAAGAAAAACTAAAAAGGAAAGGAACCGATATATCCACAAAAAGCCTTGTGGAAATGTGTTCCTGGCTCTGCAGCTTAACTAGCGAATTGTCTGTATTGGTCAAAGTTTTCCAGAAAAACAGAACTGTTGCCATTTATCTATAGGCCTCTCTCTATATATCCTCTTTATATCTGTAAATAAGGTTTTTTTTAATAGGGAATTGATTCACATGATTATGGAGGATGGCAAGGCCCGATATCAGCAGTTAGTGAGCTGGGAGACTGGAGAACTGAGTGTAGTTCCAGTCTGAGTTACACACAGAGAAGATTGATGTCCTAGCTGGAAGAGAGGCTGGTTGAGAGAACAAAAATTCCTCAGCCTTTTGTTCTATTTAAGTTTTCAGTGGTTTCAGTGGTTTGCATTGGAGAGTGCAAAATGCTGGGCTGATCCTCATAGTTCAAACAATAACGTCATCCAGAAACACGTCAAAGGCCTGCTCAGGACAATATTTATCCAACTATTTCATCACTTCGTGACCCAGGAGAAAAACATAAAATCAGTTACCACTGGTCCACCCTTTGTCAACTTGATACCCAAATGGATATTAAATGACGCTTAATCTTCAAATAAAGATGATAACAAGGTTATAATTTTTGCTAACATCATATAACTATCCTGCACAAAACAAACAAAAACCCAGTATCCTCCCTTCCCCAGAGGAGGAACTGAAGTCCTTGTGGGATATTTACTCTTTCCATGATATCCTGCAAGTTAAATATTATGACATAAAATTAACAATGTGTAAATACTGTAATATAAAGTCAATACATCTTCTGCTACATGGTGAGGGGAAAGGTAGGGGAAAAGAGAGATGGATTTAGTGTATAGGTAAAAAGGAAGATAATTTACTATCTATCATTTATCTATACATGTATATTAATAAAAAAACAGAAAATATCTGGCGTAATTGCAGCCATCATTTGTATAGCTGGTCACATGGTTTTGTTCAGCTTCCCCAGTTACCTAGTCTGTATTCTTTGGTCCTTCAGCAACCATCTCAATTTTGTTCCAGTTCTTTCCCTGGTTGAGTTTTCCAGACTTGGATTTCTGGAGGTCTGAGCCATTCATATTTTGGCTTCATTGTGTTACAGTTTTCTGCTGACCTTCATCACAGAGCATGCCAAAAATATAGTGTACACTCACCGGTGTGCACACACACATTCTTTCTCAACGTTTTTTTTTTTTGTGTGTGTGTTTCCTTATTCCAATTAGACTAGGAATCCCATTTCCTTTCAGTAATGAGCATCAACCACCCCAGCCACCCCAGTATTGTTTCTTTGCTTTTGATTCACAAGCATAATGAACCTCAAGTAGACAGGGCCAGTCTTTACTTACAGTTCAGGGAAGTCATTGTTATGTCTCCTGTCAGAGGTAGCTAAGACTGCTGGGCCAGCAGAGCAGAGTATCATGGTATAGGAACCTAAAATTTTGCTCATGAGTCACATTTATTGAGTGGCACCACTCACATCTACACTCCATGTCCTCTGGACCTTTGAATCCTTCTTAAGGAGAGAGCACCACGAGATGGAGCATATAGACTTTTTTTGGTGTGGGAGGTCCTTCTGTCTATGTGCTGCTTTTATTGGTTAATGAATAAAGAACTGGCTTGGCCTATAGCATGGGAGGAAGAAGGCAGAGCCAGAGAGAAGTGATAGAGCCACCAGAGATAGACGCTGGGAACTTTAGCTGGTAAGCCACAGCTACATAGTGATACACAGATTAATAGAAATGGGTTAAACTAAGATGTAAGAGTTAGCCAATAAGAAGTTAGAGCTAATAGGCCAAGCAGTGATTTAAGTAATACAGTTTCTATGTGATTATTTCTGGGCAGAGCAGTGGGGAACCAACAAGCGGCTCCTTTCTCCAACATTTTCTAGAGAACCCTGCAATAGACCTACAAGGCATTGCCACCTAAAGAGGAGGAGACCTCACCTGTTGATGTTTCCACCACCTCCCAATAGCTCCACACTCCTCTCTTTTTGTGTCCCACCCTGCACCCCTCACCATGATCTGCCACCTCACTACAGGCCCAAGGCAACGGAGATGGTTAGTTCTAGACTGGGATAAGTAAATGTTTGCCATTGAGCCGTAAACCCAGGCTCTGGATGGAGACTGAACCCAGATACACTTATCCTTTTTACAAGTTATCTTGAGCATTTTTTAGTCTCGGAAAACTTCCTTGTACAGTCAGCTAGTAGAATTCTGGGCTTTGGGAGATTCTGTTACGTGGAACCAGCCAGGACGGAATTACAGGGTCCGTGGTCAGGTTGCCCTTGATTGGTAGAAGTCTATATTGCTGAACCTAGGCAGACCTCTCCCTGATACCACTTTGTTCATGAGCTCACAAGGTGATGCTAAAGATTGCTGGAGACAGAGGCTGACTGGCGTTCACAGTATTGTCTTTCAAGTCCTTTACTACTAAAGCCCTCCATTGCTGAGGTCACCCTTTGGTTATTATTCACATTGATGTCAATATCTTTATGTCTTGTGTCCACAAGAGAGCTCTGTCTACAGTCACTACTCGAGTTTCCTTGGCACCAATTTTCCAGTTCTGTTCTTCCCAAGTCCCTGGCCAGTCTACCAAACAAATGATGGGTCACAGACAATGATTCTGTGTATAACTTTCCCTTTTAAACAAAGTGAACAATCAGGCCGACTTCTGTAAGCTCTACCCACTGGGAAGGTTTCTTTCACCAGTCCTTTCGGGATGTCTCAGAGCGATACTGTAGGTATGTCTGCCCACTTTCAGGTGGCACCTGGGTGTTGTGTGACCACGTGTGGATCAGGCCTGGAGAAAGGTTCTCCACTGTCAAGTCCCCATGAGGATACAGTGCAAGCTGGGAGGGTGAGGGCAGCAGGCAGAAGTGGGAACTGTTGTCATCTGGCCCACTTCCTTCTTCTTCCAGTTTGGGGATCAAACCCACGGCCCTGCATGCGCTAAGCATGTGTTCTACCCCTGGGCTGCAGCTCAATCCTACCTCCCTTTGTTTGTAGAGAAGGGGTCTCAGTCTGCGACTCACACTGAACTTTAATGCATGATCCTCCTGCCTCTGCCTCTCAGGTGCCAGGATTATAGATGTGCATCATCACATCTGGTGCCAGGCTTGTACCACTTATATCTGATGACGGAGTCTAGAGGCGTGTACCCTGCTTATGGCTTGATAAGTCAGATAACACTATTAATGGTGGCCAGCTTAGGTTTCATGATAACTTAGTAGTCCTTGGGCAATCAGTCATTCACTTTCTGCTAAGTCCTATTAACAAAGAGCTGTCTCTCCACAGGAGAGACTTTATCTGAAGATGACAGCAGAGCTTAGGTTAAAAACCCTAGACTTTCATTGCATTTCAGTGGGGTCCTGTGAAAGGCCCCATGAACAGCATGTCACATAATGCTGTCAGTGCGGGTGCCATTAGATTAATTGTCATGTGACCGACCAAGTGGCAGAACAGTTTGTACAACAACAAGGAACTGTTTCAAGGAATAATTCAGACGATTTTCTTATTCTGGCTATGCTGAGTACCTTTCCAGGTCACAGGAGGCAGAGTCACACACCTGGATGAGGCAGGTGTTACCTTACAAATCCACGGGGGCCAACTGAGCACTGAGCCTCACGTGTGACTGCAGGAGACAGGTCAAGTGGAGAAGCGTATCTTTCTCCTTTGAAGGTATATCTTGACATCCCTCACGTCTTTGTGCGTGTAGAAATTTCACAGAATGAACTACATTTGTAACAAATTTACTTCAATAATGATAGAGCATCTGGCACGGAAGTGGCGATTGGAGTCCCCACCTGGTTAAGCGTATGTTAACCCACTCTCATTCTCCAAGATTCACCTGTCCTCTGTACAAGCCAGAGAGGGGCATGGGATGAGAATGTGGTGGGAATCACCACCTCTGCATCCTTTCCTTCCTTCCTCCCCACTTCCTTCCCTCACTCTCTCATTTCCATTTAAATATGTAAATATATTATTATTATTCATGTACATATGATGTATCTATGTGGGCGCAAATACGGCCATGCACATGTAAAGATCAGAGAGCGGCTTTGTGGTGGAGTCGGTTCTCTCCACCCACTTTGCCTGCATCTTGGAGATCAAACTCAAGTTAAGAGGCTTGCGCCATTAGCTGCTATGCTCTCTAGCATGCCAGCTCTCTCTCCTTTCTCCTCTTTCTTGCCTTCTCTTGTTAAAAGTTGAGCCCATGCCAACTCATGCACATATTCTACCATGGAGGTGCTCCTCCACTTTCTCCCTTGTTTCCTTTGGGTCTCCCTGTTGACATTCGCCTCTAATCCTTCTAGGAACTCCCTGTTGCCTTTGCCTCACTACAGAGGTAGCAGCAGAAGCCCGGCGGTGGTGGCGCGTGCCTTTAATCCCAGCACTCGGGAGGCAGAGGCAGGCGGATCTCTGTGAGTTCGAGACCAGCCTGGTCTACAAGAGCTAGTTCCAGGACAGGCTCCAAAGCCACAGAGAAACCCTGTCTCGAAAAACAAAAACAAAACAAACCAACCAAACAAACAAAAAACAACAGAGGTAGCAGCAGCGGCTTCTGCTTTACCATCCCTCATGCAGGAGCTGCCTATTCCTCTCGGCCTTTTGGTTGCTGTTCTAATGAAATTCCTGCTTATGTAGCTCACAGCTCTGAAGACTCAAAGGCATGTCCCATCGTCAGCTTGGCTCTTCTGAAGACCTCCGCGTGGATGGTACCGCAACACAGGTCTGTGAGTGAGAGACCGAAAGCCAGAGAAGCTGCAGTGTGACCGGGTTCCTTTGGTTTAGTTTCTATGATAATACTTTTGTGAGAATTACTTCAGGGTCTCGTGTGAACTACCTTAATCTCTCCTAAGGGCAAAGCTCCTAGCAAGCCCTCGCCTGCTCTTTACAAGAGCTCTCTCCTTCGAGGCCTCTCTACCTCTCTTCCCCCACACTGAGGACCAAGGCCCATGATAAGATGTTATGATAATGAAAAATCAATTAGAATGTGGCATTTGAAGGAAGGGGGCATCTGAGCAAGGCTGTGGTGGTTTGAATGAGAATGGTCCCTGTTATGTCCAAATCCACGAAGTCCCCGCAAAACCAACAAGGAGACCTAGTCCCGTATGTAAAAGCAAAGAGCCTTTATTTTATGCAAGTTTGCAAACTTGGTCTCTCCGCATGTCCAACGTATTGGAATAAATGGAGAGCCCAAGCTCAGTTAGAATTGGGTTTTTATAGTAGTAAAGGTGGGGGTGAGGGGTTTCTGAGGTTCAGGACCCCTGATTGGCTGACATTTGTCTAGGGGTGTCCTGGTGAGTGGTGCTGGCAGGTGATCTTATCTACAGTGGTTGGAATGTTAGGCATTTCCTTTGGATGGTCTGTTCTTGGGTGGTGCTCAGGTAATCTTAGTTTATGGTCCTTCCTGCAACCGGGTATTGCTTCAGGGTAAACTACTGAGACTCAGGCTTTTATTAAATTTATTGATGGGCAAGTCTTACTCTGGCAGGTGATAATGGTTGGAAGTAAAGAACTTCCTTTGGGTGATCTGTTCATATTTAGCTTATCATGGCTGGCTCCTACAGTCCCCACAGGTTCGTATGTTTGAATGCCTGGTCTGCAGCTGGTGGAGTTGTTTGGGAAGGATTAGGAGATGTGGCCTTAAGTGTGTCACTGGGCGTGGGCTTTGAGGTTTCAAAAGATGCATGGCATTACTAGCGTTCTCTTTTAGCTTCCTATATGTAGATGAAGATGTGAGCTCTCAGATATTCCTGCTGCTGTGATTTTGCTTCATAAGCCCAATTAAATATTTTTTAAAAAACTTGTCTTGGTCATGGCATTTTGTCACAGTAACAAGAAAGGAACTAAGACACCGTCTTCAATCCAAGGGGACTGTAGTCTCAAAGACGAGATAGTTCAGCGGTAGAGGACTTGCCTACTGTGTCTGTGGCCCTGGCTATGCTCTCTGCAATACCCATATCTATGCTAAAAAACAATGGGGTAGAAGAGAGAGAGAGAGAGAGAGAGAGAGAGAGAGAGATCATTGAGAGAACTAGTGAATTAGTCCACCTTGAGGCTCTACTCAGCAACAGCAGGGCTCTTGGCTATGAATACTCCATCTTGAACTTCCCAATCTTTTACATGTTTACACTTGTCTCGTAAGTGATGTTTGTGTCACTCCACAGATTGGGGAACTGACACAGGGATTTTACCGACTGCTGAGTACACCTAGAACACCTATGCATTCCAGAACAAGGGAAATGGTCAGCTAATGGGGTTTGGAGGGGTCCACTGGATGCATTGGAGGGTGGATCTGGGCAAAGATTTTGCATTGCATTTATATTTGCTGTTCATGAACTGGTGCATATGTGAGCCTAAAAAGTGGGTGTCAGCGTCCATAAGATTGAACTCAACATCCAAAAAGAAGGGAGTTAAGCTGAGTCATGGGGAAACCAGTGTCTGTGACCTTACAGTAACCAAGGCTGCACCGGGAAGGTAGACAGTCCTTTGTGTTTCTTGTGCTTGGTTCCAGCTTCCCTTCATGTCAAGGAGATCAGGTCACCATAGCCGACTTGAGGGGAAGCTGGGAATGGGTTGGACCCAAATTTGGCCAGTGAGACGTGAAGGAGAGTGCTTCTGAAAGTTTCCATGTTTCAACGGGCAGATGCCAGAAGAGAGTCTGGAACCAGACCCGGCATAAACTCGCCGGTTCTGCATTCCAAAAGAAGCCAGAAACTAGAAGCTGATAAGGGGAAAGTGGATTTATTTCCAGTTTGGCCAAACCAGGGTGGGATTTGTTCTTTTCCCGCTTGCCTGGAGAGTGCTCCAACTTTGTAGAAAGGGTTTAACACAAGTGGAGGAAGCGAGCTGTGAATATACATTAACAGAGTTGAGAGATAACTTTCATAACTGCCAAAAATGTGAGAAATCCCCCCCCCCTGGGAGCCAGGTCTTCCTCTGATTCAGGGGGCCTTGGAAACTGACAGTCTGTCCTGGCCCAAAGCCAGGGTTGTTCTTGGTTTTGTCATAGCCCTGTCCTGGCCAGAGGCCAGAAATGTTGAGGGGAACCGGTTTGTGTTCCGGTTTCTTGTTTTTATCTCACTTTTCTTTTTATGTAAGCATCCCAATGAACAGAGAAGCCTGGAAGCCAGGTGTGATCAGCCACTTAGCTGGCCCATGAAGGTGTGGATTGAATCTGTAGTTTAGCTACTGGGATGGAGGTGCAGGTCCACACGTGGGGGATCTGTGGTAGGGCCAGTTAGGCTGACCAATCTACCTCCCCTTATTTCAGCCCAGTTGAGCCTTAAAAAATAAAAGACTCTTCATGGCAACCCACTGAGGGTCCCTCTTGTGTGAGTGCCTTCTTTTAATATCTCTTCTAAAACTCACTGCTCTGTTGTCTGTGAAATGCGTTCTTTAAGTTTGTAAAGAGGACCTATGGTGTAGGAGGGTCCTTCTGTATTTTGTGTTGCTTTCATTGGTTAATAAAGACACTGCCTTGGCCTTTTGATAGGGCAAGACTTAAATAGGTGGGGAAAAGAGAAAAGTATGCTGGGAAGAAGACTGAGTCAAGGAGAGAGCCGCCATGAAGCTCCCAGGGTCAGACATGCTGAATCTTCCTGGTAAGCCCACTACCTCATGGTGACTTACGGACTATTAAAAATGGGTTGAAATAAGATGTAAGAGTTAGCCAATAGAGGCTAGAGATAATGGGCCAGGCAGTAATTTAATTAATACAATTTTCGTGTGGTTATTTCAAATGTAAGCTAGCCTGGCAGCTGGGAGCCGGGCAGGAAGGAATAAAAGGGCCCGCATTCCTCTCAGGTGCTGGGAACATAGCTTGTACCTCTTACTACAGACCTAGAAGGCACTGGCTCATGGTGGCTTTGGTAGCTGTGGACTGTCCAGCACCACAGCCCTCTCCACACCCCAGCTACACTCACCTGAACTCTGTGTCCATCACATTTAACCTCCCATCTATGCCTGCTCAACCCTATTCTGCTATGGCTTGGTGTTTTCTTACCCATAGTGGGATTCCTGGGAGATTTTTTTATTCTTTGGGGTCCATCGTTTTAGAGTCCCTAGTTTAAGTCTTTTTCTTCCCAACCTTTTTGTGTTTCGCGGAGACATCTTTTTACAAAAAAATAAAATAAAATAAAAAAAGGCAGCTGAAGTACAAAATCAGCAACCTGAGGACAACAGAGAGGTGAAAATGTGGGGGTGAAAGGGGAGTTTCTATTCACCCTTGAAGTGTCACTGGAGTCACTGGCAGGGAGATTCACAGGAGAAAAACCATAGCAAATACATTTAACACATAGGAGGGAAATCAGGGGAGAGTAATGACTCAATATCCCAACGAGCTTTAGAGGCTTAGTGACGCTTCTCCACAAGGGGCAGAACAATAGGGAAATGGATGGAACAGAGACCAAAGAGTGTTTCATAAGTGGTTTCTGGAAGCTGAGGGGGTCTGGGTGACAGAACAGCTTGTGGACGAGCTAAAGGAAGGTAAAGGTGGAATTGCACAGTGAACAAAGGTGATCTTATTATGCAAATAAAGCACACTCTCAACCCCCAATCTGTCAGCTGCTCTCAGAATAGATGAGGCGTCTGTCTGGGTCTTGGTGACAATTTATGGTTTTTTTTTCTCAAGTGGATAATCTTTCCTGGTTATTTAATGAGATTCCCAGGGAGAGGGATTTAACAAAACTTCATTTCATTTGTAAGTCAGAGAAGGGGAACTTCAGGAAAAGAGGATCAAAGTGCTGGTAGAAGGGAAGGTCAGAGAGACCTTGGACCCCACAGGGCCAAGACAAGGCCCTTCCCAATGCTGTTTTCTAAGCATCTCCAGTCCATGCTTTCACACTTGGACCTATCACCTCTGGACATCCTGCTTAGGAGACGTGCAGGCCTGACTGTGTTTGAACCTGGATTTTGCATCCTAATCAACAGAGTTGGGGACTGGGTTTCCAGAGCCAGCTGCTAGGAGTTTAGTGCTAATATGATTTGAGAGTCAAGGAGATACACCTGGCGTCTTGGCAAGCTGATGCAGCCAAGACAATGGGGTTATTGTCTGCACACGTCAGTGGTGACTCACACCCAGAAATCCCTAGGAACCAGTGACTTTAAAAATTATTTTATTTTTATAATTTTTTTGTGACAGAGTCACATGCTGTAGCCCAGGCTTGACTGGCACTCCCTATGAAACCCAGTTTGGGAAATGATGAGTACTCTGGCCCAGGCTTCCCAGTGCTAGAATTATAAGCATGGGCTACCATGCCCAGTTTTGAGTCACCAATATTGAATTTCTACATTTCTGTTTGAATCTTTTTGTTCTTGTTTCTTTTAAAAATTAAAGTAAAACTGACTCCAAGCCTCAATCTTGTTGGTTTGTTTACATTTATTTATTTATTTATTTATCTGTGTGGGGGGAGCAGGTTGAGCTTGAAGCTGCTATATAGCCAAGAAGGATACTGAACTCCTACGTGATAGGGTTGCAAGCATCTATGACCACACCCAGTTTCATGCTGGAGATCAAAACCAGGCCTTTGTGTATGCTACACAAGACCTTTACCGGCAGAGCTACACCCCCAGGCACACTGTCAACCCTGTTTAGTGGACAGATTATTATTAACCTGTTACAAGTATGGGGTGTCCTTTGTCATCAGTCAAGGGCCATAGTAACATTGCCTCTGCTGCCTTAGATTCTTTCCAATTTGGTGATCTTGCTGTTTCTGAGCCCAGGGGTCTTCGGTGAGGTGGAAAGCCCGATGGCAAATACTTTCTGTCTCCTGAGACCTGATTCTTAGCAAGATCAGTGTCTTTCTGGTGGTCTGGCCTCTGAGCATTCTCCTTCCAGGTCCCCTCTCTCCACTACCTGCCCCCTTCTTCCTCTGGGTCTGTTGGTGCCAAAGACAGGAAGCTCTATTATATTTAAGCAGCTTCTACTTCCTGTCTTGAAAGAATTCCTAAGGGTAGGGGGAACCCATTTAGAAGTCTTGGAGAGAGGAAGCAATGGAAAAATACAGAAAAAAAGCCGGGCGGTGGTGGTGCACGCCTTTAATCCCAGCACTCGGGAGGCAGAGGCAGGCAGATCTCTGTGAGTTCGAGACCAGCCTGGTCTACAAGAGCTAGTTCCAGGACAGGCTCCAAAGCCACAGAGAAACCCTGTCTCGAAAAACCAAATATAAATAAATAAATAAATAAATAATGTCACAGGTACCTCGGAGATGACCTAGGAGAACTCAGTCTAGTGAAAGAGCTGGCTCTGTGCTGGGCAGCAGCCAGGCAAGCCATAATCATGTGACAAAGAGAAGGTGTCATTCTATATAACCTTTCCAGGAAGCCCAAAGTCTTGGGACACGGCTGGCTCTTTTTCTAACTTCAGTCCTAGGTGTTGTTAAAAGACAAAAGTCCTTCCTTTTACATAAGCACTGTCTTAGTTGTCTCTTGTGTTCACATCTCAGTTGTCTCTCGTGTTCATGGGGTCACTGTGAACACTTCATTAGTGATGGGAGTGATGAGATGGGATCGTGTCTGTGACTCGTCTCTGATTGTTCTGATGGGGGGGGGCTTGGCTACCACACAGGGTTGTAGCAGCCCTTGTCTGCTCATCCTCCTTCTCTGTGGGTTACCCTCCTTACAGCTGTGACCTGTATCTGCCACCACGTCCACATGACACTGGATTTTCTGGCCTGTCCTCTCCGTTAAATCAGCACAGCAGATGTCCATTCAGCTTGGATTTTTATGGTTCCCCTCCTGGAACTGAAAGGTCCTTGGAGATTGTTAGAGCTGACTTGCAACCTATAGATATAGCCGGGTTCCGAGGGATCCAGGACATTGGCTAAGGTCACATGTGTGGATGTGGTCCCAGCACATCTTACTCTTAGCCTTACTTTAACACCTAAGCCTCAGGTCTTCCCTCTAATTCTTATTGTTCCCTGGGACCTTGGGGATGATTTACCTGTGTTATCTTGCTGCAGCAGCCTCTGAGGCCAGCATTCTGGACCCTTCCTGCTGACTGCTGCTCTTTCCAGCCTGTTGGGCTGTGAGATTATTAACCCAAGGACAATGAACCCTTGTAGAGCTCATGGGACTCAGATACTGGCCTGGGCTTTGCTCACACCCATCAACTATCATCCGCAGAACATTTTTGAAGGGGATTTGGACTGTGGGCTGCTCAGAATGCAGCCTCTGTATTCTCCCCCCCCATTCTCAGATGGGGGGTCTCCTACACTAGCCCCCTTTATAGCTGGAAATAAAAACTTACACCACTATACCTACTACAAGTATGTTATATTCTGGACATGTTCACATGTGACTTTCTGGTTCGAACCATTTCAGCTTAGAGATGACCTGAAGTCAAATCATGCAGCAAATAATTATGAGGCCTTTTGTTTCCCATGTTTTGATTAGCTTAATTAATAACTAGTGGCATTATTATAAAGTTTTCTTAAAATTCTCAGCCATGTGGTACATACCTGCAACCCCAGCTCTCTGGATGCCGAGTTAGGAGAAACTCCAGTTTGAGGCCAACCTGGCATATCTAGTGAACCTCTGCCTGCCCTTAACAACAACAAAACATTCCTGCTGTGTTCCAGGCCACTATCCACACACAGCATTCTGCAATTCAAATTGCAAGCTTTAAGTGCTTCCTTGAATACTACTTCCCCTTGCTCAGATCTGGAGACCGAGTGGGCCATTGATGACCTGTCATAGTTAGACATTTTTGAAAGTAATGATCAGGGCCACAATCAATATTCTCTGGATTGTGGCACAGTGGTTTTGGTCTTTGCTTCTCCACAGAGCAGAGACTGGTCACATGATATGCAGGGTAGCTGTGGCGCTGGGATGAGGTGGAGCGTGTCCAGGGAGCTACCTACCTTGGTAAAAGTCTGGTGAAGTATTTGGCGCTCTGGAGGCAGATGGGAACTATTCTGGTAGTCTGTTTACCCTGGCTCCTCACCTCTGACTTCCCATTTTCACCTCCATCCTGGTTATGCTTTTGATTGTGCTAGCCACAGGACAGTAGGCGGTGTAGGTCCACGGTCCACGCTGACACCCACAGGTGTCAGATCTTGGCTTCACCAGAGGAAAACATTTTCAGGATGAGCCCACATGAATCAGAGTTGGTCTTCAGTTAACTGTTTGTGTACATATGGCTTATGCACACGTTTGTGTGAAGGTGCCTATGTGCATCCTAAGGCCAGAGGAGTAGGATGGTTGTTCTCCCCTATTTCTCCGTCCTCTTCCTCCCACTGAACCCAGAGCTCCAGGTCTTTGGCGAGGCTGGCAGCCTACAAGCCCCAGGGATGCTCCTCCAAGGTTCACTCTCCTCGGTGCAGGGGTGATAGAACCATGCCTAGCTTTTGGTGGGTGCCGGGATCCAATCTC
>JAQHUG010000043.1:3606659-3632065 GCA_028555095.1 Dicrostonyx torquatus
GCCACAAAATAATAATAATGAAGTGCTGTACATGTATGTCTGTGACAATACAGCAACTTTTAAGTAGCACAGTCTGTGTGCCGAGCATTGTTATAAGTACTTAATATGGAAGCTCATTAAATTATCCCAATAATGCTTGGAAGTGGGAACTATTATTCTCCCTATTTAAACTTTGTCTTTGTCTTCAGTGTGTATGTGTGTGACTGTGGGGACCAGAGGACAACTTCCGAAGTGATTCTTTCCTTCTGCCACAAGTTCTGGGAACTGAACTCAGGTCATCAGGCTTGTAAGGCAGGTGCCTTTACTTGCTGAGCCACAGGGGCAGCCCTATTATCTCTGTTTGATAGAGTACAGAGAAGTTAAGCGTTTGTCTAAGGTCACACAGCTCATAAGTTTCAGGAAATCTGGCTCAGAATTCACAACTACTTGACTATTAGATACTATTAGATATTCAAAGACTCTAAGAAGAACAGAGGAAGAAGATGGAAGTTAAACACTAATTGTACCTAAAGGAAATCAAGAGGAGTGATAGGACCCTATAAGGCCACACCCACTTGTGATCAGCTTGGGTCACACTGGAAGTCCTTGTGTCATCTGTAAAATCAATTAGTATGCTGAGAACATTGCAGATGCCTCTGGGACACAGGTCTCCTGGCCCAGTGCTGGGCCAGAAGACATAATGTATTGGGATGGATACAAATATACCCAAATACTACCTGTAAAAAAAAATATATCAAGACCTTGCTTATAAAGAAGAAAGAAAGAAAGAAAAGGAAAGAAAGAAAGAAAAGAAAAGAAAAGAAAAGAAAAGAAAGCACATAGCCTACTGAATGTGGGTTGCTGGATCATCAGTTGTTGACAGACTGGCTTTTTTTCCTCCTAAGCTTGGTAGGCTAGACATCCCACCACAAATACATTGGTTCTCCCTTTCCTCCTGAGTGCACATCCCACATCCCCAGCACTCTTCCACTTAGCCCTTTCTGGCTTCAGATGGCTAATGCTGCTGTGCTAACATTTGAACACTGGTTATATAATAGTTGTAATATCCTGAAGGCCAGCTTGAGATAACTAATTAACACATTAAACTGATGGTTAATAGCAACCATAATCCAAAAGTTTAATATAAACACATAATTAAACTACTTATGTCTGTTTGTTTTTTGAGACAGGGTCTCACTATGTAACCCTGGCTGACTTGGAACTTCCTACTTAAATCAAAGCACTCTGCCTGAGGGGATTAAAGGTGTGTGCCACAATGCCTGGCTATATATATTTGAAAGATAGCTAGGTGTGTAATCTTATGGCTGCAAGACTAAAACTCAGCAGGAGGCTGAAACAGGAAGATTTCTAAGAGTTTGAGGTCAGCCTGGGGTACACAGTAAGTTCCAGGCTGCCCTTTATGGTGAAAAACACTACTCCATTCCTCAAATATTCAAAAATCACTGCTTTTTAATTAATTACTTTACTACATGTCATGCTGTTACACATTTATTCTACACTTAATGATATAACTTAGCTTGGTGGAATCATTCGCACCTCCAGAACCAGTAAACACTGCAGTGAGTGCCACCCCCAAACCCATCCCCACTTCCCTGAAGTTAGAAGACCTTAGAGGCATAGCTGGTGTTTGGAACACAGTGTCTCTCAGCAGAGGGATTTCACTGAGAGTCACTGGATTCTACCTGGGAGAAGAGGAGGAAGGGGAGGAGGAGGAAGGGGAGGAGGAGGAAGAGAAGTGATATTGGGCAGAGTGAAGTAAAACCCGGTAGGACTCTACCTGATGCCCCAGTTCCCGAGCTGTGCCAACACTATTTGGGCTTGCATGTTTTAAATACACGTAGATTTTTTAGTAAAGTTCTTTTAGTAGTTAAAGAAATTGAAAGTGACTGATCTAATCTAATCCTCTTATTTTACTGTTCAGGAAATGAAACTTTACACAGCTCAGGTCCAGAGTGCTGACTTCCCCTGAGCCTCCCAGAGCGTGGTTCACCGCCTCCCCTAAGGAAGCGGATGCTGTTGGATGCCAGAGTGGGGGGCAGATTCCAGCAAACCAGTCTTAGCTTCTCCTGCTGCCGCTGCAGGAGACTTCTGCTCCTCAGAGAGCTTGGTTCTTGCCAAAGCCACAGGCACTGTGCCTCCTTGCCCCGCACACAGCAGACTTCACAGCTAACCTGACAAATGCCCTCTCCTGTTAACAGCAATCTTGAGAAGAACACCAGGTTTTCCAGACCTGTGCTCCCTGCCTGACTCGGGGTCAAACTGAAAAATCTGACCTCGCAAGCAGGTGTTTTAAGTTGGTTCTCAATTTCTGCTTGAGGAGATTTGCTTAAAGTCTCAGAAAAGTAAACACAGAGCTAAACGCCCATGTTACTTTGTATTAAGCAGAGCCAGAAATGGATATCGGGGCCGGCTAGAGGGAAAGAGGATGTGGTTTGGTAGAGGTGTACATGATATTATATATATGGGGAAAAGTGTATATCAGGGATTGTATAAAAGGGAGTCTATATGGGGGGGAATGTATACAGGCATATGTATACAGTAGGAGTCTATATAGGAAGGAGCATATTCAAGGGAAATGTATACAGGGTATGTATACAAAAAAGCGTTTATAGCGAGGAGTATATGAAGAAGCTTTTATTTAAATTGTTCTATCAGTAAAGACTCAGGAGTCAGATATTGGGGTAAAAACCTGACGGATCAAAGAAGCAGCAGAGGGGCGACTAGTTGATCTTGTCTCCACACTTTCAAGATCGAAAAGGACCAAGAATCTTTCTAAGCCCCTCCCGACTGCTTCCTGTGCCTCTCTAATGCATCGTGGGTCCCCCAAAAATCTCTATGGCCAATTCTTGTTTCTATGGACAAGAATTGTCTCTGCCTCCTGATCCAGGTTTAACTTTATTAACACAGCATCGAAGTGTCACAGCATGTTTAAATATCCAGCAAGTATACACAAATGGGAGTGGACACAGGGTGACTGCATCCGAGGGCCGTGTATATGAGGGGGAGCGTGTTCAAGGGTAGTATATACAGGAGAAAGTATGTATGGGGCGGGGAGTGTATCCAGGAGATAGTGTGCACAAGGGAGTGCGTGTGTAGTGGAGAGTGTGTACTGGGGTAGTGTAAACAGCGGAGAGTGTGTATGGAGTGGGGCGGTGTTTACAGGAAGTATATATGCAGTGGGGAGAGAGGACAAAATGGAGAGAAAAACTTTAATGGAATGAGCCAGGCGGTGGTAGTGCACGCCTCCAATCCCAGTGCTCAGGAGGCAGAGGACCTCTATGAGTTCGAGGTCAGCCTGGTCTACAGAGTGAGTTCCAGGATGGACAGTCAGGGCTACAAAAGAGAAACCCTGTCTCAAAAAAACCAAAACAAAACAAAAAACAAACAAACAAAGAAACCAAAGGGGAAAGAAATCAGTGCATTGAATGGACATTTAGAATAATCATATTTAGAGGTAAGAACTCTAGCTTCAGGTGTCCAGGTGTTTATGATTTCCTGGGACAAAGTCCGGCTCATCGCTTCCGTCTAACAAAAGTTGATTCTTTTGTTATCAGTAAAGCTTTACTGCATTATGTAATTTCAATTATACAGTGCTTAATGCCTGCATGAATGCCTTGCACAAACACATTTTGGTGCTAGCACTAAGATGAAGGATTTCACCATAAACCTTAAATTCATTGTTTAAAACTGTAGTAACAAGATACCACACACCAGGTGGCTTAAACAACCAAAATTTATCTGCGTATAGTTGTAGAAGCCGGAAATCCAAACTCAGGTGTCAGTAGCAGAGGCCTTCTCCACAGCTTGCAGATGGCTGCCTTCACAGTCGGTGCTCACACTGTGCAATCCTGGTGTCCTCTAAGATCCTCCTTTGTTTCCATATGTTTATTATGTGTGTACCACACACACATGCATGCGTGTGCCAGGGCATATGTGTGGCTGTCAGAAGACAGCTTGAATGAGTTGGTCCTCTCCTTCCATCATGTGGGGTCCAGAGACCAAACCAAACACTTCTGCCCCAGAGACATTTGCCTGGCCCTAATGTCCTCTGTTTATGAGAATACCAGTCATATTGGATTAGGGCTTGCTCTAAAGACCTTATTTTAACTTAATCACTTTTTAAAAGAGACATTTCCACATTCAGTTGCAGTGTGATTTGCTGCTGGAGGTTAGTTAGGCCTTCAGTATATTAACTTTAAAGAGATATGACTGGGCTCATAACAAATGTTTAAGAGCTGTCTTACCTATGCTGCATGAATGTGACCCCTGTCACAAACTTGGACATGAAGGGTCCTTCTTCATTGACTCTGAGAGGTTTTATCATCTATACAAGTTGGCTGTTTTGCCAGTGTGGGATAGCCTACCAGGGGAAATAAGTACCTTAAAAAAATTATGCTGACTTAAAAGAGTTTTGATACTTCATTTCTCTAATTCAGATTGCTTTTTTTTTACTTTTAACAAAAAATTATTTTCATATTTGGGAAGTCCCCAGCAATGCTTAATATTAGAAGACAAGTGACTAATAGGACTACTCTGACATGGAAGTGGCTCCAACAGCTAAGCAAGGCTGAGATTAGGTGGCGAGATCCCTGACCGAAGCCATGAGGGCCTTAAATGCTAAGTTGTTTCTTGTGTAGAAAGAACAGCAGACCACTTCCTCTTGTCCTGTGTCCCATCCCTCCATCACTCCCCCGTCCATTAGGATTTGTTTGACATCTAAAGCATGCTAGGCTTTAGATACTGTGTGTCCCCTGCCTTTGTCAGTTTACAGTTGAGCTGTCCTAACTATTGAAAAAAAGTGACTCATGGACACACAGTCTCAGTCTTACAAATGGAGAAGATGATAAAGGGATCGTGACCGATACGTCCCTTCTGGCCAGAGTAGTGGATTCACTCAATCTCCAGAAAGGACTTAAAAGATTGTGGCATAAGACTTGTACGAGGGGCTGAGGGACAGATGGCTGAGCCTTTAAGAGCTCTGGCTGCTCTCGCAGAGAACTTGCATTTGGTTCTCAGCACCCACATGGTGGCTTACAGCCATCCATAACTCCAGTTCCAGGAATATGACACCCTCTTCTAACATCTACAGGCACCAGACACACATATGGCACACATACATATATACAGTAAGCACACACACACACTAAATTGAAAATAGGATGAGTTTGAATGAAATGAAGTGAAACCCCTTGACAGATACATTCAAAGATGAACTTAAGGTGTTCCTTGGATGATCTGGGCAGTAAAAACTAAATAAGGAAAACCATGGTGTGCATTTCTCTTGTTCTCTGAGCTATCTATGTGAGTACCATGGGAGGATGGGACCCACGGTGTGAATATGGCTGCCGTGGTATGGGCCAGCAATCTAAACACTAGACCTAGTGTCTGAACTGGAAGGATTGTGAGTGTGAGGTCAGCCAGCCCTACATAGTGAGACCCTGTCTTAAAAGCTGAGCAGTGGTGGCACACACCTTAAATCCCCGCACTCTGGAGTCAGAGCGAGGCAGATCTCCATGAGTTTGAACAAAGTGAGTTCCAGGGCACCCAGAGCCACACAGACAAAATCTGTCTTCAAAAAACAAAAAAAACAAAACAAAGTAAAAAATGATTTAAGACGTGTTTTTTTTTTTATAGCCTCAAACATTCCTTGTTGAAGTGAGCGTTTTAAAGGGAAGACCATTTCACTCAAGTCACTGCAATACTCAGAGCTGCAGACTCAAGACAATGATGGCATAGAGTAAACGTTTGAATTCCAAAAGAGAGGAAAGAGAAATGGAAAAGACTGGACCAAATCAGGACCTACACCCAGACTCCATGTCTGGTGTCTGAGGCATGAGGTAATGATGCAAACTACAAAGGGCCTGGGCAGTCCTGTCTCTACAGCCTTGCTCTTTGCAGCTCTGGAGGCCTTGGTCTTGGCTAGACTCCTACCCACTACCTGTGGCTCTCCCTGGCAGATGTCCCATGTTTCTGGCATCTCAGACTTCCTGAGTCCCCGTTGCAGTCTTCTCTTTGTACCCACAGATGCTTGTGTTTCCCTCTCAGAGGCTGCTGGCGTGTTTCTTGGCCTTCCAAGCTTTCCTTTGCAATCTCTGGTTACCTACATGACTCTTTACCTCTTAAATTTTATATTCCTGCATCATATGGACAGTACCAAGGTCTGCCACTAGCTCAAGTGGTAGCTGGGCCCCCTTAAAGCACAGCTACAGTGCCTTCTGAACAGGAAGGTGGCTGGACCCAGGCAAACATTTCTCTAGGTGGTGACCCTGAGCAGGCTATCCCCATGGATTTATTCTCTCAAGAGAAAGTCTATGGAATGAGGTTTTAATTTTATATATTAAAGTCTGGAGAGGTGAGATCTGGCCAATTTTGAGATGTCCTGAAGGCATCCTATTGTTTTGCTATAAAGCACTTTATTTTTTCTATAGGAATGTGTGTTGCTTGTATACAGGTGCGTGCATGTATGCATATGTGTGCGTGTGTGCATGTGTGTGTGTGTGTCATCTTCAGGAATGCTATTCATGTCCTTTGAGACAGGATTACACATTGGCCTGGAGCTCACTGAGTAGGCTAGACCAGCTGGCCAAGAGACAGGGGTCGTCCTTTCTCCACATTCCTAATACTGGGAATACAAGCACACATCGCCATGCCTGATATTCTCACATGGGTCCTGGGGACCAAACTCAAATCCTCACATTTACGAGCAAGTACTGTGAGGCGCCCATCCAGCCCCACCTCTTCAAATGGTCTGGTCTTTTCAGAAACCACGCCTTCCTCAGCCTAGCTTGACACAAGCTCTTGTGACCAAACTGCAAGTTTTCCGAGTCTTTCTGTTCTGATTTTGTTCCTGATTCTTTCTGTAAAGTCAGTTAAAAGGAGTTAGAAATAACCATGCCAGTGCTTAAATACTGGCCTGCTGTGGGATAATTCCACCAGATCAATAAGTCTGTTATCTGCAGACTAGTCCTCTCCTATAGTCTCAGGCCCTGGCTAAATGCAGCCAAGTTCTTTGTCAGCATATAACACATGCTGACATTCTCCAATCCCCAGTAAAGTCCTCATGTCCTCTCAAATCTCACCAACACACTGTTCACTGTTGTGATTCCAATGCCCGACCTCTTTCAGCATCCTGGACTACTGAACTCCCACCAGAAGCACCCATCAAGCTCTATGGCAGTCTAGGCTTTTTTCTATCCCATATCACCAAACATTTCCCCACAGTCTAGTTCCAAAGGCTTACGAACAAGGTCAAAGTTAGTAATAGTCACTCAGCTTCTCTGATTACCAATTTTCTTTTATAGTTTTTGGTTACTGCTGGGAAAGATTTATTTTGGTTCGTTGTTTTACATATTTCAACCTGCAGTGGCTTCATTGTTTTGGAGCCTGTGGTGAGGTAATATCATGATGTGGGAGCTTATGATGGAGGCTACTCATCTCTTGATAAATAGGAATCGTAGACAGAGACTGGAAAGGCCCAAGCATAGGATACCTCCAAGGATCCACCCACCAATGACCTCCTTCTTCCAGTTAGGCCCCACCCATTAAAGTTTCCAGCACTTCTCAAAATAGAGCACCATCTGCGGGCCGAGACTTAATACACTTCACAGCCCAACCATAGCGATAATCTAAATGGAAAAAGCATTTGTGTTTTTTATTAAATTAGGTCTTTAAAAATTCATGGTGAGGAGAGGAGCTAGGGATGTAGTTCAGTTTGTAGAGTGCTTGCCCCGTGTGTCCAAGACTCTGGGTTTGATCCTGAGCACCTCTTAAACAGGGCATGGTGGTTCGTGCCTGTAAGCTCAGCTTTTGGAAGGTGGAGGCAGGAGGATCAGAAGATCAAGGTAATGTTTAGCTATACAGCACGTTCAAGGCCCGTCCCCAAAAAGAATTTCAAGGATGAGTTAGGGGGCAGGTCTTGAGCTATGCCTCCAGTAGAATTAGCAGAATTCTACAGAAATAGAAATATCTGCTAGAATCCGGGCTTGGCCTCAGAAACAGAAGCCCAGCATTCTCCTCCAGGCAAGGGGATCACAAATTTATGGCTAGCCTGGGCTCCATAGTAAGACACCGTCTCACCCAAGAGAAAAATTTGAAGAAAAAAATAAATATCTGTTAGAGTGGCCTCTACCAGTGTCTCTTTTGAGAAGTCACCACCAAGACAATAGAGCCTTACTTACATCCAGGGCTGGGAAGCCACCCCCCAGGACAGGCTGTGCCTGCTCGATCTATGTGGACTAAAGTGGATGACCATGCCCAGCTCACTGCTTCTCTACATCAGGAAGCTCTTTACTAGCAATGCTGCGAAAGTCCAGGGTGTACAGGCCCATGCTTGCCAGGGAAGAGCAGACATCAGAAACCACACATCTCAAAGGGTGTGCCGGTGCACATTCTTCCCTGTGAGGGATCCTACCCGCTACTCCGTTAGTGCCACACTCCCACATCCTGCCATAGGCTCCTTCCCTGAGGGAGGTGTGATACGATAGTCAGGTTTGGAAGAAGATACTTCACAGGCATGGGCCAGCCTCTGTTCCCTTCTTCATCCACAGAAAGCAGGCTTTTTTTGCATTGTAGATTCAGGTGATGAATATAACTCTTCAAAGTGGCCTGAAACTGGCTGAGTAAATGGACCCAGTACTGGGGTCCAATATTAAAATGCTCGCCTGCCTACAGAGCTTATAACAGGTATATCAGATAAAAAGGGAGAATCCTTTGATCTCCATCTGCCGGCATACTTTTTCTCTTCTGATCAGATGCGTCTGGTCCAGAAACTAGGTCTGGAGAAATGGTTTGAAACTGTACTGTGCTGCTGGCCAACACCTGGCACTCATGATGCCGCCTGTTTTGAAGTGCCAGCAGCTCTCAGAGCCATTCACATTTGTGACTCTGTGATTGTCACACCAATGAGGCAGGATATCATCAGCTCAGGATGTTCCTAATGTCTTTGTATTATGACACACACGAGATCTGCAAATATCTGTACACACACACACACACACACACACACACACGCACACACACACAAACTCTTATAGAGCAATTCAAGAAAGGCATGAGGCTGCCAGAATTCTGGCAACTCTAAGCCTTGCCTGGCCACTCTGAGCATTGAGTTGTTTGGCTTGGTCCTCAGAACCATCTGCTCCCCACCAGTTGGGAAATTCTATCTTAGGGAAGTGGGTGAACTAGCTCAGGTTCCAAGGTTACTAAATGTGGTGGTTTGAATGAGAATGGCCCCATAGGCTTATGTATTTCAATGCTTGGTCCACAGTTGGTAGAACTGTTTGGGAAAGATTAGAAGGCGTGGCCTTATAGGAGGAGGTGTGTCACTGAGGGTGGGCTTTGAGGTTTCAAAGGTCGATGCTATTCTCAGCACTCTCTCTGCCTTGTTGTCTCAATATGTAAGCTCTCAACTACTGATCTCAGTAAACCTGACTGCTTACTGGCATGCTCCCTGCCATTGGTCATGTATTCTAGCCCTCTGGAAGCATGAACCCCCAATTAAATGCTTCTTTTTATAAGTTGCCTTGGTTGTGGTGTTCTGTCAGCACAGTAGAAAAGTAACTAAGACACTAACTAGATGTTTAAGTCCACATGCTCCGATTTTCAACCCAAACAACTTCAACATAGTCCGCAGTAGGAAAAGCCATTATTACCAGCACACGTCCTCATTAAAGCTTACAAGGTCAGCAAAGGTTCAAGCTACGGTTTCTTATTCCTAGATGTCTATGTCTACTGGATCATTATCTGGAAATACAGCCTGCCTCCTGACCCATCTTCTCCATTCTGAACCAGAGCAGATTGCCCTGGTTATGCTCTAGACAAGTGAGACAGAGATGAGAGAAACGGCTTTAAAGTCTTGTGACTTGAGTGGGCCCCCCTTTTCTGTCTTTCACTCCACCATGTGGTGGCAATGCCTGTTAGGTAATCCAAGGGCTGTTTTGCTTCTCAATGTAGGAGAAGCTCTCCTGTCTAGTGTGATCTGAGTAGTAGATGGTCCATTGATTAATAGTGTGGCCAAGCAGGGGAACTATGAAAAATGATAGAAATAGACCTTAAACTTTTGATGTCGTTGTTTTGGTTCTAGGGTTTGAATATACAACCTGGTACATGCTAGGTATGCTGGTTGGTTAGTCATATATATATAATGTGTATGTGTGTGTCTGTGTACGTATCTATGTATGTATATGTATATTGTCAATTTGACACAAACTACAGTCATCTGGGAAGAGGCAACTGCAATTGGGAAAATGCGTCCCCTTCATTGGCCTGTGGGCAAGTCTGGAAGCATTTTCTTGATGAGATGAGAGGATTCAGCACACTGTGGGTGGTGCCCCCTGTGGAAAGGTCATCCTGTTTAAATAAGGAAGCAAACTGAACAAGCCCTAAAGAGCAAACCAGCAAGTAGTATCATCCACAGCTTCTGCCTGAGTTCCTGGCTCCTGAGTTTTGCCCTGACTTTCTTCAAGTTGGTTTTGGTTAGTGTTTTATCAAAACAATAGAGAGCAAATCAGGACACTAGGCAAATGCTCTATCAATGAGCATATCCCCAACCATTCCTTAACCTTTGAAATCCAAAGTATGCATGTGTATGTAGACACCATTTTATTTCAGGTAGGATCATGACATTTCCCAGGAACAGACGTGTTAGTCAGAGTTCTACCTTGTCTTTCTTGCCTTAATTGTGCCACAGTTCATTTATTCCACAAATATTTATTGTGTCCCCACTATGTGTCAGGCCTCTTTAGATGCAGTGGATACTTCGGTTAAAAACAAAACAAAACAAAGAACCCGGGTCAGTATTCTTGGAGTTCTATTCAACTGGAATTGTCTTTAAGTCTCGGGACTTGTTTGTTTTTTCCTTTTGCAGGGCTGGGGCTGGAATTCCTGCGATGCTTGACTGGCACTCTACGAGCTGCACTCTGAACACAAGGCAATATTCTGCGGAGGCGGCGCTCATGCTCTTTGCCTGGTCCTCTCTGCTTGTCTTTCCACAACAACTCAACAGCAATGTTTTCGTGTGTGTGACATGTCCTCACGGAACCTCTCTAGAGTGTGTACAACTCTGCTTTTCATAGGAACAAGAACTCCTGTTTTTCCATTCATGTTCCATTGGTTTTCACAGTAATTAAATTGTATCATTAAAATTACAAGCATAATGGCAGACGTGGGTTGGAAACAAGTAGCCCTGATCTCTGGTGAGCATTCAGCTCAGTTGGTGAGACAGAGGAGCCCGAGAATACCTCTCCTAGCTGAGCATCAGCATGCAGGGCACAAATGCATCTTACGGAGGCAGAGGGGCATCTGCTGGCCTGGGGATGGGTTAGGTCCAGGGCAGCAGGTTCAAAGGCTTCTGCTTTCCCTTGTCCGTCCCAGTTCAGATTCATAATGGGCTTTGATGGACTTGTGCCACGCTCATTGAAGGGCTCAAATTATTCAGTTTCTTTCCCCTTCCCTTCCCTCCCCTCACTGGCCTTCCCCTCCCTCTTTCCTACCCTTACCACCCTCCCCTACTTTTCCCTCCTCTTCCCTTCCCTCCCCTTCTTTTCTCTTCCTTGTCCTCTTTTTTAAGAAAGTCTCACTGTGTAGCTCATGATAGCCTCTACCTCTGTATCTCTCGGTCAGCCTTGGATTCGTAATTCTCCTGCCTCTGCCTTCTGAGTGCTGGGATCAAGCATGCACCACTGCCCAGCTCAAGCTTAACTAAGGTGGGGGAAACAGGGGCCGTTATTTAGCTGTTGCTTTGTTTTGCTTTGATAAATTCCGTGCAGCCCGGCCCTGCACAGCCTTTCCTGTGATGGCCTTTTCTCCCTGGTCTTCCCTGCCTTTTATCTCTTTGGCCAGTTCCCACCCTTTGCTTGTAGCAGTGCTTCCTTGGGATAGCAGAGTCCCCACCCAGCTCCTTCCTGTTCCTCACAAAACCCATCCCTTCCGAGCCTAACTGAGAATCCCTACAGGGCAGAGGCAAATTCTGGTCTATGGACAGTGTGAGGGAGAATCAAGAGAATCTTGGCTTCTCCCCATCAAAAGGCACAGGCACACACACACACACACACACACACACACACACACACACACACTTGTCTTCTACTTTTCTTTTTTAATAAAATATTCATATTCCCTTGTTATTATGAATTGGCTCTATTTGCCTGTCTTGGATTTCACAACGAAGAGTCTTCTCATTTTCCCTTCCAGAACTTCGTTATAAGTAGCCCTGAGTTCAAAGAACATGTGGTCTCTAAGCTTCTCTCAGAAACAAGGTACTCCATCAGTCCTCAGCAATTACCTTGTGTATGGGGGACAAGGAGAACAATCCATCCCCACAGGACCATCTCTAAAGAGCAAGACATTAGGGACAGACAGGCAATGGCCACAAGAAGAGTAAATGACAAAGATTGTCCTAGGCCTCATGGTGCTTTGGAAGTGACAATAAGGAGATAGAGATTATCTAAACCCAACATCTCTGTTACTGACAATGACAGTAAGACACCAGGCGCAGCGACCAGACGACAAGGCTGCCTGCTGCCAAGATGGGAAGCATGCGTCTCCTGTCGCCACAAAGACGCCAGCTGTTTCCAAAGTGTAGCTGCCAAGCCTCCAGAGTCCCTGCCCTATTCTAAGAGTTCCTAAAGTGAAATAACACGATGACATGTTTTTCACTGTCTGACGTCCTCACCGACGGAGGATGGAGCAAAAGTAACAGCGGGTAGAACTCCTGACATTGTCCCACACACTGAGGCAGGACACCCAACTATATCAGTTACCACCGCAACACACGTGCACAAAAACAATGCCACCACTCTCACCTAAGAATGTCCCCGGTGAAGCAAAGTGATCAATTGTATTAAATATTGGTACCTCTCAAAATAATCTGTATAATAAAATGTGAATTATGCATGAAATATTTTTTATGCATTCCAAAATGTGATTGTTACCATAGAAAAGCACAGAAAAACACCAAAGCTATTATTTCAATTGTGAGTTGAATGGACCACTTTATCATAGAACATCTTTTTTTTTTTTTCCCTCCTTGAAGGAATGAGTGACAAAGAGTACTATTTCAGACTGGGCATCTGGCAAACACTTTCTCAAAAACGAACAAGGGGAGCCTGTCATGTCAAGGAAAACACCAGTAGTATTTGTTGCCAATGGTGAAATGTGAGCTTCTGTGGACGAATTTGAACTTTAGGAAACTCAAACCTAGCACTGTGGTGCTTGGCAACTAGCCGGTGCTTAAGGACCTACCTGACATGGTCAGCGATATTCATGGAGAAGATTTTCTCCCGACACAGTTTAATGAAGTGTGTCAACTTCGGGGATACTTGCACAACTCAAGAAGCCACTATTTTGCCATGGCCCATGCATTGTGCACAGGATACTGAATACATGAAAGGTACATTCTAAGCACTTAGTAAGACTGGCTCTAGCAAGCCCCTAGGCTCCACTCCTAGCGCCTCCACAAAAAAAACTAACTAAAAGCAGCATTCTAAATGTAAAGCAGATGGATGAAGAAATTTCCGAAGTTCACTGACATCGCTATCAGATTCCACATTGGAACAACCATTTAAAAATATCTAGTAAGGCCAGCAAGATGGCTCAGCAGGTAAAGGCACTTGCTGCCAACCCTGATAACCTGTTTGATCTCCAAGACCCATAGAGTAGAAAGGGAAAACGGATTGCAAGTTGTCTTTTGATTTCCACACATGCATTGTACATGCGCATGCACACACACATTACAGTAAAATGTAACTAAAAAAAAAATAAAATAAGAGCTGGAAGGATGTCTCAGCAGTTAAGTGTACTTGTTCTTGCAAAGGACCTGGATTTAGTTCCCAGCACCCACATGGTGGCTCACAACTGTCTGAAACCCCAGTTCCAGGGGATCTGGTGTTTTCTTCTGACCTTAGACTACACCAAGGATGCACTTGGTACAAATATATACAGTCAGGCAAAACAGTCATTCACATAAAAAGTTACATTTTGTACATTATTTAATAAGAATATCCACAATTATTTTTTAAAAGACTTGTATGCTCCTCCTTTTCCTAGATGTATATTAATTCCAAGCCAATATTTCTTCATATACTTCAACTAAAATAGTAAATTACTGGATACAGAAGCAAAAGAAGGATCTAGTTGCTTTCTTTTAATGGAGACATTATAAAAATTGCATAAATGGGGCCTGTGAGATGGCTAACTAGGCAAAGGTGCTTTCCATAAAGCCTTATGACCTGAGTTTGATCTGTACACACACACACACATACACACGCCTTCTAAAATAAGGGGTGTGTGCGCTCGCTGCAAAGTGTACAGATGTGAAGAGCAAAGGATGATTCTGTGAAGTCAGTTTTCAACTTTTCAGGCAAGCACCTTTACTGGCTAAGCTACTACACAGGCTTCCACCATCATCCATGCATTCATCCACCATTCATCTATCAGTTTGTCCGTCCGTCCGTCCATCCATCCATTATTCATCCATTATCCATCCATCCATCCATCCATCCATCCATCCATCCATCCATCAATCCCTCTGTCCATCTGTCTGTCCATCCATCCATCCATCCATCCATCAATCCCTCCATCCATCTGTCTGTCCATCCATCCGTTCATCCATCTGTCCGTCCGTCTGTCCATCTGTCCATCCATCCATCCATCCATCCATCCATCCATTCATCTGTCTATCCATCCAGCCTCCATCCATCCATCATTCACCCATTATCTATCCGTCCATCCATCTGTCTGTCCGTCCGTCCATCCGTCCATCCATTCATCCACCATCCATCCATTCGTCTGTCTATCCATCCATCCTCCATCCATCCATAATCCATCATCCATCCATCCATCTTGAGATAGGGCCTTGCTAAGCTTGCGACTGGCCCCCCAACTGTTTCTATAATCCAGTCTTATCCTGACTTGTTTTCTTGCCTCTACTTTCAAGCCCCAGGATGGGATCAAAGGACCTGTGATACCCTAACTTAGAAGGTGTAACTTATAAGAATAGAAATACGGTGGTTGGTGGTGCTGCACGCCTTTAGTCCCAGCACTTGGGAGGAAGAGGGAGGAGGATTTCTGAGTTTGAGGCTAGCCTAGTCTACAGAGCAAGTTCCAGGACAACCAGAGCTATTCCGAGAAACTTTGTCTCAATCCCCTCTCAAACAAACAAAAGAGAATAGCAATATTTAATGGGCTTATTTTGGTTGTATTGCAATTAGTAAATGTATTAGCATCTCTACCAGGAAACATAACCTCCCTAGATTTCAAGAACATAAAGTGGCCCTGAGACTAAAATGTTTGACCCTCTGGAAAGCAGGCTGGAGGGAAGGATGTCCTTCTGCTTTGCCAAGTAGCCCAGGGCTGTCACTGTTTTAGGGTTAGAAAACAAAAATTTTGTCCCTCAAAAATCAAAGGACTACAAAGAGAAGTCAGAAGTAATGAAAAGGAGCAGTCTCCAAGGACTCATGCTGCAGTGGCCTCCACCCCTGCAGGCAGCCTGTTGGCCCCAGTCACCCACTCCCACCCATAATCTCGGCACCACACTGGAAAGCCATTGTTCTCCAGGTTCTCAAAACAAAGAGAAAACCCAGAGCTGACCCCTGCCCTCAGCTCCTGCTCTGGGCTCCAAGGCAGGGAGCCCGGGTCTCAGGTCCCTGCTGAGGAAAGTTACTGTAAATCTCTCACAGACCACTTGCCCAGAGCTGCCAAAAGGCTGCTTTCCTGTTAGTAAACAGGGCTGCCTGGGCCATCTTTCTCTTCTTTAATAACCTGTGGGGCATCTATTGATTGCACATGCTAGTCTGTCGTAAATTAGAGCAGGGGATGCCTTCCGGTTGCTCCAGAGCAGTATGAATGGTGAAATTGGCTCACTAATACTTCATGCGTATGGAGCACAGTGTCTTGTGCCACATAAACAGAAAGACTATGTATCATTGGGTGCTGAGAATGCCCGGGGACAGCTCTGGGGGCAGCCGCGGCATCTGGGCATGCTGCAGACTTTAATTAGGTAGCTTCTTCCACTTTAACTAAGATTGATAAGACGGGGAATTGCAGGCCTCCCTTTCCAGTGGGAGGAAACCCGAAGCCCATGTGGGTAGATGGACCCACTTGCTCCTCTTCTCTAGTTCCCTCAGTAGGAATGGGAGCCAGTAGAAGTGAATGCATCTCTCTTTGCCTGGGTTGCGGGTGGAGCC
This sequence comes from Dicrostonyx torquatus, assembly GCA_028555095.1. Taxonomy (NCBI): domain Eukaryota; kingdom Metazoa; phylum Chordata; class Mammalia; order Rodentia; family Cricetidae; genus Dicrostonyx; species Dicrostonyx torquatus. The sequence continues at coordinate 3,622,841 of JAQHUG010000043.1, forward strand.
CCAAGTTAGAAATCAAAGGATGATTTCAAAACTCTTGCTTTAGGGGCTGCAGAGGAATTCTCATCCTAGTACCAACCTGAACAAGCTAGGTCTCAGCTGCACATGTGTAACCCCGGGAACAATCTAGGTGGAGACAGGAGGGCCTTAGAGGAGGGATAGAGTGAGAGAGACAGAGGCTGGCACTGGGCATCCTCTTCTGGCCCCGAGGGCTCCCACACGTTCGCATACCACACACTCTCACACAGACAGTTACACGCACCAATCAATTGACCAATCAATCAATCTTCAAACAAACAAACTACGCCAAAAAGTTTTCCTCAGCTGCTGGGGAGTACAGATAAAACCAAGGAAGTCTAGGCAGCGCCTGGATTCTTGTGTGTACGCAGTATTCGGTATGTCAGTACTCGGTACCAGACACAGCCATATGAGATGAATCCACCACCAAAATGTTGTCTACAGAAAAGATACATAGATATGCATGGATCCACATGCAGCACAACACTCCCCTCACACACACATTAGGTGGGACACATTCCATGATGGCGGGCTGGTGCCCTCCAGTCAACTTTTCCTTCTGTTTTGGTCATGGGAAACAGACTTCTGGGGATGGCCATGTACTCTGCTAACTTTGACCTCCCAGAATCTCTTGCAGTTATAAAGGACAGTAAGAGGCTTCTACAACGTCTTCTGTTGGGAGAGTGGGGAGAATTTAATCCTCTGATGGCTATCAGCTTGACAAGCTTTGGAATCACCTGGGAGACACAGCTCTGAGTCTCTCTGTGAGGGCCTTCCAAGGAGGTTTAACTGAGGAGGGAGGACTTAACCTGAATGTGGACAGCACCGTCCCTTGGACTGGCCTTCCGGACTTGATAAAAATAGAAAAAAGGAAGAAGCCAGCTGAACACCAACATTTATCTCTCTTTGCTTCCTGAGTATACGTTGTGACCAGCGGCTTCAAATTTCAGTTGCCATGCCTTCCCTGCATGATGGACTACATCCCCTCAAATCCCGAACAAGCCATCTCCCCCTTAAGTTATTAGTCTGGTAATTTGTCACAGCAGAAATGGACACATATTGTGTCTCCCCAAAACATCTATAGTGATCCCCACAGTTTCTGGGTGTGCTCTTATAGACATTGGTTTCTTGAATAGGTAGGCTGAGCTCATTAGGATGGACCTTGAGCCCATATTAATGATATGTTCATAAATGGGCCACAGAGAGAGAGACAGACGTGCGCGCGCGTGCACACACACACACACACACAGCGACAATGGGAAAATGACAAAAAGGGCAAAGGCTGGGGTGATGCCCCTACAAACTAAGGAACCCCCAAAATTGACAGAATACAAGAATAATGTAGAGGGGCACAGAGCAGGCTCCCCTCCAGCTGTTGAAAGGAGCCGACTCTGCCAACACTCTGGCCTTTCTACCCTTCAGAACTGGGAATATTGATTACTTGAGAATTTCATATAATATACCCTGATCACCCTTACTTCCCAGTCCTCCCAAGTGCTGCCCCCCCAACCCTTGTGGCCTTCCTTGCCCACAAAATGTCCAGTGTGTGTTGTTCATGCAGCCACTGGAGCATGGCCAAACTCCCAGAGGCTAGGCCCTTACAGGAAAGTGACCCCCCAGCCACCTCCTCATGGAGAGCTACACTTCAGTACTCTTAGCACATTTTTTTGTTGTTATTGTTTTGGTTTTTCAAGACAAGGTTTCTCTGTGTAACAGCCTGCCTGTTCTGGAACTAGCTCTTGTAGACCAGGCTGTCCTCAAACAGAGATCCACCTGCCTCTGCCTCCCTAGTGCTGGGATTAAAGGAGTGCGTCACCACCGCCCAGCTTATCACAATTTTAAAGAGTTCTTTTCTATGACTTCTTGTCTAGATTGTTACATTTTGGGGATGGGGTGTTGTCACAGAAGCCTTCCGTGTCTCCTCCTCAGCTGTGAGTCTGCAGTCCTCGATACCACTGTAGAAGCTTCCAGATCCTTCACAGTCAGCAGGAGCATGTGTCACGGACTTCCGCATGGTCTCTGGAGACAGTACAGATCATGGAAATCCATCTGGCCTCTGGTGTCAGCATGTTCCACGGACCTCAGCATGATCTCCCGTGGCAATATGGACCACGAACACCAACAAGGTTCATGGTGGCAGCCCCATTTATTTACATCAACATGGCCTTAAGAGGCTACACAGGCCACAGATATCAACATGGCCTCCAGAAGCAGCAAGGACATCAGTGTAGCCTCAGGTGTCAGCACAGGCCACCCCATCTGCATGGCCCTCAGTGGCATCAAGGCCCACAGACATTAAACATGGCTCCAGGGAGCAGCAGAGACCACAGTCATCCACATAGCCCTCAGAGACAAAACAGGCCCTAGACACCAACACAGCCCTGGCCAAAGCAGAACCACCGACCCAGACACATGGCCCCCAGTGCCAGCACAGCCCATGGATTTCAACATGGCCTTTGATGTCAGCATGTGCCATGAACCTCAGTTGTCCCCCCCCATTTTTATTCTGTCTGGAGATCAGCTCAAGGGTGGTGCTCTCCATATTCAGTATGGGTCTTCCCTCCTCAGTGAAACTTGTCTGGGAATCCCTCATAGTTAGGCCCAGAGGTGTGTCTCCTAGGTGATTCCAAATCTTGTTATGTTGACATTGGAGATTGACTCCTCCAGGGGCAAAATTGCCCTACATAGAGAACAACAGTTCTTAATATCTCATAGATGTGTTTACTGGAATATATCCATGTGGAATGATTTTATGTTGGGGATTTGCTTCTAAATGAGTGCAAGGCTAGTCTGTGTATACCAACAGTCTATCTCAAAACCACAAACAAAACAGATGAGAACATTGGGAAAATTTTAACATTTCACATATTAAGGAGTTACTATTACTTTTTATGCATACTAATAATATACGTTTGTGTTTAAAGAACTCTGAGTCTAAAAGACAAGAACTCAGTCTGTGAGTTGTGACCCCCCTTTGAGGGTCACATATCAGATATGTACATTATGATTCATAACAGTCACAAAGTTATAGTTATGAAGTAGTAACAAGAGAACTTTATGGTGAGGAGTCACTACAGCATGAGGAACTGTGTTAAAGGTCTCAGAGTTAGGGAGGTGAGAACCACTGCTCTAAAGCCTGGCTTTCTGATTTCAGCCAAGTAACTTTTGTGGGAATGGACATTGGTTTTGCTCTGTAGCCCAGGCTGGCCTGGCACTCCTAAATGTCAGGATTACAAATCCACTTCCCTCATCCCTCATGATCTTAAGTGACACGCTGCATTCTCCTCCACTTCATACTCGAAAATCATAAAAACACCCCCAAAATGTCACCAGACACTGCCAAATGTCCTCTGGAGGAAAAACTGCCCTGTTTAGAGAGCAGCTCCTCCCGATAGCTCATAGATATCTTTACAGGAAACATATATGGGTGCAATGATTCTCCTTTGGGATTTTGTCTTGAAATGACCCCATTACGTTGGGAGTAGAGGAAGCGCTGAGTGTGTGAAGTTCTGTGTGCACATGTCTTGATATAGGCATGGCTGTGTCAAGGACCACAGTGCCTCGGACTCAAAGGGAAATGGTAAAGCCTTCTTCTGGTCCACATATGGATGGATGTTGGTACTGTGTGCAGAAAATGCCCACCATACCCCGCCCCCAAGATGCTTACAGCCTGAAGTCTCTTTCCCTGTAGAGACCACTCCTACTGAGATGAGCTACACCTGCCTCCTTGTTTATCTGCAGGTAATGACCCCTCTTCTTTGTTCAGCTGCACACACAAACACTACCTTCCTGTCCAACTCTGTTCCTGGATGCTGAGGTTTCTCCAGGTGAGAGCCCAGCCCACTCTTCCCAGATCTCTGTACATGTGTCAGTCTGTCTGTCTTGTTTTCATTTCCTTGCCACCCTAGTCAGGTACATTCCTGGAACCATGCTGAGCATGGCACATTATGTTCCATAATGAAAACCTTAAAGTACATTTAAACAAGTGATAAAAATTCTGTCTAGACTTGGTGTAGTGGTTTAAGTGAGAATGGCCCTGTAGGCTCATATGTTTGATGCAACTGTTTGGGAAGGATTACGAGGTGTGGCCTTACTGGAGGGGGTACGTCACTGGTGTAGGCTTTGAGGTTTCAAAAGCCCACACCAATCCCAAATGGTGCTTTTCCCCCTCCTCCCTCCTCTCGTACTCCTCCCCGCCTCACCCCCTCTCTTCCTTCCTCTCTATTCCTCTCTTCCCTTTATTCCTGCCTTCTCTGGCACTAAAGCAAAATTTGATGGGATAAGGCAGGATTTGCATCAGAGGTCACTAACTGCACCCACCTGGGCTGTCCTTAGCCTCGAGCTCCTCTTGGACCAACTTCAGTTCCTTGATAAGACTCCATTGGTAGGTTAGCTCGTCCCTGGAGTTCCTCCTCTCCCAGTTCCCAAGGTCTGGCCCAGTGGAGCTGTTACTCAGAGTTAGGTTCATTCTGGCTTTGCATAGCTCTCAAAGAGTACAGCCATCAGCTTCTTTTCACAGAAGCTTCAGGCTCTGCCTGAGCATGAGACTGGCCTGTTACCTTCGTGCGCACGCGCACCACACACACACACACACACACACACACACACACACACACACCTACACTTCACACGGCCACCTAGGGTGTCGATTGGTTGGTTAAGAGTGCACAAGCCCTCACAGGGATTATGTCACCTGGTTCTCTCCCTAGACTGACTTTCAAGTCCCTTATCTTCCTCAGGATCTGGGGACATTTAGAGGTTCAGCCAGAATCACCTCATTATGCAGGTCATAGATTCTTATTCAAACCCGCCAGGGGTCAGAGTCCAAGGAAGGGTTTTGGATGGAGACAGACTGGATTGAAAGTTTTCTGCTGAATTGAAGAACTTGCCCTGAGGTGGGGAAGGCTGGGGGAATGGGGAACCCGGGGTGAAGGGGAGAGTCATGGTCAGGTTTTATCCTTAGGTCTGAGGCTGGCTGCCCTGTGTGAGGCCTAGCTAAGCCTTCCCAGCACAGCAGCACAGATGGGAAGCCCCTCAGGCCCCGAAGAGACTAGGCCTGCCGAGGACTCCTGACAGAGCAGCTGGGTTGTTTTTACTCATTGTTCCAACCACAGCCACTTGTTTCTAAAGGTGGGCGGCATCTGTCTGGAGGAAAGCTCTCAAGGTGAACCGATAGCAGGAGGCTGGCGCCACACCACTTCCTCTCGCGTTCTGACCGAGTCTCCATCCTGGGCTATACTAATTTTCTGCTACTTGCCTATTTGAATGGAAAGTCGTCTGGCCACTGGTGAGCTGCAAGTGATTCAGAGCCGTGGGTGGATTTACACCAAAAGTTTTCCCCTCTCCTTAACAGAAAAGGGAATATTGTATAGGATTGCAAGGGAGTTTAACAGTCTCAGAGTGCTAGGTTCAAATCTAAGGCCTTTCATGGATTAGCTGTGTGAAGCAGTGGGGAAAGTTAATCAGTATCCCTGGGTCTCGCCTTGCTCTTAGGTAAAATGGGAGCATTCCCATCATACAGATGCAGTGTGAGTATTAAGCCTCAGTAAACACCTACTTATACTATTGGAGGCAAGCAACACTGTCTGTGCCCATGACCATAGGCTTCTAACAAGGCACTTCCTGAAAGCCGACTCTTACAGACAAAAGCTCTTGCAATCTCCAGCCCTCATCAAGCAACTGAAATGGACCTAGAGAAGGAAGAAGGTTGCCTGGTGGAGAGGCAACAGGGAGAGCCATTTGAGGTGTTGAAACAAAGTGTCATTGAAATAACTGAGTGTAAGTACAACCTGACTTAAATGTGTTTAATTGAATTCTACTGAGCATTGGGAGGTGCTGTTCTCGCTGAACGTATGCTCCTAGGCTTTGATGATAGGCAGTTGGTTTTGCCTATTAACTTTCCACTTCCCATCCTGCATACCAAATGGTGCTTAGATAAAGCTGTTGTTTAGATACGGTCTGAGTGGGTCCAGCATTCCTGTGTTAAAATTAGTTTCCTCTGTGAAGTAGTAAGAAGTTAGGAAGCCAGGTATGGTGGCCTTTATCGGTGGTTCTAATACTTGGGATATTGAGGCAGGGGGTTCTCCAGTTCCAGACCAGCCTGGACAGCTTAGTGGGATCCCATCTTTACAAAGACATAAAGGGAGACTGGAGAAATGCTCAGTGGTTAAGAGACTTGCTGCTCTTCCAGAGGACCTGAATCCACACCCCAACTCAAGGAACCCAAGCCAGGAACCTAGGGAAGAAAATGTGGAGGTATTTTGTTTGCTGGCTCACTCCAACTCATGCTCAGCTAGATTCCTTAGGCAGAGGACCTGAGTTTGGCTCCCAGCACCCACAACCTCCAGCTCCAGCTGTGGGGAGGTTCCACAACTTCCTCTGGACACACACACAAATAAAAAGATAAATCTTTTAAAATACTTATAATTAAAAAGGAGGTGAAAATGTAACTTGACTGTGTTACTATAGCACTTAGGGTTAGAAGTAGGGATTTTGAGGTATTATGTGTCCATGTCGAATCTTCATGGGTGAAACCTGATGGCTTTGGAGGAAGGAACTAGAAGACTCATATATGCCTCCAAGCTCCTGGTTTTCTGCTATATGATGCCTGGGGCACCACCTCAGGGCTCTGACAGCAAAAAGATTGTCACCAGTTACAAGCCCTTCAACCCCCAGAAATGTGAACTAAGTAACCTCGCTTCTTTGTAAAGTCATTGCCTTGGTTAGTTTTGTCAGCATCATTTAAGAAAGGAGTCTCAGTTGAAGGGATTGTCCTGGTCAGGCTGGTTGGTGACCATCTGTTGGGAATTGTCTTGGGAGTTAATTGGTGCAAGAGGGACCAGCTTACTGTGGGCAGCACCATTTCCTAGACCGTGATCCTGGGCTGTATAAGAAACCTGGCTAAGCATGAGTCAGTGGACAAATCATCAAGTAGCATTTCTCCCTGGTTTCTTTTCTAGTTCCTGCTTGAGTTCTGTCCCTGACTGCCCTGTGACTTGGAAGTATAACCAAATAAAACCCTTTGCTCCCCGAAGCTGGCCTTGGCCAGGATGTTTTATCAGAGCAGCAGAAAGGAAACAGAACAGCTACCCAGTCTCAGCTGCTTTGTTATAAATGCATAATGTATTAATAGAGGAAAGTAACCGCCTACTGGTCTTCCCACAAGTTAAGGTGAAGTCAACCTCATTCTCCCAGCTCCGGGTGCAAGTCTACACCCAGGCCCGTTGGTTGATTGCAGAGTTAGCTCAAGAGACTCAGTGTTGGGACCTCTGCTGAAGCCACTGAGCGCACTGGGGTTGGCAAGCCGAGAAAAGTAAGCTAATGCCACTTCTGGCAACTTGGCCACCTTCTAAGAAGCAGAGAGGTGTAGATCTCGGATTGCCTTGACAAGTGCCTGAGACCAAGCCTTCCTGAAGAGGTAGCATTTTCCTTTACAGGGATTCGTTATTACCTTCTTAAAGACAGCCTGAGTTTGGCTTCTGCTAATGGTAATCAACAGGTTGTGGCTAATGCATCTATTCATTTTTTTTATTTTATTTTGATGAACAATTTGCAACTTTCACATTGTGGTATAAAAAACCAGAACTCTGACATGTTTGACAACATGCTTTTGACAGTTCTATCTATTTCTGACAGGGGCCTGCTGGGAAGCTGAGGGAACCTCTTCTGTGTCTTGGCTCTCCTCCTTTTCCGAGCAGATTTCTGTTCAGACCTCCACAATGCAGGGTAATGAGATGATGATGATGATAACTGGGCTCCAGGAATATCATAGCAAGCACAAGTAGGATTAGAGTAGGGAGTGACAAAGACAAAAAAGATTGCTCAAGAGACCGATATAATAATTCAAACGAGAAGCGACAACCAACTTCCCAAGGTGAAGGCTGCCAAACCGGCCCTGCAGGAGCTCAGTTCCCTGCAGTGTGCCCGTGACTTATCTGAAGTATATGGTGATGTGTGTGTCCTAGCTAACATTGTCAACTCCACCTAGAGTCACCTGAAAACAGTCTTAACTGAGTGACTGTCTTTATCAGCTTGGTCTGTGGGCCTGTTGGTGACGGATTGATTATCTTGATCATTAACTGATGTAGGAGAGCCCAGCCCACAGTGGGCAGCAACATTCCCTGGGCAGGCGGTTTGGACTGTATAAGGAAGCTAGGTGGTCATGAGCAGGGGTTCCCTCATGGTTTCTGCTCTAGGTTCCTATCTGGTGCTCCTACTGTGAGGTTCCTCAAGGATGGTCTGTGACCTAAAGTAAAAGCGGATAAGTCCTTTTGTCTTCTAAGTTGCTTTAGGTCAGAGTGTTTCATCACAGCAACAAAAATAAATCTAGGGCAGTATATATATGCATATACATACATACATACATGTATGTATGTATGTATGTATGTATATTCTGTCTCCCTTGAGTAGAATTCAAACTCTTTGAGTGCAGTGGTTTTATTCATTGTCGTGTTTCAAGCATCTAAGCTAGAGAATGGCACAAAGTATATCTCCAATAAATAAATAAGTGCACGAGCAAGTAAATGTAAATGAGTAAATACTTCGTTGCTTCAAGACAGGGTTTCTCTGTGTAACGCTGGCTGGTTGTCCTGCAAGTCACTTTTGTAGACCAGGCTGGCCTCGAACTCACAGAGATCTGCCTGCCTCTGCCTCCTGAGTGCTGGGACTAAAGGTTTGCGCCACCACTGCTGAGCTCAATAACTACTTCTCAACTGAAACACCAGCCTGACCCAGAGGACAGCAGACACTGAGAGGTGAGAAGAGTTGGAGGAGTGGAGGTGGTGAGTCAGCTTGGAGTCCAAGGAAGTCAAGGTTGGCTGTGCAAACCGCAGTTACAGCCCCGTGGTTCAAGGGTTGGGTAGTTGCTCAGGAGAGGTGAGGATCTAGTAGGAATTATGTATCAAAGGCTGGTTGAGACTAGAAGGTAGGAAGGGTCTGGGAACAGAGTTCTAGAGAAGGCCTGCGGTGATCAGCTTGTCCTGATTTGCCCTGGACTTTCTTGGAAACCCCCTTAAACCCAGACAAACTGAGATGTCTGGCCAATCTAAGACAATGGAAGGATGGTGGGCTGGTTAGAGATGAGCCTGTTCATGGATCCACTGAGGGAAAAGGTTCCAGTAAAACCCTTGCTCTGTTGCTCTGACCCAAGGACCAGCTTGTTTGCTTTTTAATGTGTGTGTGTGTGTGTGTGTGTGTGTGTGTGTGTGTGTG
>JAQHUG010000043.1:3632881-3652874 GCA_028555095.1 Dicrostonyx torquatus
CTCGCTTGGAGCTCCTCATAAAGGGCTCCTCACAAAGGGCTCATTCTCGGTAACCATTTCTGGCTTGTGCCAAAGTGGAACTGAAGAGTGTCAGCAAGTCTGCCAGCTCTGTGGCTGGGGACACAAGAAACTGCCTCTCCCTGGTAAACAACACAGGCCAAGATTAGCAGGACCTGCTTGCTGCAGCGCTTACCACTGGGCCCTGAGTGGTGCTCAGGTCTAAGCTGAGGGAAATTGTTAACAGGTACATCAGAAAACAAAAGATGGATCGTGTCTCAAAGGAGAAGTTTTAAGCCTCTTTCTCACTTGACAATGGAGTGAGCCCTTGGTTACTATAGCCTTTGGACCCTTGATTATATAAAGAACAAGTTAGACAACAAATTGGGTATTAGCATGTAAATTTCAAAATAGCTAAACACAGGCCTTATCACAAGGTCTTGTTTAAAGACATTCGATATTTGATTTGTAGAAAGCAAGGTTGTTGCCCTCAGGGAACTTTAAGCCTTACTTGAAGAAACAAGGCATGCATCAAGGTATGATAAGAGCTTAAGAATGTTTGCAAAGTTATTTGTGAGGAGGTGGAGACCAGTGTTGTGTCAAATTCCCAGCCCCTTAGCCTACAATACCTAGAGCCACCTTCCTAATGAGGACAGGGAGAACGCCCAATTCTTCCGGGGCAGAAGGCAAGGGGGAGTTGTTTCTGTAACAAATCTTACACTCTGACCTTCTAGAAAGAAGGGAAAGAAAATGTAGGGTATTTATCAGTCAGGGCTTCAGGTGGCTTGTATCACTTCCTTGAGAGCAACACTGGGTAAAACCAACCAACTCTCAGTGAAAGCCATGTGGGAGATGTTTGTACCCTTTCTGCCTTAGAAGAGGGAAATTGGAATAAGGTTTGATAAACACTAGGAAATATATCAGTCATGGCTTCTTAGTCAAAACAACCCTTGTGTGCCTACAAGCTAACACATGTTTACTTGACCTTTATCTCCGTTCTGCATAAGGAAAGTGAGGCAAAGAGAAATGAAATCACTTCCCACAGCCAGTGAGAAGCACTCCTCCGCGAGAACTCTTATCTAACCACTACGCCATCTGCCCTTTGTCAAATCCATCCTGAGCATGGCAGGCCTGCGCTGATCCTGTGTTGCCTGCGCCAACTCCACTCAGCCGCACACGGCTTCTGGAAGTGGTGTTTGGCTCTCATCAGACAGCTTTGCCAGTATTCATTCCCCAAACACCAGTTGTATAAATACATTCCCGATACTTTTTGACCCGCCTTTCTTGGTATCCCGTCTGTTCACAGGACGTGGCTGAGAGCATGATTGTGAATACAAAGCTATCTGGTTAGATGCCATTGCTAAATGTGACACATCTTGCACGGGCATCGACAACCGTTGGAACCATTGTGTCCTCTATTTCTGTCCTTGGGTGAGGCATTCTGGTCCCCCTGTCCTTAGCTGCTCTCGGCATAAGTTCTTCTCATTCTTTAGGAACAAAAGTTAAATGAACTGTGTTTTCCTCCTAAATCAATGTAACGGGGCAGCTGCCGTTCTGACAAGTAGTGGAGGAGGCGCTGGCAGCTGGCATGGAGCGTGGCTGAGCAATGGATGTGCTAGGAATCCAAGACGTCTCAAGTCCTCAGGATTATTCAAGTTTCCTTACGTAACCTGTGTATCCGAGGTCAGACTGTCTTAGAAGCAGCATAAGGGCTACGCGTCCAGGAACACCGGCTCTTGAAATGTAATGTGAACAGAGGTTTGTTTTGTTCTTTGCTACACAGCGACTACCCAGAATCTAGACGAATATTCTGGAATCTAGTAGTTGTGCCATTACCCAACATGTTTGTCGAGTAATTTGCTGACTAAATAAAAGCATTACAGAAGAGCAGTAGAACGCCACCTTAAATAAAGAGACCCAGGTTAGAACATCACAGTTCATACGTGGGACCACGTATAAGTTGCTTCCCCTCTCTGACCACGTTCATCCTTATTGGTAAAATGAGCCCATTGTTGCCTGTCTGGGGTTATCACAAGGTAAACACAACCGATGTCAACTATTAGGATTTCTCCTCCCTATTGGGAGAAGATACTTAAGCAGAAGAACATAGGGAAGGACATGATTATGTTCTGCTCATACGTTTCAGTCCATCATGATGGGGGATGAGGCGTGGTGGGGCAGAAAAGTTCACATTATAACAGGAAGCAGAGAGAAAGGGATGCAGGAAGGGGGCAGAGCAAGGGCAGGTCCCCAGCAACCCGTGGAAGGGGGCAGAGCAAGGGCAGGTCCCCAGCAACCCGTTTCCTCCCTCCATCTAGGTCACACCCCATAAAATTTCCATTCTCTTCCCAAACAATGCCACCAGTACCACCTGAGGACCTTGACTTGTGGTGACATTTTACACTAAAGCCTTAAGAACTGCCCTGTCCACCGCAGCTATGGCTTTAGCGGCTTCAGATAAATCGCTGTGCAGTCTTTCCCAAGTTCCCCTTAAGAAGTCTTTGCAGCCCGGCAGTGGTGACACACGCCTTTAATCCTACCTAGCACTCGGGAGGCAGAGGCAGGTGGATCTCTGTGAGTTCGAGGCCAGCCTGGTCTACAGAGCTAGTTCCAGGAAAGGCTCCAAAGCTACAGAGAAACCCTATCTCAAAAATAAATAAATAAATAAATAAACCTTAAAAACTCTCTCTGTCTCTCTCTTTCTCTCGTTGTCTGAAGAAGAGATTTTTGAGGACCATTTTGCAGACCTACCATGTCTGATGGCATTGCCTCCTAGTCAAACCCAATGGTATCAATGAGGAGCCAATAGCATCCGAGCCGCTGCTGCAGCCAGTCTACAAAACATTTGGCATTGGCCAAGGCACCCAGTATGACCTTTTAAAGTCACTCAGTGTCTCTCTGTTCATCCTTCACTGAGCCTGTTGTGGAGAGACTTCAGCTGCTGAAGCAGGACGCGCTCGTACAGCGCCCTCACATCCCACATCCCACGTGGCTCCGCAAACAGAGCAACATCGCCATCCACACAGCTTCACTTGTTCCCACGGTACTGTGCTGTCCTTCCGGCGTCTCACGGAAGCGGAAGTGCTATGTAGCTTTGTCTGCTTCAGCGCTGAGCTGCTCAAGCTCATGGCCTCTCCACGGGTGACTAGGATTTACTTGCACCCGCAGGCTGCTCCATGGGAGACAGCCAGGCTTAGACCAGGTGTTTCTGAACAAACAATGCTTCCCTCAGAGGTCAAGGGCAATTTCAGCAGCCGCAGCTTGCACCTGTCAGTTTCTTTTTACCTCTGCGGTCCCTCCTGTGGCTCTGGAGTCCCTCCTACAAAGTGTTCTGACAGGCCTCCTCACTGGCCTGCTCTACACCACCTGCCATGGCCAAGCCTCAACTAAAGATGCTTTGCATCTAGGACAGGGCCTTGTCACGTTTAAAAGAGAAAGTTAAGATGGCAAAACCAAAAGGCGTTAACATTCTTGGGTCATGCAGATCTGATCAACAGACGATGCGCAGTCTGCAAAGTCAGAGTCTTCTCTGGTAAGTGTTAGGAAAACATGGCTGGTTCAGAGAATGGAGTAAACCCCAGAGGTGGGAAGTTCCAGCCTTCAGACCAGATGGGAGAAGAGTTCCACTGAAACCATTAAACAAGGAGTTATTTGCGGAGCTCGCGCCTAACATGCAAATGTCCACAAAGCCTGAAAACCAGGAGGACCTGGTGGAGGCCCTCGCTGAGGCCGTGTGATAATGCAACACGTGCAGCCAGTTTTATGCGCCCTGCCTCTAATGTTCCTGTGACTCTGTGCTACTGGGGAAAACGTGCTGACCCACACTTTCTCCATCTCCCACCGATGGATAAGGAGGAAAATTGTTTTTCAAGCAAGTATAACTTGGGGCTCTCATAGAACCCATGGGGAACGTGTTTTTAATATCTGGGAATAAAGCCATTGCCTCATGCCAGGCAAATGCCAAGCAAGAGCTCTTCCACCAACCTACACTCCTATTCCTATGTATGTATATAATACATAATCTTAAAGGTTGCGAGGGGGGGGAAGGAGCGGTTTTGAGACAGGTTCCTCTGTGTGGCCCTGACTGTTCTGGAACTCACTCTGTAGACCAGATTGGCCCCGAACTCACAGAGATCCACCTGCCTCTGTCGCCTGACTGCTGGCATTAAAGGCATGCACCACCACTGCCGAGCCTAATCTTGAAGTTTTAAGATGATAACATTTTATACGTTAACAGCGTGCCTTACTTAATTGAAATGTGACACGGGGGATTTTTTTTTTTCCCTCTCCAGAGACAGAGGTAGAGGAAAAAAGGAAGATGACGAATCTGCGAGTGTGGTCAATACTGGGGGAAATGCTAAGAGACAAAGAGATGAGAGCATGAACATCCATTGCTAAGTATGTTTAGCTGGGGGCAGTTTGGTTCACACCCTACACTCACTCCAGTTAGTGAGCTTTTGTCAAAACGAAAGGCAGAATCTGCAACTGGGTTGATGTGGCAGTAAGATGTGGCCAGGGTTCTGTTTTCAGATATGACCCGCATGTTCAGTTCCTTGGGAAGACAACATTTTTGAATCCTGGCCTGCCTGAACTGCCTGTCTCTGTCTTGCCGTGGCCGGGGTGTGTGACTGCATCCGGTGGGTGGGGGTGAGTCACACAAGTTTATCAGAGAGGCAGTTACAGTTGCTGAAGGATTCAGGGCAGAGGCGACCTGGGGGTGATGACTTAATATTTTGGGGCTTGGCTAACCCTGCAGAAGCTGAGGCTCAAGGCCAAGCTGATTTTACTCAGCTCCAGGAAGTGTCCTGAAACAGGGCTGTCTGAGGACATTTTACCTAAAAACTGTCCTTGGCTCTACCTGCACGGGTGTGGTAGGAGTGAACCTGAACCAAGTCTGTCACTTTCCCAATGCCATTAGAACCCTTCCCTTTTAAATATTTTACTTGAAATGGGCATACCTAAATTTTCTCAGTTTTATAAAACTGGCCATTCTGACCATTCCCAACCTTGCTTTTTGTTTGTTTTGTGCATTCATAACTTTCACAGTGACAAACTTTTGAGGGGGAGGCTTTCTACTTAAAAAACAAACAAAATGGTCTCATGTAGTTCAGGCTAGCCTCCAACTCACTATGTAGCCTGCCCCCACCTCCCCAATGCTGGGATTATAGGCATGGGCTCCTGTGGCTGACTTATAGTAAACATTTTCACACACACACACACTTTACACACACATTTTCTGGCAGTCACCCATCTCAAGATGAAGACAGATTGGCCAGGATTAGCAAATGTTGTTTCTTCCAAGCAACTGACTATATAGATTTCATATGAACACTAACTGTGACCACATCCTCTGCCAGTGCTCAGCTCCCAAAAGGTCAGGATTTGGTCAATAATTGCCAGCTTCCCTGGACCAACCAGATAGATCCAAATATCTTCTTGACGTCAATCACATCCCGAGTGCTCTGCTTCCTGGTTAGCTTGCCTCCAGCCTCCTGTGCAACATTATCCAACAGTGCATGGCCGAAGCCCTTCCTTTCCCCGCTTCTCTGTCCCTTGGCCAAAACAGTGATGGTGGCTAAGCCTACGTTCTTTGTAGGACTCATTTGTTCTGGGTCTCATCAGAGTGTGCTTGGTTGACATCTACCCTCCCGGCAGGTCTTACCTCAGAGAGATATGAAATCTGAAGGAATGACCTGACAGACACTGAGCTCTGGGGGAAATCCCTGCTTCATTCTAGAAGGTCATCTATGGGAAAAACCCAGTTTCCCCATATCACACACACCCAGCCTCCAAGGCCTTAGACCTTTGGTAATGGAAAAAGAAAAAAAAAACATGCAAAATAGGTGTGCTGCTGAGTTCAAATTGACCCAGTCCATCACACTGCTACACCGCCAGCCCATGGTGCTATGCCAATTACCACACAAACACCAAAGACACTTGTCAAAATATGGTCAAGCAAACTCCAGCAGAGCCAGCCAGGTGTTAAAACACTCAGACACGATTGTCTAAGCAAAGAAATACATGCCAGTAAATAGAAGTCTGGGCTACGGTTAAGCAGTCACCTGGGTGACAGCCCCACAGTTAACCTTTTGTAGACAGACTTGACCTGCCATCCCCACAGAGTGGCCTGGTTAAAGAGGACAGAAGGGCCTGAGATGGGGGAGGCCAGGCACGGAATTCATTCTGACTGAAAGAGTGGCGGTTTTCTTCACTGTCATTTCCTGGGCAACCACAGAGTTGGTGATGTGGGGGAGTCAGCTCGGGTCACTGTGGGGCAAGTGTAACTGTTCTCTGTTTAGTAAAGACTTGCAGCCAGAGCCATCCCATGGACATGTTTCCCGACAACCTCCTGTGTATCTAGCACCGAAATTCCTTGAGGGTTTTGAAGATGCTTTTGAAGTACTTCACTCCTCGGAATCGTTTGTAGAACTCCACCTTTTCTCCTTTACAAGCTATCAGGGCTATTGTAGATGCCTGAGTTCTGGGCTTCCCAGGAAAAAACTGAAAAGTTTTTCTCTGGCCTAACAGTTTGAGAAATTAAGCGAGGTTATTTTTGGCTTTGTTGTTGTTTGAGACTTGATCTTACGTGTCCTAGATGTATTGCCACACAGTCAAGGATAGCCTTGAACTTCTGATTCCTCTGAGCCTGGTTCTCTAGAGGAGCAGTAAACGCTCCTTGATCACTGGGCCATCTCTCCAGCCATGTTATGCCCCTTTGCCTCCTCCTGCTTTGCCACTGAACAGACTTTTAAGCCTTACTCAGCGCTTTTACAGAACACACTTGGTTTAAAGTCTGCAAACCTTCCAAGTTAATCACATGTTAATTACATAACTAGTATCTCCTTTTTAAGACTCAGAGAGTTTAACCTATCCACGGTTACACAGCCTAGAGGGTCCACAGGCTCAGCTGACAAAATTAGAGGACATTTGGTGGGAGATGGGACTGGCAGACTTGGTGACAGTGACAGTAGAATTTCTGCTTTCTTCAGAGCTGGGGGTGCTTCCCCCGACTGCTCTGCTACTTGGGTACTGAGTCTAAGGGCTTACAAGGCACATGCAGAGGGACTCAGGGCTGCAAAGAGCCTCCACGTGAATAATCTTCACACCTCTAATGCAATGGAGTGCATACATGAAACATCGTTTCTGGCATCTTAATGGAGTCAAAGGCTGGACACAGAAGAACTATACTGGCTGCGGGGCAGTTCTGGACACACACTGGAACTGGGCAGGTCATTTCCTGGATGTAAAGGAAAGGCGTAAGAAAAAAAAACAGCAGAGAATGTTCCCACTCCCTTCTACCCTGCCAGCTGCAGAGGGGGAAACAAATGAGCTTCTATAGATGGAATCCTTTGTTTGAATACAGGTTAAATTTGGCTTCTCTACTTAGAACCCAGGTCAGGCCGCTGAAGCCTTAATGCTTCCACCAAGGCAGTGAAGGGTAAATCTCGGGAAAATGACTGTGTCATTTCAAAGGGGAGAGTAAATTAGAAGACTGAAGACTATATGAGTCCAGAATGAAGCAAGGGATAGAGTCAGGTTGAGGAAAGTAAGGAGCCTGTGTATCTAGGAGAGGAAAGTCATTTTTCCCACCGTGAGTTGTTATAAAAAATTAAAAATGCTGCAAGGACCCCCGGCAGCAGTAGGCAGCAGAGACGCTGTAGGTTCCCAAACAGTGGTAGCAGGCCATGTGGCGGCAGGCAGCAGGCCCTAAGAGCAGCCAGTCCCAGGCAGAGATGGCTGCCAGTCCCCGAGCAGTGGCTGGTCCCAGGCAGGGAGACACATGGCGGGCGGGCAGGAGTCAGAGACATGGATAGGCACGCCATGTAGAGTAAAGTTAAACGTTTATTAGGGTTATGGAGGGGAAAGGGGGAATGGGAGAAGAGAGACAGAGAGAGAGAAGGAGAAAGAGAGGAGACAGAGGAGAGACAGACAGAAGTGGGGGGGGGGTGGGGAGAGAGAGACAGAACCTGCCTCTCCCTAGAGGAAGACAGGAAAGAGGGAGCTCTCAGGCCGGAAGCTGAAGATCAGCCTGCCTCAGCGGATGGGGGAGGGACTGGGCGTGACTTTTCTCTTAAAGTGCCAGAACCATAACATGAGTAATGCTCCTTAACCTCCTTCCCTGCCGAATTTAGGTAACAAGACCACCTGGTAACAGATCTCACTCTAGTCCAAGTAGGAATGGACTGAGTGAAAAGCAGTCCGAGGCAGAGTCCCAGGAGTCTCAGGCTGTTGGCCCATGAGAGGACAGATCCGTTTCGCTTCCTGCCCTGGCACCTGTCCCGCTATCTACCAAGATGATAAACTGAGTGCATCAGGAACGTCCCTGTCTGATTTTGCCCCTTCTGCGCACAAGTGCGTCTGTGCAACTTCCTGCCTCTCGGGTCCTCACACCTTCCCCAGCTTTCCGCAGCAGGAAGCTGCTGGGGATGGCGTATGCATATATGCTGGGTGCATTCGGCACTTTCTCACTTTCTGATTGAAGTGTCCAGGCCCTAAACACTTAAGAAAGAATAAGCTTGAAGCAGAGAAGCGCTATTTGGTCCTCTGGTTGTGTTCTCAGTCAGCTCCCCAGCCAGGGTGAAGCCCTTTGAGTATCAGTTTCTGCTCTGCTACTTAAGAAACACCAACCCTAGGGTATTCATATCTCAAGGGAGAGGTGGCCACCAACTACCTGCTGCTAGAAGAAAGTGCATTTTTAAGAGCCATCACTTGGGGGTGGAGAGATGGCTCGGTGGTTAGAAGTACTGGTTGCTCTTCCAGAGGATCGGGTTCAATCCTCAGCACCCACATGGCAGCTTACAACTGTCTGTGATTCTTGTTCCAGGGGATCTGGTATCCTCACACAGACATACATGTGGGCAAAACTCAAATGTACACAAAGTACAAATAAATAAATTGTGTGTGTGTGTGTGTGTGTGTGTGTGTAACAAGATGTTGCCAGTGTGTGTAACAAGATGTTGCCATTCTGGCACAGCCTGCATTTAAAAAAAAAAGCCATCTATTCAAAGATGTGTTGCATTTATTTAACTATGGAAAGATGTTTTTCTGTCTTACCTTGCTTGTCTAAGGCTCCTGATTGGTATCATAAAAAGCTGAATAGCTAATAACAAAGGTAGACGTATAGGCGGGACTTCTGGGCAAGGAGAGTAAGTAGGAGGAGGAATTTAGGCTGGGAGAACAAAGAAAAAGAGACACCAGAGAGATTCATGGGGCCACCCTTCCAGTCACAGAGGAAGCAGGAAAGTAGGACATACATAATGAAAGAAAGGTAAAAAGCCCCAAAGCAAAACATAGATGACTAGAAATAGGTTAAATTAAAATAGCTGGTGGGACAAGCCTAAGCTAAGGCCGAGCATTCATAATTAATAATAAGTCTCTGTGTCTTTATTTGGGAGCTGGCTGGTGGCCCAAAGAAAATGCCAACTACAATAATTCATTGCTGTGTCAGGCTTTAGACAGGGGCACACAGGAGGCCTGGGCCAGGATGGAGTTTTGACCTTAAGAAGTTCTAAAGAGAACCCAAACTATCACTATTAGCTTAAATAGCTTTTTAAAACAAAACAAAACAAAACAAAACAAAAACAAACAAACAAAAAAACCCCAGGTTTTATAAAAGAGTCTGGAAGCGAGTCGGGCTTTTGAGGGGCAAGCTTTATAGTAGCAGTTATTTAGTTTTGGAAAACCCACGTAAAGGTCTGCTTAACTATGCAAATTTAGGGACATGAGTAGCTGGAAGGCAAAGGTGCTCTAGCGGCAGAGGAATGGGTGTGTCTGTGCTAGAGTCTCACGTGATCTTTGCTATTCCCTTAGGCAAAGAAAGGATTTGCTGTGGAGTCAGGCCTGTGGCAGGTTGCTCCTCTGAGTTGGCTGCATCCCTGCATGGGATGGAGAGGATGCTACTCACTGAGTTGGCTATGTTCTTGCACAACTCACTGTAAAAATAGACCTGCTTTCACAGAAGGTTCATAGGAAACCTGGTACCAGCAACACAGAGTTCGGAGGTTTATTCTCTATATTCACGGAGCCTAGCCTGATAGGTTGCTTGGGGTTCCCCAGGAGAGAACACCTTGGCTAGGACATTCATGCTCATAAACAAGCACTCTGGTGTCAGTGTGGACCGATGGAGTTAGGGTGGTGTCCCAATAGATCTTTGTCACCAAGAGTTCTGTTTACAGTCTTTTAAATTCTATTAATCTCTGACACACACATGCCTTTTATAGGACTCCAAATATTAATGAACAGACATCAGAATGGGTATGGCTTGTTTATTGTTGTGACCACACTATGTCAGGAACATAGGCAGACATGTTTGTGCCTTTCCACCGTGTCAGAATTTATTGACTAACAACAAATTGATACTATGTGGCGTTGTTGGCTACAATTTACTATGCTGTACCAATTTCCCTTGATAGCAATCACAGGTTCTATTCTAATCTTAATTACTATATTATAATTATAACTCTCAAATCACTCACTATTCTTCATGATGTATGTAATATATATTACAGAATATTTACAAAAGAGGTTTTTTTTTAAAGACTGTAGAGTTCAAAGACATCTTATTGAAAGCAGAGGCAGAGAGCAACTGCGGATACAAGGAGTCACTGTGGGTGGTTAGCTAGTAATCAACTCAGTTGAAGAGTTGCAGCAGGCTTGCAGCGCTAGGCAGCAGAATCCGTAGGGTTGGTTCTCAGCACCCATGTTAGATGGCTCACAACAGCATGTAACTCTTGTAGTTGGAGACTGCACTTTCCTTTCCTGGCTGCCCAGACCAGAATAATCACACAGAAACTGTATTAATTACAACACTGTTTGCCCAATGGCTCAGGCATATTTTCTAGCTAGCTCTTAAATTGCAAATTAACACGTTTCTATTACTCTATGTATCGCTATGAGGCTGTGGCTCTGGTAATGTTCTGGCATCTTTCTCCTTCAATGGCTACATGTGGTGTCTCTTTCACTCTGCTTACTCTCTCTGTATATCTCTGTTTGGATTTCCCGCCTGGCCTTACTCTGCTAATCCATAAACTGAAACAGCTTTATTCATCAACCAGCAATATATATACAAAAGGACATCCCACATCAAACTCTAGTTCCAGGGGACCCAATGCCTTCTTCTAACTTCTGAGGACACCTATACGTAAGTGGCACACACACACGTGAAACAAAATGTAAAAATAAATAGCAGATGACTTTAGTTGGGTGTGGTGCTTTGTACCTGTAATCCTGGTATGCAGGAGGCAGAAACAGAAGGATCAAGGCCCAGCCTTGGCAACATGACACATCCAAGGCCAATATGGGGTGCATGAGATCCAGTCTCAAAAAGAAAAAAAAATAAAAAGACATGAGACTACTCAGAGAGTCTATTAGAGAAGAAGAAAGAAATGAAGGAAGGGCGATCAAGAGAAAGTATTGGGGTGGGGGGAAGGATGGATGTGACCAGAGTATAGTATATGTTCGTATGAATATGTCACAATGGAACCCATTTTTCTGTGCAATTAATATGTGCTAACACTTTTTTAATTAAAAAAGAAAGAAAAGAGAGATTCTGTAAGCAAGATACTGCTGCTGCAGCCTCATGCCCTTTTCTGGGAAAAAGGCTCATTATTTCACAGAAAGTCAGCCCTGCTCTTGGCTCCATATTGTAAGAAGGCTGTTCCTGAAGGTGTAGCTCTAGCTAAATCTAGCCCAGGGATTCAGTCTAAGAGCAATGGATGCCTGTCCCCATCGCCCCTGGTATCACTTTCACATGTAAAAAGTTCAATGTCCTTTAGCAGCTACAGACATAAGATTCTGTTTTCTCCTGTATGAGACTGAACTCCCTTTTGGTCAGAAGGATGCAAACACTTTAAACTTTAACGTCACTAATTCAGGAAGAATTAGTATTTGGTCCAGCTTCCTCATTTACAGATAAGAAACAAAGGCCAAGGGTAATAGTTGCTTAATGGTTACATAGTGGGTGTATTGACTACCTTCTTTCAACACACACACAGACACACACACACACACACACACACACACACGAATGCTGTCCTTGCTAAGAGAAACCAATGGGGTTTGATGAAATTCTAATGTAATTTGCATAATCAAAAAATGCTACTGGAAAAAACATCTTTCTCTTGCAGTAGCAGGAAAAGGACAGAATTCTCAGGCCAGTTCTTTTCATATTATCCACAACTAAATTTTGGATGGGTTAAAAAATCTCAATTGAGAGTCAGATGTAGTGGGCATGTCTGTAGTACTAACTAGTTGAGCACTGGAGGCAGGAGGGTTACTTGAGCCTAAAAGTTCAAGCCCAGCCTGGGCAACATAGGGAAACCATGTCTAAAATCAAAAGAAAGAACAAAAGGAAGGAAGTAATAAAATATGATATCTTTATGATTTATGCTGGAATTAGTAACCTTTGTAAGGAAGACACATAATCCCAGATCAGAAATAAAAATAATAACGGATATGACTAAATGAAAATTAAAAGCTGTAAACAATATATATAACAAAGGACTAATATCCACATATAAATATTCTTCAATAAACAAATAGCAGGTTTCCCAGAAAGCTCACACTGAACAGCTGTCATTGTTTGGTGACACCAGGCCTTATTTCATTTGTTCCAAGAATCTAGAAAGGCCCACCATGGTGGCACATAGCTGTGATTCCCAAAGTGGGGGGAATGAGGCAGCAGCATTGGGTAGCTACATACTGAGACTCAAGAAGAAAAGAGAAAAGGGGGCGGGGAAGAAAGGGCTCAATGGTAGAGCACTCACCCGGCTTGCACAGAGCCCTGGGCTTGAGTACTAACTTGGTGGCATTCTCTTAGACAGAAACACTGTGTTTATATATGAATGTCTTGAGGTTAAGACATAAAAAGTTGAGTTTTCCCAGGCCTAACTTGACTTCCTTATAGGCAGAGCATGCCCCACCTCCAGGCTTGGTGTCTAGAGAAAACTTCATGGAGACGTCTATCTATCTCTGATCTCCTCAGTCACTCATTGCTGATACGATTATACTCTCAACTAATTATATCTAGACCTTAGCGTGTGTTTTCTGTGTGCTCTCCCGCTCAGAAGTACCTGAAGTACAATGTTTGTCACCCTGATTTATTAAAGCAATACAAGTTAAAAATGTGATAACAGGTCTATAGAGCACATAGATTTTTGTCTAACTGATCAGTTAAAAATTATAATATCTAATGGTGACTAAGTGGGATTAAAATACAATCCTTTACACTGTTGGAAAAGAATTTTTTAAAAAAAAAAAGCCATGTGTATGTGTGTGGTGTGTGTTTACATACTTGTGTTCACATGTGTGGGCATGCTCATGCATATGTGTATGCATGTGCACAGCATGGAGGCCCAAGGCTAACTCTGGGAGTCTTCCTTCATCGCTGTCCATGTTACTCTTTGAGGCAGGACCTCTCCGTTGAACTCGGAGCTCACCAGCATGGTTAGTCTAGTGAGGACTGCCCTGGGGGTTCTGTCTCCACTTTCTGCTTCCCAAGTGCCTACCTAGCCTTTCCACATGGGTTCCGGGAATCCGAACTTGATTTCTCATGCTTGTGTAACAAGTGCTTTATCCAATAAGCCATCTCCCCAGCCAGTGTGATTATTAATAAAGCTCCTTAAATATCAATTATGAATTCCCTTTGACCTGGCAGTTATAACTCAGAAATATGTGCCAGTGTTTAAGCTATGTGTATGAATATCTTATTGCAGTCTTCTTTCTATCTGAAAGCACCAGGCTGAAGATGTAGCTTGTTGGCAGAACCATATATGCTTCAGTGTACACGAGGAGGTGCGTTGATTTGCTGGCACCACAAGCAAAACACCTACAAAAACCCTACACGGCCATTAGCAATAAAAATGATAAAACAGACCAGAGCATATCTTTATCTTATCCCAGAAGCAGACCACATGACTAGTGCAAGGTACATGTTTGAGAAACTTGAAGCGGATAAACTGGGGAGTGGTACACGGAAGGGCAGGCAGCCAATGAAGGCTGCATATTGCTTCATAAACTAGCGCGACTGGAGTTTAAACTTTCAGGGAAATTGTGAAAGTAGTGCCAAGTGCGTGCCTAAAGATCATCCTAGCTGAGATCCAGAGAGCTGGAGCACCCAAGACCTTTGGGTTACTTAAGGCTGAAGGCTTTGTCCCCATGCACATCAATTCCCAAGGCCTTCCACAACCAGCTACAGTCAAATTGGCTTTGGTGGCTAGAGAGAGGCATCAGACAAATGGAGGCACTGGCCATCAGAAGTCAGGCTGCTATGTGTAGCAATGATAAGGTTTCCAAGGAGACGCAAGCAGAGCACTGGCAGTGCCAGCCACACACCCTAGCAAACACAAAGAGGCCTTTGGAGAGAATGGCCTCTTGCAAGATAAGCAAGGAGCAGATGGATGTTTAGCAATGCCTCTATGCTCTTTATTTTACAGTTTATTTTATTGAGATAGTCTCACTGAGTAGTTCATGCTGGCCTTGAACTCTCGATCTTCCTGTCTTAACTGCTGTGATTGCTGGAGTGTGCCACCCCATCCGCCTAAGGCTGTGTATCCGGTTTTTTATGGCAATTTCCTCAGAAGAGAGCAGGATGAAGGAGAAAGTGGGTTCTCATTTTCTATTTTATATACTTCTGGGTTCCGTTTTGTTTTCACAACAGCCCAAAGGCCACCTTCCTTCCCTTCTTCTTGAGCACTTTTTAAATTTAAAAAGTGGTTTCTTTAAAAAAAAAAAAGTGGGTGCTTCTGTAACTCAGTGTATTTGTCTAACATGACTTTAATCCCCAACAACAGGTTTTTCTTTCTCTCGCTTTTTTAAGTTAAACAAAGGAGCCCAGTGTCATTCAAAGGTCTAGTTCCACTGGCAGGGGTGGAGTGGGGGTAAGAAAACGGAAAATACATTTGTTAACCATTTAACAATTTTTTTTTTTTACAATGAGCCATGTGGCAGGCTCAGACACCTGCAAGAGTAGCTGAGAAATGGCACTCACCGATCTAATGGTCACCTTTGAGACTAGACCCATTTCAGGATTAGAGAGACTGAGCAGTAAAAGCAGACAAATGAGCAAATACAGTACATAAGTCACCTTTGCAATTCCTTTGTATCTATGGAGAGCTGGTTTATGCCCTCGAAACATCTATGTCATTCTGGAAGCTTCTGAAGTCATGTCTTTATGGCTTGCAGAGTTTGGGGGGCATTGGTGTTATGATTTCGGTGCGAGTGACCTCAGCAAGTCCCACTGCTAGTGTGGTGGACAGCGGAGGGTAACAGACAGATACACCATGCAGAAAAAGCTTGGGTATGGAAAATTTATTTAGTGGATATTGGGAGGGTACAAGAATAGGGAGGTATGGGGAGGAAGAGAGAGAAAGAGAGAGCAATAGAGGGGGGAGAGAGAGAGCGCACAGAGAGAGGGGGGGTGGGGGTGCAAGAGTGCAAGAGTGAATACCCAGGTCCGTGGTAGAGCAAGTGTCTTAGGATGTGTCTAGAGAGCCCTGGGTTTCACCCAAGCAGTACAAAACGCTAGCATGGTAGTGTGTGCCTGTAAGCAATTCCAGGAGACAGAAAGAAAAGAATTCAGAGTCCTAGGACAACTGCATTGCACAGTGAGAAGAAAAGCTTTGGAGTACAGTAATAAACTGTGATCCTGTTTACTTGTAGCCTGCACAGAAGCAAAGTGTTCATTGACAAGTGGTAAGAGTGGTGCTTTTTCACACCAAATCACTTTACAGTGTGTGTTCACACCCAGCAGGGAAGCCATCTTGGAGACGAGTGTTTGGTCTGGTTTGCATTCATGGGTAGACCCTGCCTCTGAAGAGATGGGGGCTTGACTACTTCAAGTCCAGGGATTATAACTGTGACCCCAGCTCTTCCCTGGGTAACTGCCTGGAATTCCTGACAATAGCAACATAGGAGAATGGAAGGTTTGGGGGATTTTGTTTTGTGTTTCTTTACGGAGGAAACTAAGCAAATACTCTACTATTGAGCTAGATCCCTGGCCCATTTTATTATTATTATTAAAAAACAAAAAGACCCACAACTCTTCACGTAGTTTAGGAATTTACCAAATGTTTGATTGACATTTTGTTAGTCCTCAGCCCATTTTCTTTCAGAAAGTGTTCTGGAAGGAACCAGGGATAGAGAATCAGAACGACATCGGTCGTGGTTCTTGTACCAGCTGTGCCTGAGTTAGCGGGGTGACCTCGGGGAAGCCATCCATTTACCAGTCGTGTATGGAAGGCTTCATCCTTCTGAGTCTCAGCGATGGAAGACACAGTTTGTCTTCCGAGGGTGCACAGAAGATCAAGCAGGAAACGATGTTAGTAAATAACTCCATCTCTGTGTGATGAACTCTGCAAGAGTCCAGTGAGAAGAGCCTCAAGCTGAGGCACCCAGCTGGGGGTGGGGTGGGGGAGGGCAGGATGGCTCCTGTGCGCTCTGACTTTCAGTTTCTCAGCTGTGAAATGGACTTTTATGTAGTGGTGCAATACACCAGGACATACTTCGCTGCCAGATGAAGCCCCTGCAATGCCGTGCACCTGTCTATTTGATTGGGAAAGGAAGCCTGATGGCTCATGCCATCCTCTTGTGAAACAAGGTTCTTGCCTTTCTGTCTAAGTACACACCACCCCCATTCAACACCCACGTCATTTCTTGGCTTTCCATGATGAACTTTCAGGTGTGTGTGTCTTTGCATGTGCATGTGCGTATGTGTGTGTGTGTGTGTGTGTGTGTGTGTGTTGGGGATCAAGTCTAGGAGTCCACGTGTGCTGGCTCTACCTCTGAGATGTGTCCTCAGCCCTCCAAATGTGCTCTCTATGTAAAAGTGCCAAACCCATGGAATTGAGATTTGTTGAATCTGTAGAGAGCAGGTCACAGCTGAGCACACGGAGTCCAAAATTACCTGGAAACGACAGAGAACATGGACGAGAGTAAAGAGTGGAAGGGAAGGGGTCAGGAAAGCTGGAGTGGAGATAAATGATCCCAGCTCCTGAAACAATCCCAGCCTGGCCTGTACAAAGACGGCGAGAGGAGAAGTGCCCAGAAAGACCTGGAGGATCAGGACTCCTGACACTTAGTGAGGATGAAGGAAAGCCAGCAGAATGGCCCTTGGTCTTTTTCTTGTTTAGCAGCCGTATTTATTTATCAGAAGCTCTGTCTTCTAGGGGACAAAGCCAAGATGAAATTAAGACAAGAACACAGACTTCCTAAATAATTAGGGAGCCCACAGCACTGTGGCAGAAACCCGTGTTCCCGGCAAGGGTCCTCTGAAACTGCATTTATCATTCGTTAATGTCCATCGTCATTCATTCACCCAGTGCTACTAGCCTTGGGTGGAATACAAAGCTGCACAGGACTCAGCTCCTGATTCCCATTTGATTCTAGTAAGCATTTCCTGAGCATCCGCTCTGGGCCGGGCATTGGAGTTCATCCTAGAATTAGAAAGAGAGTACAGCTTCTTACCATGGAGCTTATCGTCTCGTCGATTTCCTAACAGAATGTCTTTATGCTCAGAGTACCCTAAGCATTACCTTGAACAGACATTATTCTCGCCTGTGATTCTGTCAGTTCTCCGGCCTTGATGGGAGAATAAATCCAGAGGATTTATTCTGGAGTCTTGGCAGTTCAGCTTTGAGCTCATACTGTTTGTGATGGAGAGAGAAAAATGGTCTGTTTCCCTATCTCTCCCCTACAGGCTTAACAATGCACCTGGCTGGGTCAGGAACATTCACTTTGCTCTCCAAGTGCGGTGTTACATGTACACAGTCATTTTTCTGGCTTTCGAGAATGCTTGATTCAACCCTCCAATTTCCTACCTTTCTCTTCCACCTGTCTTGTTTAATAATTAGGCTCCTTAATAACCACTGTTGATGGGGTGGTGGCAAGATTGTTAGGGCTTACAAGACCCTGGGGAATAGAACAGCTTCTGTTGCCAGAGCCGTCCCGTTCCGAACAACTCCCTAGGCATATTGTGAGGGAAAAGGCTGCTCTTTCCTGCGTCAGACTTGACTGACCTTGGTTCATTCTGTCCCCAAGGGCCTTGCCAAGGCTTTGGTTCCTGTCCCTAACTTGTATTGTTCCTACTCCTGGGGCTTTTCCTAATAGCCTTTGACCACAGCTTTGCAAGTACTCACTAGGGCTGGAAATCAGAGCAGAATACACTGAGTATAAGGGAAAAAAAAAACAATCCAGGCAGCTGTACTGAAGCAGAGAATTCAGGAGGCCTTGTTTATAGAGCATGTGTCAGCTCAAGCACACTCAGGCATGGGCTTCAGAACAAGTGATACTCATCCATACCTACCCAGAGAGGCAAAGATGGAGCTGAAGATGGGGCACCCATTTCACACAAAGGGAGTGGGCGGAGAGTCAGAAAGACTTTCATGTACACTAAGAAGCTGGACAGTGCGGGCAGGAGCACTGGTTTCAGAGTCACACATGTGGGTTCAGATGCCATCATTGACTAGTAGATGATCTTGGGTGTGTCATTTAGTATCTCTAGCTTTGGTTTTCTCATTATAAAATGCAGTAAATAATTCTTTTTAAAAATTGTTTATTTTGAGATTGGAAAGATGGCTCGGCAGTTGAGAGCACTGGCTGTTCTCCCAGAGGACCTGGATTCAATTCCCAGCACCCATACAGCAGCTCACACCTGTCTGTAACTCCAGTTCTGGGCTTTCTGACACCCCGACACAGACATACATGCAAGCAAAACACCAATGAACATGAATAAAAATAAATTACATATTTAAATATTCATTTATTATGTGTATGTGTGTTGAATGTGTGTATGTGTACCCCATGTGTGCAGAAGTCCGTGGAAATCAGAAGAGGGCATCAGGCCCCTTGAAACTGGACTTACAGGCAGTTGAAAGTCATTTGGGGGCTAGGAGCCAAACCCAGATCCAATATAAGAGCAGTAAATGCTCTTAACTGCTGAGCCATCTCTTCAGCCCCAGTAAGTATTTCTTATCTTTCACAGATATTTTGGAACTGACAATATACCATGCCAAGATACCTGCACACAGTAGGACTTTGATGAGCAGCACTGAGGTGTGGAGAAGTGGCCCATCCAGTTACTCAGGGGGCTGAGGGTGGAGCCTTATGTCAGTCTAGCAGTTTGAGAGGCACCTGGGCCAACTCATCTTAAAACAAACAAGGGGGTAGGGAACCGCAAATAAGTGACACCTGGCACTATTCTTTGGCTGCCTTTTCTGCACTAGATACTGAGCTAGGTTTGGGGAATCTGTATAGGAAATGTGTTGTGACAGATAGGATTGACTGTTGAATGGTCCCAAGAGCTCTTCAGAGGGTTACCTGGTAAAAGATAAGCTTCTTCTTTCTTAAACCTGAACTTCCTGTTGGACAAAGGACACAGAAGGCCACTAGTTGAGTGAGTATTCATAGCACTTTGGCCACCAACAGACCCCTAATCTTCAGGTCGTCTAAATATTGGTCTCAAAGGGAACTTTGAAAAAAATTCCTCTCAATTTAATTTGACCTATATCAAAAAAAAAAAAAAAACAAGCTACAGAGGGCTCACTCCTCATCACTCCTCAGGTGAACTGCCTTATGGTACATTTGACTGCAACCCAAGTGGTCCCACTTTCCTACAGGATCCAAAGAGAGAATGGTTCTATAAAACTGCCCCATTCACAAGTTTCACCTATACCAGGGATGCCATTAGTACCAAACTTTAGTCAGAGCAGAAAGGCAGCCTCTCTCCATTAAACAGTGATTATGATACTGCATGAGAAACACTGTGTTAAAATTATTCCACAAGATCCTCTTGGAGAAGATTGAGATAAACTTTGAAGGGAGCACTGGTGAGGAAGTGTGGGGTTGCTTCTGTGTAAGGGACAGTTTAACCAAAGGGAGGAGCATGTGTAAAGATAGGTGTTCTACCAGGAAGTGGGGATACACACCTTTAATCCCAGCACTCGGGATCCAGAGGCAGGCCAGATCTGATCTCTGTAAGTTCGAGGCCAGCCTGGTCTACAGA
>JAQHUG010000043.1:3665576-3675608 GCA_028555095.1 Dicrostonyx torquatus
AAGCAATTGTGAGCTGACCAGTGTGGGTCCTAGGAATTAACGCCAGACTCTACAAGAGTAGAAAACATTCTTAACTTCAGAGCCATTTCTCCAGGTCTTCCATTTTCTTTTTTTACTTTCAGTATTTATCTTTTAATTTTAAAATTACAAGTCATGGGAAGTCTTTCCATTTCTAAGCCTTCTGCTGACTAAGTCAGTGTTCTATGGACTGTTTAACTACTTTCAAGGAAACCATACAACATGTCTTGCTAAGACTTAAGAAATATGATAGTTTTAATCATTAGCAGGCATTAATTTTTTTGTTTTGTTTTGTTTTGTTTTTTTTAAGACAAGGTTTCTCTGTAGCTTTGGGTCCTATCCTGGAACTAGATCTTATAGACCAGGCTGGCCTCGAACTCACAGAGGTCCGCCTGCCTTTGCCTCCCAAGTGCGCCACCATGGCCCTGCCAACAGCAGGCTTGATTTGCAAGGTGATTTTTAGGTATGTACAAACATATCTAACATAATTTTCATCTCAGATTCCCATTTGTGCAATGTAGAAAAATTAACCTAGCAGACAAAGGCAATTAACTTATATTTTCTCCATTTCTCTCCTATGGATGAACTCTCTAATGTGGACAGGAAAGGAGTTCGCTCTCTGTAATGCTGGGTACTCTGGGTTGGTGGCACCTGAGATGGCTAACTACTCCATCTTGTTTTCAGTTGCTGGATCTCTCCCCCTGACATCGAGAAGTGTACAGCATGGCCCTATGCCATTCTTCATAGTGGTTGCTCAACCAGTTTTATTTTTAGAAATCAGAAAACAATATACCACAGCCTGGCCCTTTGATGCCCTGCTCGGGAGCAACAGTCTCAGAGTCAAGGTCTTCCCAACTTTCTTTTGTTTCATCCCAAACGCGGAAGGGAATCTCTTTTATCTGACTTAAGGAAGTTCTCTCACACAAAATATAATTGTCTTGAACCTCCTCCCGGAAGCCTGTTAGCTATAGAATTGTAAAGTCATAGAGCAGGAAGGAAGAGACTGAGGAGTGTCACCACACCTAGACAGGCTTGGTCACAACTAGTGTCTGCTCCTTAGGCCTATTCAGTTCCCATAAAAAATCCTTAACTACAGCCAGGTGTGGTGGCACGTGCCTTTAATCGGCCGCAAAGGCAGGTAGGTGGAGCTCTGTGAAGCCAGCGTGGTTTACGTGGTTCCTGGACAACCAGGGCTACAGAAAGAGACTGTCTCAAAAAACAAATCATTAACTGTTAAGTTTTGAACAGCAGAGGTGCCTACTTAACATATCAAAGTGGATCTGGCCTTCAGGTTCTCCCAGCATCCCTCAGTCCCTACCTGTTACGGGGTGTGGCTGCCATACCTTACCCTCTCAGCCCAGGGGCTGGGCTGCCCTTCCCCCAAAGGCTCTTCCCTTTAGAATTCAGATATTTTGGTTGCCTGGCCTTTTTTTGTACCTTCAGACCTCCAGGCTCCTGCAATTGGTCCCCTCTCTCCCACTTCCCTTCCCTTCCCCTCTCCCTACATGGCCCAGCTCAACCTGGCCATGTCCACCCTGGACTCCCCAAATGTCCCTTTTATCTACAGCATTCTCCTCCACCATACTTGGGAGCAGTCATGTCCTTTCCTTTTTATCTCTTTATTGTCTTTCATTAACTACTTTTAAACTGTCTACATTCCCGCATTTCCCCGTCTCCTGTGAAGAGGGGTATATTATACCCTTGCCTCATTGTGCTAATATTCAGGCGTTATGCTGGCCTGCCCTGTCACCTGGCAGGATGAACCCAGGCAGTACCCTAGCCAGCCCAGGGTCCTATGACTGCTAGGTCATACTCAGGTGCAAAAGTCCCCTTAAGAGACAAGCTCCGCCTGCTCCTGATCTCTCTCTCCCGCTGTTCTTCTGAAGGGGTAGGCAGGACTTTTCCTGTTTTTTTTTCTCTCTCTTTCTTTCTCTTCTCTTCCCCTCTCTCCCTTCCCTCTCCCACTCCCTTCTCTTCCCCCTGTAAAACTTTCCACTTAAGTTCTATCTGCCTGGCCCTGTTTGTCCCTCACCCACCGGGGTCCCATTTGCACCGTATCATAACACATTGGCTTACAGGTAATTACTCTGCTGTAATGCCCATTTGTAAATTAATAAATATGCACACCAGCTTTCTCCTCTTAATCTTATGTTTATTTAAAAAAAAAATAGGACTTGAGCCTTCACAGGGGAAGACACCTGCTCTTCAGTTCACAGCTGGCTTTCCATGGCATGGTTTCTTTGGGCTGCAGGCTTTCCCCTCAGCTAACTTCCGAGTCCTCAGGAAATGTAGAGTCCAGCTCCTCTCCTACTCTTCTGGGGCCATGGGAAACAAAGCTGTCATTGAGCTTTCTTCCCGTCACCTTTGTTTGCTCTAATGATGCCTACCACTGTGGCATAAAGACATCTCTGGGGTCAGCTGCTTTCCCTAGCTGGGGAGAAGATGCAATCTCCTTTGTTTTTTGTTGTTTTTTGGGTTTTTTTTTTCCTATCAGCTAGAAGGCATTTACCCTGGAAAGATGTTTTGGGGCTGGGGAAGATAGATTTCTTGAAGACTACAGGTCTCTCCAAGTTTCTGAGGTTGGGAATCTTCACAGAGGGAGGTGTCCCTGGGAACCAGTCTCATTTGGGCCTCACAGGTTAGGTTCAAGAGTTCCTAGATGTTGAAAAGACCTCTTCTCCAATAAAACAAGGTATTATGTTTTATTCCCCCAATAAAACAAGGTATTATGTTTGCCAATCTCATTTACAGTCTCAGAAACTAAGCTATTTTATATATTTAAATTTTTTATTTTTATATTTTAAATACATTTTTATGTTTTAAATCTTAAACGTTTTATTTCAAAATACATTTTAAATAATTTTATATTTTATAGATATATATTTAAAATTTTATTTTTTATGATGTAAAAATTTTAATTATATTTTATTTTAAAAATTATAAAATATAAACAAATTTATGTTAAATATTTTGAATATACATTTTATTGTTTTATTTTAAAATTTAAAAAATTAATATATGTTCAATTTTCTTTTCCTCCTCCCCCTCCTCCTTATTCTTCTTTTTTGCCTTCTAGCTTCAACCTGTGGTAGGTACTCCAACAGCATGCCTGGTCTTGCACAACAGAAGGCTGTTGTTGTGCCACACACTGTGCTGACTGCAGAAGGGAGGACCTGGTTAATGTTTCAGGTTTTCCTTTCGTTGGTGTGCCTGCCTTGCTGCTGAGTGTCTAACACTCTCCTAAGCCCCAGGACAGTCCTGAAGACAGACAATAGTCAGTTCATTTGCACATGGAGAAATGAAATTTTGGAGATTGTATGGCTGCATTGCTTTTCTTGCCACCAAGAAAAGTATTTTGTCAAGTATGATAAAATACTTGACAGAAACGGCTTGAAGGACAATGGGTTTGTTCTGACTCATGGTTTCAGGCTGAGTTCAGTTCATCGGAGCTGGGAAGGCATGGGGAAGTTCACAGAGGCAGGAGTGTGTGGCCGAAGCTTCTCTGCCGTGGCAAATCAGGAAGCATATTGCAAGCCAGGTGTGACCTCAAAGGCCAGTCAGGCCCCACCTTCTAAATGCTCCACGGGAAAGAGTGCTCAAACCACTTTAGATTCAAATGATACCAAGCACCCTGTTCAAAGATCCCAGATGTAAGAATCAAGACTAAGACAGGCTAATACCAAAGCTTCCGTCTAAAACGCCAACCACAGTCTCCCATCTGGGCCAACAGCTGACTCTAAAACCTGTAAGTCGCAGTGGTCTTCCTGCTTCAGCCTCCTGAGCAATTTTGTCTGCAGGTGTGTGCCATTTACGCTGGTCAGCCACCAACTTATTGTTATCTAGGTGACTTATTGTTATTTAGGTGACTTAAGTTATAGGGCGATTGGGTCCCACTCCAGCCTTTCCAGGAGTGAAACCCACTGACTGGTCCATGCTCTGACAATAATAAAGCCCATAAGTTTGGGCTTGAATCCTTCCGCTCTCTTCCCAGTGTTAAGGTCACTGTGATCATTTTTCTGCTTGGTGAAGGTGACAAGAAGCTAAAAGAGATGCAGCAAGCCTTGCTTTGTTCCTTTAAGAAAGGTCCAGCAAGGGGCACCGGTTGGCACTGTACTTTCAACATCTAGGAATCTAAGACTGGAAGAATTAGTTCCAGGCCAACCTGGGCTAAGTATGGAGATAAAGCTAGACAGAAAGAGAAGGACAATTATGGGGACCTGAGAAGGGGAAGGAGCCCTTCATCCCCAAATCTGACAGCTGAGAAGCAAGAATTCCATCAC
Organism: Dicrostonyx torquatus; assembly: GCA_028555095.1. Classification (NCBI taxonomy): domain Eukaryota; kingdom Metazoa; phylum Chordata; class Mammalia; order Rodentia; family Cricetidae; genus Dicrostonyx; species Dicrostonyx torquatus. Next base: position 3,669,875 of record JAQHUG010000043.1, read on the forward strand.
AATGAACATTTGTTAGGAAGGTTGCTCTTTTCAGGTAAAACACTTAATCCCAGCAGGCAGATCTCTGTGAGTTTGAGGCCAGCCTGGTCTACAGAGCAAATTCCAGCCAGGGCTACACAGAGAAACCCTGTCTCAAAAAACAAACAAACAAACCCAAAAACAAACAGCAGTGAAGTAGTTAAAATCTAAATGCACATGGACTTCCTCCTTCCCTAGCTGTAAACCTGCAATTTTCTAGGAGTCTTGCCAGAAACTCCACTTAGAGTAAAAGAAGTCTTATCAACTCAAGAAATTGGACACCAAAAGATCATATAATCCAATAAAAAAAATGGAGTAAAGACCTAAACAGAGAACTCTCAACACAGGAATCTAAAATGGCTGAAAGACACTTAAGGAAATGCTCAATATCCTTAGTCATCAGAGAAATGCAAATCAAAACAACTCTGAGATTCCATCTTACACCTGTAAGAATGGCCAAGATCAAAAGCACTGATGACAACCTATGCTGGAGAGGGTGTGGGGAAAAGGGAACACTTGTGCATTGCTGGTGGGAATGCAAGCTGGTACAACCCCTTTGGATGTCAGTGTGGAGATTTCTTAGAAAATTAGGAAACAACCTTCCTCAAGATCCAATAATACCACTTTTAGGTATATATCCAAAGGATGCTCAATCGTGCCACAAAGACATGTGCTCAACTATGTTCATAGCAGCATTGTTTGTCATAGCCAGAACCTGGAAACAACTTAAATGTCCCTCGACCGAAGAATGGATAAAGAAATTGTGGTACATTTACACAATGGAGTACTACACAGCAGAAAAAAATAACGACAGCTTGAATTTTGCAGGAAAATGGATGGAGCTAGAAAACATTATTTTGAGTGAGGTAACCCAGATACAGAAAGACAGTTGTCACATGTACTCACTCATAGGTGGCTTTTAAACATAAAACAAAGAAAGCCAGCCTACAAACCATGATCATAGAAAAATGAGGACACTAAGAGAGACTTACATAGACCTAATATACATGGGAAAGTATAAAAAGACAAGATCTCCTGAGTAATTTGGGAGCATAGGGACATTGGGGGAGGGCTGAAGGGGGAAGGGAAAAGCAAGGAAGGGAACCAAAAAAAATGTAGAGCTCAATAAATATCAATAAAGAAAGAAAGAAAGAAGTCTTATCACCATTGTGCCACCCTATGGCTCCTGGTTTTATCTTATTACATTGTAATCCCATCCAAGGCACTTCCAGAGCCACCCTATAATTTTATTTATTTTAAAAAAAATTGTAGAAAGAAAAGTTCGTAGCAATCTTTTAAAACATAACGTGAGAGCCACCAAAGTGGTGTGGTGTGACTTCTGCCAAGACCCCTTTGGGGTGGTTCTCTTCCGAAAAGCCCTCCCACAAGCCGGTAGTATGCCTTCTAAATGATTTCTGCTCCCAATCAGCTCTAGCTACGCATTATACTGGCCTGTCCTGAAATTCTCCCTGTGTAAGGATCCAGATATCTGTGACTCGAGTTCCCTAGAAGGTCAAGGAAACTCCTCTGCTCGGGGCTGTGTATTCTTGTTCTGTAGCTACTGAACAAGATCCCGTCTCAGCAACAGCAGCGACGATTCAAGCAGATCAGCGCCGCAAATCAGGTTGCTATTTATTCTAGCCAGACTTGTACAAGAAGAAGGAAAATGAAAGCCCTTTGGCCTAAATAGCCGGTTCTCAAGGGGGCAGATAGATGATCTGAGGCAGAAACGCCCTGGTCTGTCAGTACAGTATTTACCTAAAGCACCTCTACTTCTGACTCGGCTCTGCAAGCCTCAAGGGGAGCCAGTAATACGAAAACAAGTTCCAAAACCCATCTGCTTTCCATTTCCTGTGGAATGCTAAAAGGAGTCTTTCTAAGGTTGCTTAAAATATGTCCTGTCCTCTGGCCCGCCCCATCAGAGAGCTTGCGGCATCCTCAGACCACCTTACCACTTCCTCCCACACCTGGGACTGCCTCTTCTGCCACAGCTCTCTTCAAACAATGCTCGCGGTTATTCCCGGCACTGGCCTTTCGCCTTTGCACGTATTCAGTAGCACCCTTTTTTTTTCTCTCTTCTGTGTAAGGCGCTTCTTCTGTCTCCTTGTTTGTCCTTTTGTCCTTTCGCAAGTGTTACGCTATCCACATTTGAAAGTGCCTGGTTCGCTGGAGCCTGGGAAGCGGCCTTGACTGCAGGCAGCCCCGAACAGAATGGAAGAGCGTGGGCCGGGAGCTGTGACTTCCCTGGGGCTCAGCTGCCTCTCTTAGGACCCCCACCCTGTTTTTAAGGTTGGAACTGGAAGGAGTGGGCCCTGTATGTGGTAAATTGGTGTTTCCTTTCTAACTTGGAGCGTTGACTCCAGATCCCTGCCATAACCCAGTCACCCTTGACTTTGCTCTGTTTCTGTTTAGTGTCTGTTAACTGGTGACCTTTGCTACCAATTAACCAGAGGAAGGCTTTATTCCGTTGCAGAGAACCGCCAGACTGTAAACAAAATTTTAAAAAAATTTAAAAAAAATCGCTCAGGGGAAACTCAGGACAGTGGCATTCCCCTGTAATCTGTGTCAGGGAGCTGCAGCATCTACGTCAAGGACTAAATTGGTGCCTTGTCTAGGACAGACTACTAGATCCCACACGCTCCCCTAAATGTTCCATGCAGTAACGCATTACAGTTATTCAGGGTCCTGCCAAGAACAGGTTAGGCAAGATGACAGCAGCTGCTACAGCCCTAATGCCTTTCTCTAAATGTCAACAGTGAGAACTCCAGAGAGCGGCCTTTCTGTGAGGCTGTGTGTGGTAAGACTCAGCTGTGGAATTTAAGAAGCTTCTGTGCGCTCCTTCTCAGAGGCAGGGTGTGTGCGTACTCAGGCAAAGATAACGGTGGGGGCCTCGTCACATGAAACAGGAGGATGGCAAAGGTCAGAGAAATGTGCAAGCGTTTAACAAATACCTGGTGACTACACACTGAGTGCTCCTGAGGCAGGGCAGAGAGGGGACATCGAGGGAACACGGGGAGGGAAAGTGACCCTTCACCCTTGGGGTCCAGTTTTGTCTTTCCTGATGGCAGGGTCAGGAAACTTCAACGCTAAAATTACCTGAGATGGCATGTGTTTTCTTACACATCTCAAACAAGAATGTTAAAAACCACAGACTGTGCTTACTCAGGATCTAAACGTTCAGCTCTCCTCTTGAATTCCTCAATCTCAACAATGCATTTCCTAAAAGCACTTTATATTTTTATTGACCAAAGCAGGTTCTTTAAGATAGGAGGTGTAAGTGGACACACTTTGCTTAATCTTTAAACCTTATTGTAAACTGTGCTTTCTGAGCAGGCTGGTGTGTGCTGAGTCTGACAGCTCTTCTCAGCTCTCTAGGGTATTAGCTCTAGGAGTGGGGCGGTCAAAGATCACCAAAGCCATCTGGAAGCAGCCTAATGCCCAAGAAGACTGACAATCAGAAGTGAGAGAATCTCCAGAAGGAGAGGAAGGCCAGTGATACCAACCTGCTACCCTGCCCAGTGGTCTTTCATGCATTTGTCAGGGACCGAGGTAATCTTTGAGACTGGTCATCTATGCATGCACCTCCAGCTCAGCCAGTCACTGCTCACTGCTCAGCTGAAGTGATCACAGTTACTTGCTCAGTCAGGGGAGGGGATCACAGGTCATGGTCACTTTCATCCTCATTCTCCCCACTTCTTTGACCCATTTTATAAGCTCTTGATTGAGTCACTTCCCTTTCTTGGTCTCAGGCTACATGTCTATCATGTGGCCTGTCTACAGAGAGCTAATTTCTGTCTCAGCGTGACTAAGAAAAAGCTAGTGAATCTCTCTCTCTCTCTCTCTCTCACACACACACACACACACACACACACACACAAAGATACCTAAGAGTGTCTTCAGAAGCCCACACCATGTCTTGGATGTGTACCATGCTTTTCTATATGCCTCTGTCTAAACACTTAATAAATTTATCACCTTCGCGTCCCACTTTTGACTTGTTCAGTGATTGATTGATCAATTATTTTATTTTATTTTTTATGTAGCATAGTCAAGGATCTGGTATTACCTGAGATCTCTAAAGGGGAAGGGTAGTCTGCAAGGTGCCTTAGCCCATAAAGGTGTGTACCTAACCGAAGGGAACTCCGTGCTGTTTGCGGCAGTGCTGGGCACCATCTCCCTGCTTTGACTGACAATATGTTTTCTATAAGTACTGTGACTGAACCTGTGAGCAACATATAAAGTTGCTGGCTTTATGAATCTTATATGGGACAAATTCTTATCAGGGAAACTAAGCTGATTAAGACCGGTGTCTGAGTTAGGGTTTCTATTGCTGTAAAGAGACACCATGACCACTACAGCTCTTATTAAGGAAAACATCTAACTGGGGTAGCTCGCCAACAGTTTCCGAGGTTCAGTCCATTATCATCAGAGTGGGGAGCATGGCGGCATGCAGGCTGACAGGAATAGTTGAGAGTCCTATACTTGGCAGGCAACAGGAAGTCAACTGAAAATCACATTGAAGGAAGCGTGAGCAAAAGAGACCTCAAAGCCCGCCCCCACGGTGACATACTACCTTCAACAAGGCCACACCTCCTAATAGTACCACTCCCTTTGGGAACCATTTTCTTCCAAACCACCACATTGGGTATCCTGTTAGAGTTGAGGGAGAGAAATCCTTTAATGGGAGACCTGGAAAGACTTCTCTGGTGAGGTCCCACCAGAGTCAAACTCTGAAGAAATAGAAGGAGCCTGCCGTCTAAGTGGCTGGAGGAACTTGCTGAGCCAAGCAAATATAGAGTATAAAGGCTGTACAGAGGAGTGTGTGCTTGGTGTGTGTGGCTGGGGCTGTGATCAAGAGGATGTGGGCAGGAAAACAGGACCAGAGAGTGACAGGGCAGATCCCAGAAATCTCCAAAGGCCTTGGTGAGGACTTTAAATGTTCTGAAACCATTGAGGGCTTTCTTTGAGCAGGGAGGTGATGGGATTGAGGATATACTCTTATGATACTGGCAGAGAAACCAAAAGAAACATCTGCAATGACATAGGACAAGATGAAACTGGCCAGGTCCTGAGTGAGCATGGGGTGCACATAGAAGAGGTTGTATTCTGAATGCAGACAAAGCAGGTAAATGGTTTGGAAATGACACCACAGGTTCTGGCTTCAATTCAAGATCTTGAATCTGTCGGGAAGAGTGACCACTTCTGATTGCTATAATCAGAGAACGATTAATTAAAGACTTAGATTTGGGGCTATACTTTAAAAACGAGAAGGGTTTCAGACTGGGGGTGTGGTAGAGTACTTGCTTAGCATGGATGAAGCCCCCCTCCCCTGGTTTGATCCCTAGCACTTGGTCAAACTGGACATGGTGGTACGTGCTAGTGATTTTAGCACTGGGGAGGCAGAGGAAGGAAGATCGTAGTGTTTTTGAGGCCAGCCTGGGCTATGTGAGACCCTTTTTCAAATATAAATAAGCAAATAAAAATATTATGGGTTCTTGCTTTGTAAAAGAATTTCAGAGGAGTCTGCTGTGAGGGGCATGCCTGTAATCCTAGCAATTAGAAGGCTAAAACAGGAGGGCCCATAGTTTCAGGCCAGCTTGAACACCAAAGCTAGTCTCAAAACTGTTAGGTCTCAGCTGGGCTGTGGTGGCACACGCCTTTAGTCCCAGCACTCAGGAGGCAGAGACAGTTGGATCTCTGTGAGTTTGAGGCCATC
>JAQHUG010000043.1:3710538-3741128 GCA_028555095.1 Dicrostonyx torquatus
AAGTTCTGGCATCTGTCTCTGGTGGGGCTACATGGCTTCTCATTGACTCTGCCTTCTTTCTCCCAACATTCAGTTTAGTTTCTCCACCTCGCTAAGTTCTGCTCTGCTATAGTTTCTTTATTAATCAATGGTAATCACAGCATACGGAGGGGAATCCCACATCAGTTCTGAAAGTTGAGATGTACAAGATCATGGTGCCATCATGGAGGCTTGTGGTGAGGGCTACGTGCCACATCCTAAAATGGAAAGAGAAGGGCTAGAAGGAGGGTGTGGAAAAGCTAAGCAGGCTCTGCTCTCCCAATAACTAATCCAATTAAATCCTTCTTTTACGACCTAGCTATTTCTTAATGTCCCCCAGCCCCTCAGTTCCCACATTTCAGCCTAGGTTTCTGAGGGACTGTAACATGAGGGCCTGCTTCATGGGATTTCTGTCCTGCCCAGTTCCTGCAGCTGTTTATCCCCAAAGAAAATCACACAGAGGTCTCCATAAGATTATAAACTGATTGGCCCATTAGCTCAGGCTTCGTATTAGCTCTTATAATTTGCATAGCCCATTATTCTAGTATATGTTAGCCACATGGCTTGGTACCTTTTTCAGCAGGGCAGGTCACATCCTTTTTCTTTGGTGATCTGGGCAGGATTGAGGAGGAATGGGCTTCCTCCTTCCCAGCATTTTCCTGTTCTTATTTCCTGTTCTTCTTGTCTGGTTGCCCCACCTATACTTCCTGCCTGGCCAATCAGCATTTATTTAAAACATGATTGACAGAATACAGACAATTCTCCTCACCAGGGATAAATCATATCCACCTTATAGCACTTTTCTTCTGTGGTAGCACTGAGTTTTGAAGAGACCAGGTCATCTGGCTTGCAGTGCTCCTTTTTCCCTGTTTGCCTTGTCTGCCTGTCGTAGAATTTTCAGTGATGCTTAGAAGAAGGGTGAATAAACTCTGGCTCTCGAACCAGAGACCCCGGGATCTCCCAAAATGGCATGAGAGAGATGAAATGCCTAAACAAGGTGCACTCATTTTTTTTTTCCTTCATTGTGGTAAAATGCATATAATATAAACTTTACCATTTTGCCATTTTGAACTGCATGCATTAAGCACATTCATGTTCTTGGGCAATCATCACTGCCACTCATCTGCTGGACACTTTCATCTTTCTGGATAGATTCTCTGGACTTCTCAAAAGGTAACTCCTGTTCTTCCATCCCCTTCACTGTTGGCAACCACCATTGTACACTATATGTTCATGAATCTCACTGCACTGAATACATCGTGTGAAGGATAATCCATTATGGGTCCCTCTGTGACTGCCATGATGTCACTGACACGTTGCCAAGGTCAACATACTTCACAGCGACTAACTTTTTAAATGTGTTTATCCCAAGGTTCTGAAACTAATGTGTGGTTCACATCTAGCTTCTTGAGAGGTGTTGAGGAAGCGAAGGATAAGGACTCAGTATTAGGCGCTGCTAATAATCACATGACCTGGAGCCTCATTAATATTTATAGAAGCCAGTACTGGAGAGGTAAACCTAGACATGGGAAAGCCTGAAAGTGGAGTTCTAGCTTTTCCATTAAAACAACAACAACAACAAAATAAACACCCCCCCCAACCAAACCTAAACAAACAAAAAACTTGGGCAAACCTGTTAATTTTTTTAATTTTTTTATTTTTTTATTTTTGGTTTTTCAAGACAGGGTTTCTCTGTAGCTTTGGAGCCTGCACTGGAACTAGCTCTTGTAAACCAGGCTGGTCTCGAACTCACAGAGATCCGCCTGCCTCTGCCTCCTGAGTGCTGGGATTAAAGGCGTGTGCCACCACTGCCCGGTCGCAAACCTGTTAATTTTAAAAAGCATTTTCTTTGCATTATTTAATTTATTTCTTAGTGGTGGGGTTCGTGCTGTAGTGCATATATGGAGATCAGGGAAAAATGAGTGTGGGTCCTGGAGATCAAACTCAGGCCATTAGGCTTGGTAGCAAGCAACTTCATTTTGAGTCTGCACTATTTTTTTCTTTAAGAGTGATAAATGGGGGTGTGGGTGGGTACAGAGAGATGGCTCAGTGGTTAAGAGCACTGGCTGCTCTTCTGGAGGACCCAGGTTCAATTCTCAGCACCCACATGGCAGCTCACAACTGTCTGTAACTCCAGTTCCAGGAGATCTGACATCTTCACACCAATGAGCATAAAATAAAAAGTTAAAAAAAAAAAGAATGATAAATGTTGCACGGTATTGATAAAGGTTCTAAATCATGAAGATGATGAAAAGGCACTGCGAAGGTGCAATGGGCCAAGGCAAGAGTGGTTGGTTACAGGAAGAGCTTTCAAGTACAAGGATTAATACAGACAGTATATTGAGACTTAAGGACAAAACTACTACAGTCCTAAGCAAGAATAATAATCTGACTTACACAAACGCATTATCTTACATTGAAATTAGTTTATATGTCTCATTTCTTCTGCCCGAGAGGTTGCGTCCTCTTCAGTGTTTTCTCCCACTGCACTGAGTGTTGTAGAAGGCCTTCCCGCTCCTGCCTGGAAACTTCCCTCAGTTGTTGAAATGCTTGCTTGCTTTCTCTGGAGAACTTGTTGCAGAGGATCTTGTTTCAAGATGCCAGTTGTGAGGACTCTGAAGCCCTTTGTCAGTTCTTCCAGGCCTGGAACACTTGAACACCTAGTTGGGTTACATCCTGCTTTAGCCACTGAAGAGCTGATTCCCAGGCTTTGCCATGCTTTACAATCCCCAACCTACGTATGGTTGTTTTAACAAGGCTCCTTGTCAGAGCTTCAAATAGTCAATGTTTGCTTACTTTTTTCTTTACAGGACCACAATCCCACCGTCTAAGGTACTCTAAAATTCCCAGCTCAAAGGGGGACTGTTTGAGGAAATGAACCCAGGAATCATGAGCTTAGAACTGAGCCAATGGATCAAATGAGTACAAAGCTTCCGGGTTTAGGGTGATATGTCACACTCAGCAATCAGTATGCCCCAGAATCACTTGAAAGACACGGCAAAATGCAGATTCCTGGGCCTCACCCCCCGTTATACTCTGATTAAGGACATCTTGAGTGAATGGGTAGTAGTGGTCAGGACACCTGCTTCGGCATTATGAAGCTTTTGAGGGGCAAGGGTGGAGACAGGGAGTGGGGGTTAGGGCTCGCTGTGCTGCTCGGCCACACCTTGACCGTGCAGCTGTCCTGGTTCAGCTTCAGTTAGTAGTGAGGATTAAGGTGTGCTCCATGGCGCCCAGCTTGTTATCACACAACCTAAGCTTAAGGGATTTGAGAAATGGCAACATGCAAGAGGGACTTGTTGACCTTTTCCAGAATCAAACTGTACGACCTTTTTGTGAGAGCGGCTCTCCCTGGGCTGGGAAGAAATAACATATGACCTCTGACAAAAACTGATACGGGGAACCTGACACCTGGCCTGGCCTCCAGGTCTCTGCTCTCTGTTCTGTCCTATCACATAGGACAACAAACCTACTCATCAAACCTACCATTAAAATGCTCAAAATTTAACTGATTCTTTAGAACTTCATTCCTTTTTTTATTTTATTTATTTTTTTCCTTTTTTACATACTAATCCCAGTTCCCGCTCCCTTCCCTCTCACTCCCCCCCACCTTCCCCTCACCCTACCTCCCATTTGCTCCTCAGAGAAGGTAAGGTCTCCCATGGGAGTCAACGAATTCTGTCACATCACCATGTTGAGGCAAGACCAAGGCCCTCCCCTTCATGTCTAGGCTGACCAAGGTTTTTCTTCAAAGGAAGTGGGCTCAAAAAAGATAGAACATTCATTAGGGATTCCTTCTGGTCCCACTGCCAGTGGCCCCACAAACTGTTAAAACCCACTGTCACTTGCTTTCTTCATTTCTTAATGAAGATCTTCATTTCTTAATGAAGGCTGTCATGTCATGTACAATTCATATCAATTACATATATAGGCTTTACTTTTTGTTAATCTGTCTTTTGCTACAGAGGTCCCAGTCAAGAACTCAGAAGGGTGGAAAGAAAAGATATTTCTTCTTTCCCAAGTGTGGGACATTTCAGGAATTCTCTCCCGGAGGATTCTGATGCAGGGGTTCCCCATCCTTAGAAACCTAGTGGAGAGAGGGTTGATTCTTCTATTGTAAACAAGTTGGCACTGGACACTGATTTATAGGTCAAACCTGCATTTGTAGGTGCCTGTGAAAACAGGTGCTGTCCTCCCAACCTCCGAGGTTTGAAACAGAAATAAATTGAGCTAACAAATTCAAAACATTTGAAAAGTGCTCGTGTTAGTGAAAAGCACTCTCATCCCTCTGGGCATCCTCTTGCCTCAGTGGGGGAAGACCCCCAACTGGTAACCCATCTTGATCCAACCCTTCTAGACGCTTCCAAGCATTCACTTGAGGGGAGGGAAGTCTTGCTGAACTGCCTTTGGTCTACTTGATCCAGACAGGCTCACCTGGCTTTATGCCCTTCCCAGAGGGTGCTACATGACCACAATTTCTGTCTGAAGTCTTGCCAAATCAAGGCTTGAGATGACCCTCCTAATAGGCCTATAGCCACCTTGAAATCTGCATGCACCTGTGTCGTTAATGACCCCACTAACATCATTTTTCACAGTGTCATACCCTCTCTGGGCCATACTCAATTGCCCACGTGTTTTCTCCGTGAGCCAGGATTGTACAAGGGAGTTTGCATCCACACCCAGCCCTCATGATATGGCTGTGTTCCCAGATACAGTGTGTGCCTTTTGAAGTTCAGAGTGATCAACTTCACATTAATCTTTACTCCTGTCCTTGATTCTAATCCTTTTGGCTAGGAGCCATTCCAAAGATTTCTACCCTTTCTGGCCACCTTGAAACAAAGTAATGGGAAGACAGGTTTCAGCTAGAGCACACAGTTCTTGTCTCTCTGTGTGTGTATTTGGTTTTTTAGATTTACTTTTATGTTTTAATCATGCGTGTACAAGAAGATGGTGTTGAATGCCTTGAGGCTGGAGTTATAGAGAACTCTGAGTTACCCTGTATGGGTGCTGGGAACCAAGCCCCAGTCTTTTGCAAGAGCAATATGTCTTCTTAACTTCTGAACCATCTCTTTACCCCCGTTAGTGTTATGTAGCCCAGGTTACTTCAAACTCGTGCTGTTCCTGCCTCAGTTTCCCAGATTGCTGTGATTACAGGTGCGCTTCCACATGACTTCCTCATGCTCCTCTCTTCCTCTACTTCCTCCTCTTCTTCACCACATTTCTTTGCTTTGAGATGGAATCTTGGGGTGTAGCTCAGGCTGGCCTCAAGCTCACTATGTAGCCTAAGGAGCGTATTTAACCCTTAATTCTCCTGCTCCAAGTGCTGGGCTTACAGGCCTGCACCACAATGCACAGCTTTCCTCTTTCTTTTAGATATTCCAGGTGGCCTACCTGCAAGGATTAAATATTGTGCAGTGTTCTTGGTGTGTGCAGCCCATGTTTGCATTCATGCTGTCCCTCCTAAAGAGCGAAGGGTACAATTCCTTTCTCAAACCTCATGAATTCTTTCTGTTGTCTGTTCTCTTTCTCACTCATTCACTTGTTCATTCAACAAACGATGATTATATATAGAAAGAGTAAGTAATCCAGCCCAGGCCTTGCTCACTACAGAGCTCTGTGCCCAGCTCAACAAATAGTTTTTGAGTCCTTGATATGTACCAAGTGCTGGAGAGAGGGCACCAACCTGATGCGGTTTCTGTTCTGATGGACTTTGGGTTATAATTAGGAAAACAGCAAATAAGTCAACAAGAAAGTTTAACATCGTAGTAAATATTATAAAGAAAATGAAATTCTTTAGTGTCATGCAGGTTGAAGAGAGCCAAAAAAAAAAAAAAGGTGCTATTAGAGACTGATATTTAGGAAGGGATGTAGTATCAGCTACTTCACATTACCGTAACCAAATTAACACCACAGAAACAACAAGGGAGGAGAGGTTCACTTTAGCTCCTGGTGTCCAAAGATTCAGTTTAGCATGGTGAGCTAGGTGTAGCAGAACAAAGTTGTTCATATCATAGTGGACTAGGAAACAGTCAGAGATAACATCACCCAAAGGTCATCTTCTCCGAGGAAGGCCCCATCTCTTACTGCTTTTGCAACTTTCCCACACAGTGCCTCTGGCTGGGAACTAGGCATTCAAACCATGAGTCTGTTGGGGCTCTTTCATATCCAGCCCATAATGGAAGTGATAGTTGAACTAAGACAAGAGGAACCAGTCATGGGAAAGTCAACTACAAGCTTCCCTCTGATGGTTTCTGTATTTTCTGGTAGAAAATAGAATCCTTACTCACATGTTCTGATAATAACAATGTTATAATAACCCCCCCAATAACAGCCCATCAGGTGAGTGCTCAGGAGGGATCAAGGAAAGGCCCAAATAAGGTATATATGAGGGTAGGAGCGTGGCATCTCATTAAGCAAACGATCCTCCATCTTTCAGAAAGAGCACACGAGGGAGAAGACCTCACTAAGATGAGTCTCTATGTGACCTCATTACCCATTGTGCTGGTCAGTGTTTGTCAATTTGGTAAAAACTTAAGTTACCCGAGAAGAGGGAACCTCAACTGAGGAATTTCTTCTATCAGATTAGCCCATGGCCACATCTGTGGGGTCAGTTTCTTGCTTAGAAATTGGTGTGCAAGGGCCCATCCCACCCTGGACAATGCCACTGCTGGGCAGGTAGTCCTGGGTTGTATAGATGATCTGCAGAACAATGTTGTTCAGTGGGAATACTCGGAGAGTTGTGAGCAAAAATAAATGTTTTCTTCCCAAGCTGCTTTTGGTCATGGTGTTTATCATGATAATAGGAAAATAAACCAGGACAGGCTAACCTGGGCTACAGAGAAAGAAGCTACCAGGAAAGCAGAGGAGAAGGTGCACAGGGAGGCTGGGATGAGGATGCAGGACCCATACACACTCCAGCAGCTGTCTAGGCATGTGACCTTTGCTTCCTTTCAGTCTACAGGTATCTAGACCACATAAGCATACTGTGTGCAGTGGCTAACCACTCTTATTTTGTAGAGACTTTCACTAAGTGTATGTGCACCACACACACAACACACACACTTTGTCTTCTGTAGGTCACATAATTTCTGTCACACATAGCACAAGTTCTCAACAACAGATGCTTTCCCACAAAGTAATTTTTCTGTCTGGTAACAACTCCTTACCTGTTCTCCCTATGTCTCCTGAATCACAGTCCCCAAGACTCCCAATCAAATCTTTTTCTTTTTTCTTTTGGATTGATCAACAACAGTTAAAAGAAGAGAGCAGGGAAGCCTACTGGGCTCAATAGATCACTGGAATGAATCGTCTTTGTTGTTTTCTAATGTGGCTATAAAACCATTTAAAATTGCACATGCAGCTCACAGAGTATTTCCCCTAACCAGTGTTGCTCTAAGGGCAATCTCTTCTGCAAATCAGTTTGTAATCTTTGGTTATAGAGTTAGGAAGTCAGGCATGATGGTACAAACCTGCAATCCCAGCACTTGGGAAGGCTGAAGCAGGAGGACCACTGAGACTTCACTGCTAAGCCTGGGCTATAGAGTTCATTGCTGAGTGAAATCAGGGCAGGAACTCAGACAGGAACTGGAGGCAGGAACTGGAACAGAGGCCATAAAGAAATGCTGTTACTGGCTTGCTCAGCTTTCTTTCCTACATAATTCAGACCAGTGGCACTGTCCCTCAAGTGAGCTGGGTTCTCTTGTTTCTTGCTAGCTCTTATAACTTAACCTGTTTCTCTTCATCTATGTTTTGCCTTGGGGCTTGCTACCTTTCTTTGCTCTGTGTTTGGTGGCTGTCTGGCTGTGGGCATCTCCCTCTCTTTCTCCCTCATTCTCCCCTCTCTCCTTCCTCTCTGAGTCTAGATTTCTCTTCCTATTTATTCTCTCTGCCTGCCAGCCCTGCCTAGTCTTTCTCTGCTTTTTATTAGACCAATCAGGTGCCTTAGGCAGGCAAGCTGAAACAGCAACACATCTTTTCAAAATTAAACAAATGCAGCATAAACACATCTTTATGTAATTAAACAAATGGAGCAGAAACAAATGTAACACACCTTTACACAGTTAAAGTAATATTTCACAGCATAAACAAATGTAACACATCTTTACATAGTTAAGTATTTTACAACAAGAACAAGCCTTAAATTTGAGGCCTCAAAGTTTTGTTTTGTTGTGTTGTTTTATTTAAACATTTATTTATTTATTTATTTATTTGCATGTGTGTGTGTGTGTGTGTGTGTGTGTGTGTGTGTGTGTGTGTGTGTGTGTGTAGGTCAGAAGACAACTTCCAGGAGTCAGTTTTCTCTTTCTACCATGTGGGTCCTGTGGATTGAAGTCAGGTCTTAAGGCATGGCATCAGGTACCTTTGCCTACTGAGCCATCTCCATGGTCCATGGCCTCAAACTTGAGATCCTCCTAACTCAGTCTCCAGAGTACTGGGATTACAGGTGTGCACTACCATACCTGCCTTGAAAAGCTCTCTTGTTCTTTACATCATGTTTTTTTTCTGTTATTTTCACACACATGTAATCATTATAAGGGTTATTGAATATTTTACATTGTTTATGCTTGGTCTAAAGGGAACTCCATTACCTTAAACTTCAAAAGGCAGAAGGGACAAATGGCTATCTATGGTGCCTACTAGCATACCTAAGCACATGCTGGCCTCCAGGCTCCCTCAGTATCACAAGTACCTGTTACACATTTCAGAGTCCATGCTATTATCCTAGCCCTTCTCACCTCCTCCCTTACCCTAAACTTCCCCAGCTCATGGGTTCCCCACCCACACTTCCAGCTACTCATTCTTCTTATAACCCTGCTATTTGACTATGTTCATTCTTCTTATAACCCTGCTATTTGACTATGTTCTTCCTGTCTTCCCCTCATTCTCTTTCTCTCCATCTCCCTTCTCATCCCCCTCCCCAGCTTCTCTTGTGGTCAGGTCCAGTTTTTTGGCCATGTTCAGTCAGTCTACTTCTCTCTCTCTCTCTCTCTCTCTCTCTCTCTCTCTCTGCTCTGGACTTTTCCAGATGCTTCTGGCTGTTCTCTCTCTCATATCCACAAGAAAATCTTTCCCCTTAACCATACCCTGGAGTCATGTCATCAGTTTACATACTTTATATAGCTTTGATATATATATAGCATGTATTATACACAAGTAATCTTAGAGCAAATTAGTCACATTTCAAGTGCCTACTGGTCACATGCTTATATAGCAAACAGCGAAGTCTTATGTGTAGGTGAATGCAGGAGAAAAGGAAAGACTGGATCTCAAATATGAGGACGTCACTTAGTTTATGTTTTCACAAGTTGGTGCAAGAACATAATGATAAGAATAATGAATTTTCTTTAAGGCAATGTATTCAGGCTTCATAATTTGAGACTGTGTCTTTTGAAGCCAAATGTTTCTGACAGAAACAAATGCTTATATGATAAATAATTGATAGCAGCCTTGTTCTTCTTAATACTATTCCTTTAGTGTGAGTAACTAAAATGATGATAACTGTAGTGTTCTCACACGAGAAGGAAAGCTTTTTTGGACTGTGAAATCCAAATGGCAGGAAACCCCAGCTTTATAACTCGTCTCCTCTCTGTTAGTCCATTTAATCTTCACGACTGTAGATGTGTTGCCTGTTGTTTTTTAAAACTTGTAGAGAGAGAGCTGAGGTTACAGGCAGTTAGTTGTGAGCTCCTGGACGTCGGTACTTCCACTCCAGCTCAGGTCCTTGGGAAGAGCAGAATGTACTCCTGATCTAGCCGTCTCTCTAGCTCTCATTTTGTTGTTCTTTGGTTTTATTTTTGAAGCAGGCTCTCATATATCCCAGGGACAGGTTTCTAACTGGCTATACAGTCCATAATAACTCTGAACTTCCTGAGTGCTGGCATTACAGCTTGCACCAGCCGTGGTGCCTCGTTTATGTAGTACTGGAGATTGGAGCAGGGCTTCTTGCGTGCACTTGCGTGTGTGTGTGTGTGTGTGTGTGTGTGTGTGTGTGTGTGTGTGTGTGTGACACAGAGAGAGAGACAGAGAGAGAGAGACAGAGACAGAGAGAGCACTTGTGAGTGTGTAAAATTTTGGCTTATGTCTCCTCAGGCCCTTTCACCTTTTGTTTGAGACAAAAACCTTCTGCTCAGAGGGTCAACAAGCAGGTTATCTGGCTGGCCAGAAAGCTTCCGGGTATCTAACAGTGTCTGCTTCACACCCAGCTTTGACAGGATGACAGGAAGTATCCCATTGTGCCTGGTTTTTTATGTGTGTTTTGAGGATCTGAACACCACACCTTCACACTAGCCAGGCAAGTGCTTTACCAAAAGAACCATTGCCTCAGCCCCAGACTTTTGTTCCTCAATGTAGTCAGTTAGAATCCCTTAAAGCTTCCATGATCTTATGGGAGAGGGCAGAAGGGGAGGGGAGAGGAAGGAAGGGGAGCAGAGAAAAATGTAGAGCTCAATAAAATCAGTTAAAAAAGGAAATAACTGAATTTTTTTTTTTAAAAAAAAGCTTCCATGTTCTTTGACATACCATCTCCATTCTTTAAGTACTATTTTTGCTTTCTGACAGAATTTATTTGGGCGTATTCAGCCATGTCTCTAAGGAGCACTAGTGGACGATGGATCCTAGAAGCCAAGGTCTGAGTGCTTAGGATGTTCTTCAATTTGCAGCTTCACTCTTCCTAGGTCCTTTCAGTTACCAGAGTTAAGGAATAAATGGATAAATGTAAATGTACATATATTCAACATATTAATTTTTATTTTATCTATTTATCTCACCTATATGGGAAGCCATGGGCCCACAGTAATACCTCCATTTCTAACCCAATATCTTAGTTGGCTTTCTTTGTATATGTATATTTATATATCCTCCAGTCTCAGTCTGTACATTTTTTAAATGTATGTGATCAAGCCCCTAAATCAGTGGTTCTCAACCTTCCTAATGCTGGGACCCTATAATACAGTTCCTCATGTTGTGGTGACTTCCAACCATAAAATTATTTCATTGTTACTTCTTTACTATAGTTTTGCTACTGTTATGAACCGTAATGTAAACATCTGATATGACACCCCACAGATTGAGAACCACTGCCTTAGATGTTCACAAAGTCGTGTTCCCACTGGCAACCCCCCCAACAGATCTTCTCCCCTCACCCGAGCTCTGATCGTTTGTACTGGGCTGCTCCCCACCCAGAGAGCTTTGGCCTCTAATACCCCAGGCCACAACTTCTCCAATGTTTTCCAATAATTATGAGAAATTTTAAATTTAGGAAGCATATTTCCAATTTATTTTATGTTAAATATTTTTAAATGAAAATATTTTAAAATACATAATAAAATAATATTAATAACTTAAAAATAATTTTAAAATTTAAAATAAATGAAAATATTTACTTATTTTAGGCGTTTGAGTGTTTTGCTTGCACAGGTGTATGCGTATCATGTGCATCCCTGGCACCTGAGGCGGTCAGAGGAGGGTTTGCAACCCCTGTAACTAGAGCCACCATAATGGTGCTGGGAACTGAACCTGGATCCTCTGCAAGAACAATGAGTGCTCTTAATCTCTGTGCCTTCTCTCCAGCACGTATGCTAGAATTTTCTCCCTGCTCTATTTAAACAGATTACTGCTCTTGTTTCATGGGACATTTTTTTCTCTTGTCTCTCTGATGTTAAATAATTCATTTCCTTTCTGCCTTCTCCACTGTTTGCACTTGTGGCTTTCCCATCTCCTTTTGGAGGGTCCCCTCACACTTTAGTCTTTCGTTCTTACGTAAGAAGCAGCTCTTGCTAGAAATACGGATAAGCAGTTAGATACAAGTTTCAGAAAAACAAATGATTGTTTTTATGCGTATGTTCCACATATTTCACAGAACATATTTTTCACTAAGAAATTACTCCTTATTTATCCAAAATTCACATGTATCTCTTCGTCCTGCTTTTATCTGTTAAGCCATTTTACATGGGGTCTTAGCTAGTGATTTCATTAAGGATACTGGTATGGACCTCAATTTTTTTAGTTTTATCAGAGAAAAATCTTTCAGGCGACAGCAAGACGGCTCAGTAGATAAAGGGATTTCTCTCCAAGCCCGGTGCCCTGAGTTTGATCCCTGGGACCTACGTGGTGGAAGGAGAGAGCTGATTTCTACAAGGAGTCCTCTGGCCTCCAGGATGCAGGCACCTAGCTGGTTAGAGACCGCAAGCCGTTGTTGGAGGGAAGCCAAGTGCAGACGACTGGCCGGTCAGGCTAAGCCTCAGCCTTCTGAACACAGCCCGGAGAAAGGGCGGGGCAGCTGCTAGGCAGAAAAATCCAGGGGAGGGCTGGAAAAGCTCTAAATAATGGGCTCTACACAAACTTCCCCTGCCCGCTGTTTTCAGACCTTCCTCTGCAACCCCATTTGGGAAGAACCAGTCGCTCAGGTATCTGAGTTTCCTGGGCTCTGAGACCTCTTGGTTTGTTCTTTCTGTAGATCTATTTTTCAGCCGTCTTTGAATTTTGTTTTTCGTTTGCTGTGTCTTTGTCTGCTGTTCTTTTTATTTTTGTGAGCTTGTGCCACTTAAAATCTCTGCTGAATTTTTTTTGTGAGAATAAAGATAACTATGCTTGTTCAATGTACTGTGCAGTCTTTTTGTGGGAGGGAGGAGAGCATTTCTTTTTCATTTGTTTTCTTGTTTCCAGCATGCTTCATATCTCAATGTCCCAGGAAAAGGTATATAGATTTATCTAGAATTTTTCCTTGGTCTTTTCCCCCTCTGCCATCAACAAAGTACCAAAGATGGGCTTGCAGTGAGTTCTTTGGCCTTCTAAATTTCTGTTTTTGCCACTTGAAGCTCCCCAGAGGTGCTGGATTACAGTACAGTGTTAGATAACTCTTCAGTGTTAACTAGGTGAGTTTTAAACTTAACCCTTCCTGGAATGTCTGTGGCTTAGGGCAATGAATTTAGATAAGGGAAAGGTTTGGTCTTTTTATGGCCTTACAGTTTACAATTGTTACAATTGGTTTGACAAAGGTTCTTAAGTCGGTAATGGATACCCAGAGTCATTTATTGTGTAGGGGAGGACAGTCTCAAGTCCAGAGAACCTCACTCTTTGCCCAGTTTCTTAGACACACCCACTGAGGTGACCCCAGAAAAGTTCACAGATAGTCTGATTACCTAAAACAAAAAACACCAAAAAACTTCCTTTTTTAAAATTCCTGCCAAGACACAATTTTATAAGTGAGCTAGTTACTCCATGCGACGACAATAGGCAAGGACATTCAGGCTGATAATCACTGTGGACTGGAAATAGAAATGAGCAGCAGCAGGAGCAGCGCCAGCTCTCACTAGACGTGGCCTCATTTTTTCAGCTGATGAAACACTTGTAGCAAGGGAGTGGTATCACAGGTATGGAAACTCACCTTTGTCGGAGGCTGCCTGCTACAGAGATCCGTAGACCCTCTTTGAATTAAGAATTAAAAAGGTCCAGCGGGCTGCACCAGAGTCCCTGAGGTCCCAGGTGCGTAGGAAGCCAATGTGAGAAAATCAGTTGAACGTTGGAGTCTGAGAACAGCCTGAATAACTTAGTGAGATTCCCCCATCTCAACAAAACAAATCCCACCCACAAACAAAAAACCTCCTAGGTCTGTATTTTGAAAAATATATGGTAAAACCAAAGAATTTTCTGTAGAAGAGAATTTCCAGTTCTACTTTCCAAACACATTTTTCCATAATCAGTCACTTTTCTAGCAAGTATTACAGAGCAGTGATACCGGGAAGACTTATTTCGGTGGAGAGATGGAGTGGCTACCAGATATGAAGTTGATGTCAGCATGAGCAGAACCAAGTCATGGAGATGTGGTAATGATACAGAGGCAAAAATCAGAGTTCTTTCTTGGTTAGGTCCACAGTTAGAGTGCACTGACTGTGGTGTGTGTGCACGCATATGTGTGTATGTGCGTGCATGTGTGTGTTTGTATGCATGTGCATGCATGTGTGTGTACATGTGTGTATGCACGTGGTGCATGTGTGTGTGTGGAATTGAGGATGGAATCCAGGGCTCTGTGCTTGGCAAGAGCTCAACTACTGAACTACATTCCAGCCCCACTGATATTCTTTTAAGGTGGATGAGCTTTAGAAAAACCAAGGCATCCCTTCCCTTGACAAACAAACACCTCCAAGCTTGATGGGACTCAGGATGGAGCAAGTCTGTCCTCTAGAGAGGGAGGGAGGAGAGAGAAATGAGTGCCTATAAAGATTTCCCTGTGAGGAAGAGAGAAGGATGGATATAGCTGTCTGTCACTCGAAGGTAGCCTGGAAGAGTCTGGCAATATTAGAGTTTTATGTCCATTTTAATTGTTTAGATGTCTTAACCTAATAATAGATTGTCAATTAATCACTTTTATGCAATAATAAAATGCACATAAAATGTTATTGTTGCTTCCTGTTCAGGTCCCCTCCCCAGCATGAGTGTTATTGAGATACATTTCATTCAGGTAAGTTGGCAGTTTTATCAGAGCACAGAGGGCCCCCTGACAATTACCCTGTGGTCTACAGCAGACAGCATAAAACAAAAAACAAAAAACAAAACAAACAAACAAAAACCCACCTCTAGGTTCAAACTCTATCTGGCTCCCAAGAGTGTATCTTGAAGAAAACAACAGTTTTGTAAATTACTTTTAAAACCAAGTAATTTGTTGATGAGATTATTTATTTATTTTAGAAGCCCATATACCTGCTTTTAGGGCCCAAGAGTCTATACTATAAAAGGGAAGACAGGTGACTAACATGTGCTGTAAATTATATTTTAATTTAAAATGTTTTTGAAAAAATGAAAAGCATATAATATAGCTTGCTTTTATTTTAACTATACAAACTTTAATTACAAATAGGTATTAAAATTTTGTAAAAACAAAACAAAAATGATAAAATGGGCATTCTGTGTGAAATATGAGGCATGTGGTTTGCATTTGATGTGGGTCAAACCATGCTGCCTACGTTAGTCTTAAACTCACTGGCTCAAATGATGGTTCTACCTGGGTCTTCTGATTAGCCGGGACTAAAAAAGTGTGAGTCAATATACCCAAACAAAAGTACATAAGCTTTGTTTTTTATACTCTTTAAAATATTTGTGTGTGTGTGGGGGGTGGGGTTGAGAGGAGGAAGACAAGAGCTCATGTAGCCCAGGCTGGCCTCTAACTCCTTTGTAACTAACTGTTAAGGTGGAAGCCCTACCGTCGTCCATATATACTCAAAAAGACTAGGATGTTGGGGATCTCCGGCTAGGGGTCCCATTCCATGCTCTGGTCTCACTTCTCCCATTCCAAACCCTGCCCCTGAGAAACCTCCACCGAAAGTCAGCCCCTCCCTGGGGCTGCTCAAGACCACATCTGCAGGCTAAGACCTGGGAGAGCCATATTTGCCCTGTGATTCCTCCCAGGCATTGCTCTGCTCTGCTCAGATTAAACCTGGACTTACTCATTTGTCCTGATTGGACATTACATCGGTGGCGACGTTACTACTGGGGGATTTAGACTTTTCACCAAGGATGACATTAAACTGATGCTCCTTCCTCCGTTCCTTCCCCAAGCGCTGAGACTGTAGTCTTGTTGTACCTTACACTCAGCTTCACAGACATTTTTTTGTGAGATGGTGATCTTGCTGTGCTGCCCAGGCTAGCCTGCTAGCCTCAAAGTTTCCATCTCCTTCCCTCAGCCTCTGGCTGCTTGGGTTTTGAAACCAGGTTTATGAAATAATATTCTTGAATCCTTTCCAGTTACAGTGAGATCAGATTGTCCCTGGAAAGCCACCATCTGAACAGGCACTGGAAAAACAGAGTCATTCCCAATTTCTGCCATGTGACCCTGGTATGACCTTTCCAACGTGTTTGGCTTCTAATCTGTGAGCTTAACTGAGGAGGAGACACCTCTTTATAAGGCGTATGGACTAGTGATTATCTATCAATGCTGGCTTAGGGGGAGAGAGAGAGAGAGAGAGAGAGAGAGAGAGAGAGAGAAGCAGGAGTCTTTCTGAATAGATTTCTTCTACTGGAATCTGTCTCCTGCCCCTCCCCACTGAGGTGGATGACATCCTAAGAAGTCGCTGAGAAATCAAGCAGTGGCGGGTGACATGACTTTAAAATGGTTAGAAATTCTTGACATAGCGACACAGCAAAGCTGCAGAGAGAAGCAGTGACTTGATGATGACTAACACTGCGGTCCCAGCACTTCACTGGGTGCCTGTTGCCAAAGGAGAAGGCAGCCGGGAGAGACAGGACGAGGAGGGGCGGGGAGCTGCCTCTGTTGTGACAATTCCACTAGACCATAAATTTCGCTAATTATTAGTATCAGCTGTTACTTATTATTTAATTCAGCAGGGTTGCTCTGTAATCCTACAACTCTTAAGTTGGAAAAGCATTTTGTAATGGAGCTGGCTCTATGAAAGATCCCATACCAAAATGAAACGTTCAGCTCCTGTCAGGGTGTAGGAGTCACCCCATTGAACTGCTCTTGACCACAGATTAAGAAAACGAGTCAAGTTGGGGTTGTAGCTCAGTGGTAGAGCACTTGTCTAGTGTCCACGGGTCCTGGGTTCCAGTCCCACCATGAAAGCTGGGAGGAACGGCTAAGGATGTGGTGGATACAGGCTTGTTTCAAGCCCGTCTTCTGCATACCCTTCCTCCAGGAGCGCTGGCCAGATAGTAACGCTTAGGTAGCGGAAGCACTTCAGTAGAGTAACAGATGTGGGCTCTCTTCCTGAATTTGCCATGTTTCAACCTTCCAGAAAGGAGATGAAAGGAAAGTGTTTGCCTTGTATCCACCTGCCCAGGGTGTAAGTGGGAAGAACTAGAAGAGGAAGGGCATCTCCCCTAAGGAGACATTAAAAGTGTCAGGGGGTGTCCTACCTGAAGGTCCTTTACAAGATCAATTTCACCTGTAAGCTACTTGTTGGGAAATAGAAGACAGACAGCCTGGGGCCTTCGAGCAACACTCCCTTAGTGCACTAATGTTAAGGCGTTTCCGGGACTACAGACAAAATAAATTCACTGGCAGATCAGAAAAACATCTGTTGAGTCCATATAGTGCTCTTCCTTATACAGCATCAGAATGATCCTTTGGCCTCTTTCAAATCAAGAAATACTGTAATACTTCAAAACTCCCACTTCATAGAAAGTTTTAAACAAAAATAGCATGTTCCCTGGCCACTCCAGGCCACGGTGAAACAATAAATGTCTGGCGAGCACTACCTAGCTTATGTGCCAGGTGTTGCTAGGAGTCGAGACCATGGTGGTGAGTGAGGCACACCAGGATCCAGGCTCTGTCTTGTGGAAAAGCTGCACACTGTTCAAATCTGATCGGCTCAGATCTGCTTTCTGTATTTTAGCCCTTTGGGTTGCTATAACACAACACTGGAGACAAGGTTAGACACAATCAATAAAAGTTTATTTCTCAGAGTTCTAAAGGCTGGCAAGTCCAAGACCAAGTGCTAGCCACCTGCTAGCTAGCGAGACCCTTCTTGCACATCCTGTGACAGAGCCTGGCAACCTCACCTGAACGGAAGAGGGTGCAAGGCTTAAGAGGGGTTCCCAGCTAGGGTGCGAGACTAAAAAGGGTGTCCCAGCTGCTTTGTTCCAGCCCTTTTGTAATGCAGCAATCCATTCATGAGGGTGGGAGCCTTTATGACTTGGTCACTTCCCCCAAAGGCCCTCTCTCTTAATACTGTCACAATGGAGACTAAGTTTCATCAAGAATTTTGGAGAGAATCACAGCATTTGTCCAGACATAGTCAATGGAATGGAGACAGAATTATGTCATCATTTAGAGGCAGGGCTCAGCAATCTATAACAGACAGTCCTTAATGGCTTTAGAAATGATTTATAATGACGCTGTGGACAGCCATGTAGAGACGATGCCCTGATTTTCTCCTATTCTTTACCACTCTTCTATAACCTCCCCCCTACCTCCACTCTGACAGGATTTCAGTCAATTTGAGGACTCGGTCCTCCGGGGTCCCCCAAGGCTCATTTGAAGCAGGCTGGTGAGGTTTCCTACCTTTTCTTGCCCGCTCCCTCCACAATTTGATTTACTTGGCCGTCGGTGAGAGAAATCCATGGCCGTTACTTCTCAATTTACTGATTCCAATTTTGGAAAGAGGTTTCCCGGAGAAAAGGACCTGCAATGTCACAAGCTTTTCATATAAAGGATCCCAAGAGTCATCTGAAAAACTGGAAGGCATTTAGCTTACTGGCCCACTTGCTTGCACCACATGGCATAAATAGGAATAGGAAGGAAGGCAAAGTGGTACAGCTGGACCCTCAGCTGAAAGCGCCCTCAGCATTTCCCAGACACCCTAGAGAGAGGTGATATTGTTGTAATAGACTTGCAATTTAAAATTACATTTTTCACATTTAAAAGGGAATTTAAAAAAATATGCAGGCTAAATCTACTCCCTAAATATTTATTGATTGCCATTAACTTGGGCCATTACACACTATCTTTTTGAAGTCCCATCTCCTTTGCCCTCACTAATGGGGCATTCTCAATAATAGGCCTTTTCTTTTTCTTAAATGATCTGCAGCTCTCCCCTTTCAACTAAACTAAGACAATATTATCATAACAGAAATCTCTTCCTATTCAGCAAGAAATGAGCATTTAACTTAAAACAAATTACAGGCCAAGCTTTAAAGGACCATTCATTAGTCATGGTACCTGAGCAGCAGGTGACTAGGTGGCTGAGGTTGGGTGGAATAGGCCTGAGTTTTTCATTCTTATCTCATTTGGCAACATTAGTCCTCGAAATTCAAACTTAATAGTAGCAACTTGGGAGTACTTTATCATGGTGCCTGTACATGGAAAACTCTAGAAAAAATATGTTCTTGGACCATTTGTCTTCCCCTTCTACTTTTTTTGCTCAGCTAACGATCACAACTTCCATCTCTTTTTGAGAATGACTTGAAATTCTTAAACTTATTTACCTTAAAGCCTGTCTTACATCCCTTCCCTGGGATGACAACTCCACTGACAGCTTTGAATGTTTTGCGTTCTGTATGTGCGTGAGGGATGTGTGGACCTGTTTATATGTGTGTTTTCAGGTATGGGAGATCACATGTATCGGCAGGTGCATGTGGAGACTTTTGGTTAATGTTGGAGTTTTCTTGGATAGTGTCCTATCTTATATGGTGTGGCAGGGTCTCAGGTTGAACCCAGAACATGCCGTTTTGATTTGTCTAGCTAGCCACCTTGCTCCTGAGTCCCCTGTCTCTGCCTCCCAAGTCCTGGGATTACATGTGACTGCCACATGCACTTAGCTCCAAACTTGGGTCCCCACATTTCTATGGAAAACACTTTACAGCCTGAGCCATATCCCTTGCCCTCCACTGACAATCTTGTTGCTACCCATTCCACCTTCCTGGGAAACCCTGCTTTTCTAATAACCCCTGTCCCACGCCATTTTTGTGCTGTCCTTATTTAATGTTCCCTGACCCTCAGTCAACTGACACCTTAAGCTCAAAGTCACACAAAACATTCTTTTGACGTTTTGTCTTCCAAGGTTACTGTTCTCTTTTCTTCCAAAGAACAATCTGCATTCCCTCCCTCCACTTCCTTGACTATAACGTTCTCTGGTCACAACCTGGTTCTGCAGCCTGTTTACCAAACCCTGCATTCCTTTCCCCTGGCCTGTGGTATGCGATATGCATGCCGCTCCCTGGACAAACTTCTCCCTGAGGACGTCACCTGCTGCTCTGCCACCCGGTCTCTTCACGGGGACCCTGTTTATCAAGTTCTGGTGTCCTCAAGCATCCTTTCTTAGTTGTTCCTCTTTTGTTCTAGAGGATTGCTTCATTCTGGATGCATCTAAGAATCACCCAGGGAGTGCTTTAAAAATTCAAACCCAGATTATATCCCATTAAATCTGATTAGATGTGTACCAATTAAATCCGATTTCAGGCTTCACAGAGAAATTGGATTTAATAGATCTGGGGTTGGGCTCTGGCATAGTTTTTTTTTTCTTTTCTTTTCTTTTTTTTAAGTCCCTCCCTTTTCAAGTGATTCTCAAGTACCACTAGGATTTATGGCCCTACTTGTTTTCTTTTCTTGTTTATTGACTGTTTGGTGCTGGGGATTGACCTTTTACATCCAGGGAAGTATATCTTCTGCACCCACATATCCTAACCTCTTTCTTCCTTCTTTGAGTCAGAATTTTGCTAAGTTACGCAGCCCTTAAACTTTCAATTCTCTTACATCAGCTTGTGAAAAAGCTGGACATGCAGAAGGACCATTTTACCAAGTCCAGCTAAGCCTCCTTTTATTTTCATCTTTAAAGCCTCATCCCTGATACACAGAACAGTCCGACTTGGTATGAACACCCAAGCTGAGCTGACGGCTCTTTGCTTTCTGTGTGGTCTAAAGCAAACTTTCCATGTTCTCAAGTCCAAGAATTGCCTCGCTTTGTTTTATAGGGCCACTGTTTTTCCACACAGTCATGTAGAGACCTGGAAGTCATCCTTAAAAATCCCTTGTGCTTAGATGGCTAGTAGTGGCCCACGCCTTTAATCCCAGCACTTGGGAGGCAGAGGCAGGTGGATCTCTGAGCTCGTGGTCAGCCTGGTCTACAAGAGCTAGTTCCAGGACAGGCTGGTTATTGTGGTGCATGCCTGAGAAACTGAGGCAAGACGACTGTGTGTTCAAAGCCCACATGAGATACCTGATAAGATGCTGCGGGAGTAGGGAGGCTTTATTGCTGACCCTTTTCAGATCCATTATTTCCAACATAATCAGCACCTCATCTTAGGGCCTGATTAAAATAACTTCATTCCAGTCCATCTGCCCCATGTCTCTCTCCTCTTCATTCCATTTTCCCTTTGCTTTCTCCCCCACCCCCAAGACCTTTCTGGAACACAGATTTGATAGTGCCCACTCAGTATCTCCCAGTGGATCTCTCTTACCCGAGAATAGTGTCCAAATTCCTTTATGGAGCCCTGACAATTTGCCTCTAGTTCTCTGTAACCACTTTTTTTTTTTTTTAATTTTGTTATGCGTTGGTGTTTGAGGGAGTTAAATCTACTGGAACTTGAGTTACAGACAATTGTGAGCTGCCATGTGGGTGCTGGGAATTGAACCCAGGTCCTCTGGAAGAGCAGCCGGTGCTCTTAACTGCTGAGCTATCTCTCCAGCCTCTATCATAGTCTTTTTAAAAACTGTAACCATTCTGCACCCCAGCCTCCTGTCTCTGTCACGTTCCCCACAAATGCATTTCTCTGCTCATCTGCTCATGTGGCTCCTCAATATTAGGTTTTCTTCTATTTTGCTTGTGCTATTCTCTATCTAATACAGGATTCAGCTCCTATGGTTTAACTGAAAGATCTACTTACAGAGATATGGCCAGGATGGGCGGAAACCACAAGTGTGGTAGATGTACCCAGAGATCAACACACTGGGGAGCACTTCCTTCCTTCCACCCAGAGCACCAAGGGGGATGGAGTACTGTCTTCATCGCTCACAAGAACTGCAGCCACGGGAAAGGGACCATGAGCAGGAGTCATTCAGAGAGGCTGCCGTCATTGCCAGAAGCACAGCGCTTCAACAGAAAGGTGTCAGTGAAGGGTCTCGAACTTCACTCTCTTGATGCCCTCTGCTCTTCACACAGTATCTTTATTTGGTCCAATTCAATCAGCAAGGATAGTCCATGAGGCAATCTATTGGCTGCCAAGCAAGACACAGGGAGGCAGGGAAAGGATAACAATGAGAGGGAGGAAGAAATTAAATTGCTAATAACCATTTTATCCTCTTTTATGTATAGCAAAATCCCTTTTTATCTTTTAGGACACAGTTCAAATGTCACATTTTTCTGTGAAACTTCCTCCTGTTTTCCTACCTTGGCATCCAGTTACTATTGCCCTCCTTTCTCCTCTCTTAGCAGAGGTGATGTCTTCATTGTTGCAGCTATTGGGCTGACTTACGTTGCAGTTATTTATGTACCAACGCCCATCTCTTACATTGTATTTTTTGCTCTGAAGGAAAGGGACAGCACTTCGTTGGTGCAGCGTCTTGCAGGGAGCAGGCACTCAGCACCCACTGGCTGGGTTTAATTGCATTCTCGTATTATCATTTCTCAGCCCCAGGCAAGGAGATTCATGTATTCTTATAAACCAGAGTCCTCACCTTAAACAGGAAACGAGTTTTCGTACGTTTCTCTTTTGTTCTGTTTCTGCTTCTTGTTCCATCATTCCAAACCCTTTACCCAAATTTCTTGGGCTAGACTCCTAAGTACGGCTCACCTACAAATTGTTGGGACTATTGCTATAACCAATCCTGACAGAGACCTAAAACTTGCTATCTTTGTTCCATAATCTGAGTGGTGCACATAAAAAGTCTTTCTTTAATTTATGAATGCCAAAGCTTAAAAATAAAGTTAAAGAACTCAGTGTTTAACTCTCCCTTGGACTTAAACTCGTCTTCGAATGGAAGCTATGCTTGGCTTAATACACTTTGCATAGAGAAAAGGCAGTGTGCTGCTCCTATCTTTTATAAGTGCCAATAGCAATTGTAGCTCACATACTTTTTTTTTTTTTTACCATGCAAACACTGTTCTATATTGCTGGTTTTGATGCATGAATTTTATACGGCTTTGAGATTTTTATATTAAGAAAACTATTTTTACACCTAGTGAAAAATATCATTTTGTATACTCACAGTGTCATAATGATAGAAAAATGGGAAAATTATAATTCCTATAGCGGTTTTGCGTTTTCATGTTAAACATTGTATGTTACCATCTAAAGTTCAACCTAGGTCTTTTAAAAACACACATTTTTTTTCTCTATTCACTACATTCATGTTTTTCTTCCTTTCTTACATATATTGGACATAGTTATAATTACTGTGTTAATTAAGATTTCTGTCTAGTAATTTGTCATCTGAGGCTTTGTCTATATCTGTTTGCTTTGATGTGTTTCCTCCTTCATTATCGACTGTATTTTCCTGTTTTTTATATACTAGATAATTTTTTAAAATTAAATTTCAAATATGGTACATTTCATGTACTTTTTAAGTTAAATTTCAAATATGGGACATTTTTGGAAACTGAGTTTTTGTTTATTTAGTTTTTGTCTGCCTTTTTAAAATTCCTTTAACTACTATTATCGTTTTATTTATTTATTATATGATTAGGGGTGTGTCATAGCACACATGCATGGAGGTTAGAGGACCACCCTCAGGAGACTGTGCTCTCCTTTTGCTATGTGGGATCCGGAAGATAGGGGTGGGGATCAGACTCAGGCTGTCAGACTTGATGGCAGTCACCTTTATCCCTCCTGTCATCTCCCCAGTCCACCTTTAAATGTTTGAGTTGTATTCTGGGATACACATAAGCTACTGGGAAAGGCTTGGATTGTTTCGAAGCGTGTGAGCTTCGGTGGAAGCAGAACAATTACTGTAGATCTGATCTGATTTGGTCCCAGAAGCTGTTGGGATAAAAACCATTTCTAGTGCTGCGATCCCGGCAGGGACCAGTCCTCTCCGGTGTCTCTCTTCTGGGTCTCAGGTAGCTTCCTGACACCTGTGTGCTGACTAGTCTGCAGCTGAGGGCCCAGGAATGTGTGGACTTCTGCATCTTTCTCAGCTCCCACTCCCTCAGCTGAGAAAAGTTGGGGCGTTGTTGGGTTGTCCTCCTGTGCTGCTGTGGGGGGCTCCTGCAGCTTCACCCCCTTTGTTTCTCTCCTTTCAGAAACCAGCATGTCTCCAACATCCCCAGATTGTTGTCTATGCTATTTCTCCAGGGTAAATCTGGTCTCCATTATCCTAAGCATGGACACAGGAGAAGTTTTACTTTCTACTTTCCTCGTTAATAAAATGGGGTGGTGGCGGCACACTCCTTTAATCACAGCAGGCAGATCTCTGTGAGTTCAAGGCCAGCTTGTTCTACAGAGTAAGTTCCAGGTCAGCCAGAGATACACAGAGAAACCCGGTCTCGAAAAACCAAAACCAAAACAAACAAATAGAAATAAATAAAATGAAGAGTTCGTCTATTTTATAAAATAGTTCTCTGTGTCACCTCCCTACTGGCCCAAGACAGGATTGAATCACAGGCTGGTCTTGAACTCTTGATCCTCCTACTCCTACCTCACAAGTTCTAGAACTATAGCAGTGTAGTAGGTTTTCTTGGAGTGCAAGTAGCTCCCATATCAAGACACAGAGACTTATCAATTTTGAACGCTTGACATTATCTTATGCTTGTCCCACTAGCTCTTATAACTTAATATAACTTGTTTCTCTTCATCTACATTTTGCCTCAGGGCTTTTTACCTTTCATTTTATATGTTCTACTCCCTGTCTGCTGGTGGCTGCCTGGCTGGCTGGTCCAGGCTTCTTTTTCTCTTCCTCTCTCCTCTCTTCCCTCCAGCCTAGATTCCTTCTCCTACTTATTCTTTCTGCCTGCCAACCCCACTCATCCTTCTACTGCCCAGCTATTGGCTGTTTGGATTTTTATTAGACCAATCAGGTGCCTTATGCAGCAAAGCATCTTTACATTGTTAAATAATGCCACTTAAACAAATGTAACACATCTTTATATAGTTGAAGTAATACCCTACAACATAGGAGTGTTTATCATGCTGCCTGATACCTTTTTTTTTCCTCCTGGGCCAGGGATGAAGCTGAGTGATGGAGATCTTGCTTAGCATGGAGACAAGGCCCTGACATCTATTCCCAGAGTGTTCTTACACACACAAGTACAGGCACAGGCACACATACACAACTACCAAACCACACCAACCTACCAAGTACCCCAAATGCCTATAGTATTTAATGAACGTCTATACTCTAAACCACGATCTTTGTGGTTTTCAGTGGAGCAACTAAGAAAGCAGAGATTATGGGAGCTAGGTAGCAGGTTCGTTACAGTTACAGCTATTGTTATTGTTGTTTTTGAAATACCAGTTGTAGCAGGCTAGTGCGTTTAAAGACGTGAATCTGTGGTCAGTTTACTACTTTCAGATGTTACAAGTGACAGGTAAATGTGTATGGAAGAGAGTGGAGAAGCAACAGGTGGGAATGCTACCTCTTTTGTTTCAGGAGAGAGTTATTCCTTTCGCAGTCAGCTCAAGAGAATGACTTTTAGACGTAGCCTGTGTTCCTATGAATGTTTGACGTACCTCGGTGAAGCTGAGCCAAGTATTCCCTGGAAGACAAGAGGGAGAGATTTGGAAACATATGTGTGAGGCCGAAATTATAAAGCCATGGCTCATTATGCAAGTCAGAAAAAGAGCTAAGATTTGCTATTATGCATGCCCAAGGCATTTTCTTCTGAAGCTCTTATCTGCTTTAAAATTTCTGGTGCTGTTGCTGATTTTGAATTCCTGAAATGTCAATGTAGCAAATGGGTCGTCAGTTCTTGAAAGATGCCTCCGAGATGCAGTCAGCCAGTGAAAGAATATGAAGAATAAGATCCCTGACTTTAAGAGGCTAATTTTGTCATATAAGAGGTTTGTTGTGTAGAAACCAGTATGACACATGAAAACAGGAAGGGAGACATTGCTGTGGAGAGGGGAGCGTGGGGGGCAGACTATGTGTGGGTTCTCCCCTCTGCTCCAGTGTGAGCCGTAGATAAATAATAGGAGGAAGGGCGTTAATAGAGTGTTCAGACTTAGCAAACAAAAATGCAGAACCCCTAGTTATATCTGATTTTCAAAAAACAAGACATAACATTAAATAACTTAGGTATATCCCATGAAATATTTGGGACATACTAAACCAACAAACAAAAACCAACCAACCAAATAAGCAAAAACAATTCACTGTTTCTTTGACAGTCGGACGTAATTGGTCTGTTTTTCCTGGCAGTCCTAACCACCACACGGAGTTGGAGTAGACACATAATATGTGGATTTTTTCCCTCATCATTTGGTTCTCACAAGCAGGATCCAATGAAGGGTGAGGATACCTCTGAACTCTTTCTGTACCACAGAGCCAGAATGGAGGTGTCTGCTAATGTGAACAAGGCAGACAATCCCCCTTTATAAAAAGGTAGAAGCATTATTATACAGAATGGAAATTTAGCTTTTAGTTGGGATATAAAAGGGAAGGTCTGATCACAGAAACCTGAGGGACTGGGCTGGAGAGATGGCTCAGCGGTTAAGAGCATTGCCTGCTCTTCCAAGGTCCTGAGTTCAATTCCCAGCAACCACATGGTGGCTCCAACCACCTGTAATGAGGTCTGGTGCCCTCTTCTGGCCTTCAGACATACACACCAACAGAATATTGTGTACTAAATAAATAAATAAACATTAAAAAAAAAAAGAAACCTGGGGGACTTGAGGAGAGTCTGGGCTGTGGAAATTACAGAATAAGCAAAAGTGGAGTTTCCACAGACTTGACCCATATGCGATGGAGACCACAGGTGTGACGGGACAAAAACAATGATTGCTCTGCATAAGTGGATTTGCTAAATGGATTTTGGAGGGGCTGGGGGACTTTTGTGCATACTTGAAGCTATGAAGGCATTTCCTGGTCAGAGCTGTGCATCACCAGTACTAACCTGGTGGCCCTTTAGAGACTACAAAGGAGAAAAAGAATAGAGACGGGGTGAGCAAACGAGAGGGGCTGGACCTGCTGCTAGTCCGTGTGGCTGTGTTTAAATGAGAAAATGCACTCTGAGAATGCAGTTCAGGGCACACGGTTTATTTGATTTTTTCCAGGGGCTCTTTGTCCCATCTAGTGGGTATTTAATTAACATTAGTGACTTCATGTAATCAACATTTATTTCTCGTCACCTTCACAGTCAATGAGTATAGAGTGACTCTCGTTTTAGTGGATGCTTGGGGATCCAGACCACCTTTTTGTTGTAGCTGGACCATCTAGAATGTGTCACCTTCAAGGTCATCAAGTCAGGCAAAGGCAAAGTTGGAGGTTTTAACAATTGATCTCTGACCGGGCTAGGAAGTAACTCACATCACTTCTGCCCACATCCTGTTGGGCAGATTTTAGTTTCAACTTGACTACCAAGGAAGGTGAGAAATCAAGAAGCACAGTTACTTGAACTGCTCTGTGGCAAAGGAGTACGAGATGCTTCTTGCAGTTGGAGAAGAATGCAGAGAATTTGGAGGAAATAGTATACTAAATTCAATGTTTACTTTGGCCACAAGGAAAGCATAGGATCCGTTGTCTTGTATGGAGTTCAGGAGAGATTTAATCAATACCTACTTCTAACAGTTTGGGAATTATGTGAACTACTCGGAGCCACCTCCACTCATTAAATTGCCTGTGTTGCTCTGTCAAAGGACAACAGACTCAGTCTAGAACCATTTGAAAGTGTACAGATGTCTAAGGTGACATTTACCAACACACATTGTCCAGCTGTATCATCATGTGACGTGTGAGGATGATCAAGTATAGGATTTATTTTGTTCAGTCTCCTAGGTCGTTTGGAGAAGAAAGTAGTAAATGGTGATTGGGAGACCGTGAAGGAAAAACAAACCCAACTTTATACCACAACATGATACTCACTTGGGGGCCGCTCTTTCTGTGATGGTTTTACTGGCCAGTTTGTAATTAGCCAGCTCTGTACGAGTTACTTTCCTTACTGCTATGACAATATTATCGCCTACCAGCAACTAACTACAGGCCTGTTTGTTTTGGGCTCACAGTTTTCAGGTATAATCAATCCCTGTGTAGGGAGTCTGAGCACTGAATCTGCAGTCAGGAGGAAGAGAGAGATATGAAGGCTGGTGTTCAGCTTGCTTTCGCCTTTTGGCTCAGTCCAGGACCCCGGCCCATGGATGGTGCTGCCCACATACAGGATAGTCCTTCCTACCTCAGCTAACCCCATCTAGGAGTTCCTACAGACACACCCAGAAGTTTGCTTCTATGTTTCTAGATCCTGCCAGTTTGACAATATTAACCATTAAAAGCTCACTGGGAACAAAGGCAGATCACTGGCTTATGAGAATTTTATCCTATTGGTGAAGGTAGCCTGATACGTAGACAAGGACACTTAACCATACAGATTTTGTTGTTGTTGTTGTTGAGACAGGGTTTCCCTGTAGTTTTTAGAGCCTGTCCTGGAACTAGCTCTTGTAGACCAGGCTGGCCTCGAACTCACAGAGATCTGCCTGCCTCTGCCTCCTGAGTGCTGGGATTAAAGGCGTGCGCCACCACCGCCCGGCTACCATACAGATTTTAAATAAACATTCTAGAGTCACCTTTAAGTGTTCATATGTTCTAGGTTTTTGAGGGACATTGAGGTTATAAATACCACATTTAGGTTTTAGATCATCGCTCTTTGATGAAGAAACGTCAATACAACCATACCTACTTGACAGGGCTGGCAAATACATTCATTACAAGTTGTGGAGGAAATCTAATCAAGCACTTTCTTCCCCCTTAGCGGCACATGAAATATTAAAAACGAAACGACTGCACAGATTATTTTATTAGGTACTTATTCTTAAAATGAAGAATATTCTATAAAAGGAAAGACACAGTTAATTGGATTTTTTCTTTTATTTAGGAATGCAGACATAACCATATATAAAGCTTTGTATGATACTTTAAAAATAACCATTAATAGCTATTAAAACTTCCTTGGAAACTGCTTTCTGGATCTGACATGTAAAGATTTCTTTTCCTTACTTAAACCTTTTCTCTTGCCATAAAATCTAGCTCATTCATTCATTCATTCATTCATGTATTTGTTCAATAGCCTGTCAACGAGTATCTCCCGAGGCTGACACTATTCTAGACCCTAGGGAGTTGATGGTGGATCCGCCTAACCATGAGAGTTTGTTATGATACTTTCGTTTTTGGTAAATGAAATGTACTGGAGGGTTCACTATGCCTGTGACCGTAGCTGCTTCTGAAAGGGCAGTTGCCAGTGCCTTGAAAAAGTTTGGACAGAGTCTGGGAGACCTATAATGTGGCTTAGTAGAAAGAAATGTGCTAGCCCAAGATTTCCTTCTATGGAGAATTTCAACCAAGGAACTACTTCAGTTTTCAAATTAATATATGTCTATTGTTTGGAGGGAGACAAAATTATAAAGAATCTGAAATCATGAGCAAAAGGTTCCAAAAGGCAGAATAGGGAATGCAAACGAGGGGGCTGAGTGGATGGCTGTATGGGTAGAGAGCTAGCCGTGCAAGCCTGAATATGAGAGTTTGGATCCCAGTACCGTGTAAAAAGATGAGCATGGTGTTTCTCGTGCCTGTAGCTCCAGTTCGGAGAGCTAGAGAGACAGCAGCATTCTGTGGCTTTCCTGGGCTACATAATGAAGTCCAATCCTGTCTCAATAAAATTAGAATACAACAACATAAAACAAAGTAGCATAGTAAACAGAAAGAACAGAATAGCATTGGTATGGAGGGGAGAGGAAAACCAGAAATAGTGTGGGAGTACCAGAGAGACAGACACATTCAAGGCATGTCTCTATTGCTTCAGTATCTGTTTGGGTTTCAGCCCAAGGAGACGGTGTTTCCATGACTGTATTTTTAAGACTCTTACACCCCACTCTTTTGAAGAAAATGGGTATTTCTTGGCTCCTTGTACTTTAAAGAGATCAACTAAATTGTATGCTCTTCTTAGCTACTTAACGTGAGTCTAAGAGAAAAAATATGAAATAGCTTTAAAATACACACACACACACACACACACACACATATATATATATATAAATTTTGGTTTTAGAAATTGAACTAGGGCCTTGTGTATGCTAAACACGTATTTTATTACTGAGCTCTGTCCCCACCCGAGGAGTTGACTTTACACTAAATGATCAGCTTTGAAATAAATAAAAGTTAGTCCCACTTGACCTCTATCTGTATGGATTTACAAGTTTGCCTGTAAATCATGCCAGCAGTTTACAGGGTGCTGTTTTGGGAACCTTTATTCCTTGTTTTAAATATCAACAATTGTGTTTTAACATTACCCCAGAACTGAAATGACATTCAGCCTTTGGTCCAGGAAAGCTTGTCAATCACTTATTTCTTTTGCTCTTTTAGATTCTATTTTCATGTTATCTTGATTTTGGAATTTAGATCAGATAGCAACAATGTCCACAAAGACTTGCTTTGGCTTAGTGTTTTGCAGAGCTATAAATGGCCAGCATTTATTTTGTGTGCTTCTTCCATGCCTAAGAGCCTTCAATTAGTAACCTTAATAGTCACAAAACTCTATGAGGTACAGAGTATAATTATTCCCATTTTACAGATATAGATATATGAAACAGGGAGGTTAAAAACATTTCTAATTCATTACAGTTATTAAATGATAAAGCCAAAATCCAAATATAATTAGAATCTACATTCTGAATTACGACTTCATATGGACTTATTTCCATGGAAACCATACAAGATCCTGACTAACCAGACGTTATATTCTTGCTTCTGCTAGAAGTTATACTGCAATGAAAATTAACTCATTCAATAAATCTGTGATATAGTATTAGTCAAGATAAGCAGACAGCATCTTTGCCTTTAAGGGGGACTTTTAAGTTTTCAGTCTTTTATCAGTTTGGTTAGATTTAGTCTTTTTTCTTAGAATCTAATATTCCCTTAGATGAGCTTAAAAGATTTCTGTTTTCAAACAGAAATTTACTTAGTTTGTTTTATTTATTTATTTTTT
>JAQHUG010000043.1:3746044-3773795 GCA_028555095.1 Dicrostonyx torquatus
CACACACACACACACACACACACACACACCAGTAAAGGCAATAATAATAATTTAAAAAGCCATGGATGCAGATCTTGAGGATAAGCAGTAGTAAACATTGTAAGGACTTACACTGGCAAATAGGTGTGCCCAGAAATGATGCCATTGCTACCGATGATAGACAATAGAGAGGCCATCATTGTCTCATGGCTTGGCGCAATGCAAACATGATGCTGAGGGCAGGTGTAGCCTTTTTAATGTCTGAAAGGAGAGGATAAACCCTGAAGTTCCCTACTGTTTGGGAATAGTAGACCCAGGCTGAGTAATGGTTACCTAAAAAGCTAGCAGATTAAAATAAAAACAAAATTTAGAAACTCTTATTAATAGGGGTTGCTGGAGTGGACAGCAAGTAAATAGACAGTAGGAAGTGTGTGTAGCTTACACTCAATGAAGACAGGAATGTCAGCTAAGGAGGCAAGTCAGAGAAAGTGGGCTTAGCTTCATCAGCCTTTAAACCAGTCACTTCATTTTCTCTCCTGATGGGAATGATTAGCTCTAGCTTTTGAATGAGGACTTTGCTCAAAAGTGGCATTCATTATTCAAGCTCCCATCTTCTTGTCTGAGGTAACAAGAGTGTATCATCCTTCATATGATTGCCTGCAAAATAGAATACTACAGAGAGGAAATGGCATATGACAACCACTATAAAACAAAGAAAATTAAAAGTTATTAAAAATGTTTTCAGGGCCTGGAGAGACGGCTCATCAGTTGAGAGCACCGGCTGCTCTTCCAGAGGACTGGGTTCAATTCCTAGGACCCAACATGGCAGTTCACAACTGTCTGTAACTCTAGTTCCAGGGGATCTGGCACCCTTACGCAGATATACATGCAAACAAAACATCAATGTACATAAAAGTAAATACATCTTTTCTTTTTTCGAGACAGGGTTTCTGTGTAACTTTGGAGCCTGTCCTGGAACTAGCTCTTGTAGACCAGGCTGGCTTCGAACTCACAGAGATCCGCCCGCCTTTGCCTCCCAAGTGCTGGGATTAAAGGCGTGCACCACCACCGCCTGGCTAAAAAGAAATACATTTTAAAAAGAATAAAGGGAATGTTTTCAGAGTGACTTCAGTTGGTATACATCGGTAGAGATGGCAAAGTTTCTAAATTGATTGCCAAGCAGCTGTTGCTGGGCCTCTTGAGAGGCTCATGTACCCCTGAGACCCTACTGATTTCCCCACTATAGTCATAGGATTCACCTCAAAGGTTTGATTTCAGAATTAAACAATGGAAGAAAAGAGTTTAGCATGGGGCCCTGTTCTCAGCAATGTCACACCTTCACTATTATTTTTATTATAGGCATAATAAAATGGTAGTAAATTTCAAACTAGTTTCTACATGAATGTTCACAACTTAGGAAATGTGATAGCATTCAAGTTCATTAACTTTGATCTAGCTACTCTCTCACTAAAACGGCCACTCATGTACCTCACTTTCATTTTGATATTTTCCATTATCGAGTTGACACCTTCTCACCTCTCCTTCAAGTCCACAGTTCTAGGGGATGACTAAGAACTGACCCAGGCTGAACCGCAGGAAAATGATGAGCTGGCAGGGCCCTGCTAGTTCTTAGTATAAGAGGCTATGGAGAAAGTTCCGAAGAACTCTTTTCTCAGGCAGAACCTGTCTGCGATTTTGAGGATGAGCAAAGGTAGGCCCATCGCGTCATTTGGTGAGGGAGCAGCAGTGGAGGATGAGGTGGCCTACTATCTCCTGCTGATGCAAATCAGAAACCAGGGCTTAGAGTCCCCAGTGAGCAGCTGGAGTGAGAAGAGAGAGTGAGGAGTTTCAGCCACAGAGTAGGGGCTGGAGACTGGAGAGAAAACACCCGCCCAACTGTTTAGGGACGCTCTCTCAGAAGCTTAACAGGGCAAGGCAAAGATTTGAGTTTCAGGAGTTCTCTTTGCAGAGAATAGAAGAAACGTAATAATATAGCTTTTCTCTTATAGTATTGGAGGTTGACTCTAGGGCTCATACTCTTAGACAAGCCCTCCCTATAACTTGAGCCTCCCTCCTCATTTCTATTTTGACTCAATTAATCACTAGTATTGAGACAGGGTTTTGGTATGTATCCGAGGACGGCACTGAACTCACTAGATAGTTCAAGCTCGATTATAACTCACAACAATCACCTTGCCTCAGACTCCCCGCTCTGTGCTGGGATTAGCGGCATGTACCACCCTGATTGATTTAGGATTGTGGTTTTTAAAAAGCCGAGACTGCTGTCTGCATTCAAAGGGGCCAGTACTTCTGTTTGAAGGGACTTTTTCAGGAACTCTTTCCTGGCCTGGAACTGAACGTGTAAAGGTTTGCTCCTATGCATGGGTTGTGTAGCTGATACTCCCAGTTCTGGGAGAGTAGTTACATCCTGGGCGTGTCCTAGGGAGAGCTTTGATAACAGTATACGGTCACACCCTAAACTTGTGGAAGAACTACCTTCTGACTGTATCCCAGCTTGGTGCTATCATAAAAATGCGCCAAGATCCTGAAAATATCTCTATCATCATCATCATCATCATCATCATCATCATCATCATCATCATCATCATCATCATCATCATTAGTTGGATAGGAAGTGGGTGGGGAAGATAAATATTTTGATTCCTAGATATTTAATATTTAAAATTAAAGGACCAGAGAGTTTGAGGCAAACATAAAGCCTTGAATGTGGAGATCGTCAAGTACTACAAACCATAAAATGTGTTAACTAGAAATGGTTCCTTTTTTTCCCCTTGAAAACATTCAAGTCACACATACTTGTTAAAATATTTTTTAAATGCTGTGTTTACATCTCAAAGTAAACATTCTACCACTGACTCCTAAAAATGTTTTAGGTTGTGGTTGTAGCCTACGGGAAAATTCAGATTTTTGACTGATGAAACTTTAGCCTTTAATACATCTAAGAATGGTATAAGCCTAAAGTTTGTCTGTTTGCAACAACCAAAGTATGTGTTTCACACAGCATAACATAATAAATGACAGATTTCTTCAATGATGACTGAAACTCCTTGGCTAGAACATAATTCTGGTCCCTGCCTGTGTAGTTTTGCACGACCTTCGATAAACTAGTGTGTTTTCTCCAAGACACTTCAGAGTACTTTTTTATTTCAAGGGCTGACTTTAACCCAGTCACTGCTTTTGGGTGCGGAGTTGCTGAGGGCACGGTTGCTTTTTTTCTTTGTTTTCCTTTCCACTTTTGAAAGCAGTGTCCTCTTTGCATTTTAGAAACACAGTTCCTGGTCTAGAGTAAATTTTGGGGATTTATGGGCGCTATTAGGCAGATTGCATTCTTGGCAGGCTTCGGCCCCTTTAATGTCTTCTCTGTGAGCCTTTTGATACTCGGCGTCGAAAAGGCCAGTCCGGTTTACTAAGAGGTAAGTTTCCACAGTATCTACTTAAATAGATCTGTGCCGAGAGGGTAGTTTTTCCACTCGGCCACCCGCCTGCACCCTCCAGCTAGGGATCTGGGTCCCCAGGCTACAGGGAAGAGTTCGGCACGGAAAACTCATCTTGCGGCCCTCTGATTGGCCAGTTCGCACTCCACTCATTGGGCTCCCGGCTCTGATTGGCCACGACGGCACCCCTCGGCCCGCGACTACTTTGTGTGCCCGGGCGGCGCGGCTGGGTCCTCCCGCTCAACTCGTCCCGCGGGCCGGTCTGAGGTAGCCCTTCGGCCTACGGCTCAGCATCGCGGGCGCCAGGATCCCAGAGTGCGAGCGGGTAGGAAGCATCCCAGGGAAAAGCTTCTCCCTCCCTTCTCCCGTACTCCATAAACTTCCGCCTCGGAAGGGCTGTGGCAGCTGCGGCCCGGGAAGGCCGGGCTTCGAACTCGTGCCCTTGCAGGGGGTCTTCGCGTAGAGGTGGAGACAGAGCCCGCAGGGTAGCCCGACCGCCCAGAGCCGCCGTGGCGGCGGTGCCATCGTGTGCTCGTGCTGCAACGGATGAACAGCGAGAACACCCCGAAAAGTAGCGCGGAGCCTGCCTGAGCTCCAGGGCGACGGGCTTGGCCGCCAGGGTTCGGGGAGCATCGCTCCCTTCAGCCGCCGGCCCTCAGGCGGTCTAAGGCCAGTGTGGACCGGAGCCCGAGCCCGCGCGCGGCCGCTGCCCCGCTGGAACTCGGGTCCCGCCGGGGCCCGGGGATGTTGCAGCTCCGCTGTCCACCCGCACAGAGGAAGGGGACGGGGAGGAGCCTGTGCACATGCCAGGGTCGCTGGAGGAGGCCGCGGCCGGCGCATGCGCGCCCTCCCCCAGAAGGCTGGGACGCCGAGGGGCGCGCGCCCCTACCCGCGCGCGCACGCTCGCTCGCTCGCCCGCCCGCCTGTTCGCTCGCGCCGACCGGCCGGAGGCTTCCCCGCCTGCGCTCCGGGTCGGAGCCACTCCGGCGCGTGCGCGCGTGGTCTCGGGCCGACCCGAGTGGCCGGGTTCCCTCGGCTCCAGGGCCCCCGCCGCCCCCTCCCGGCTCCCAGCCAACCCGTTCCTCCCTTTCCTCACGGAATGGGGCCGGCGCTGCTCGGGGTCGCGCGCCCTGGACCCGGCTCGTGCTCGGTCTCGCGCTGTCAGCCGCTGCCAGGCTCGCGCCGCCTTGCGCTTTCCCTCAGTCAGTGGCGCCGAAGGCTCCGTTAAGCGGCGGCCGCGGTTCCTGTTTCCGTTTCTTCCTCTCCCTTCAGTCGGGAGTAGCATCCTCCACCCCGCCACCCCTCCCACTCTCCCGGCGCGGCCAGCTGCAGCTGAAGGCAGTGGCTGTGGCGACGGGGGACGGCGCCGACTGCCTCGCTCCCGCCTCGGGTAAGGGGGCGTTAGGGAGCCGGGCCCCGCGCGCCGCGGGCTCCAGGACGGGGCGGGCGCGGGCTCTGCGGAGCCTGGGCTCCGGGCGCTCCTTCCTCCTCTCGCCGATCCCAGGCCTGTTGCTGCAACTGCTGCTGCTGTTCATCCCGCGGCCCCGGGAAAAGTGGGGAGGGAGCCCCCGAGATGCCCTGGCGGTGCCTCGGCGCGGGGAAGGGTGAGGGGCGCCGAGGCGTCTTGCATCCCGGCTCAGGGCAGGGGCTGGAGCCCGGGACCCGAGGGATGGGGGCGGGGTGGGAGGTGTCCCTCAGCGCATCTCTGCACCTACCGCTCCTCTCCGTCACCCCCCTGCAGCCGGGTTCCCGCGGTCAGACCGTGGGAAGGTGGGCTCCTCTGCTTTGCGGGGCTTCTGTGTGGACTTCGGGTGCTGGGAGTCGGAGTGAACCTGCACAAAGATCCGCTGAGGCTGGGCAGTTAATGGCTTGGGTGCCTCGGTAGCCCCCTTTCCTTTGATCTGCAAATGACAAGCTGGCGGCTGGTGGAGTGTCTCAACTTATTTGGGAAGGTTAAATGAGTCATCTCAGCTCAGCGAGGTCTGTCCTGCTGGAGTTGAGGGGGTTTTTCGATGGCAGCACCTGTTCCTGGACGTGGGCATCGCAGTCTCCAGAGACGTATTTCTTAAGTTAAATGGCATTGTCATGGTTAGGGTTTAGCACCCTGGTGAGCTTTTAGCGTTTTGTCTTTAAACATTGAGGCCTTGGAGAAAAGCAAGGAGATTGGTGTTTTTCGTTTTTGTGTCTTGTTTTGTACGTTACTTTTAAGGAAACACAAGGTGAACCCAGGAAAACTATAACCTCCAGTAGATCACTCCGAATTTAGAGGTTTCAGGGAATAAATGCAACTCTAGTTTTATCAGCTTAAGAGTTAAATTTATCACAACTCACTGACTTAACTTTGCCTTTGCTCTGTAGAAACTCTTAAGTAGGTCTTAGTTTTCTTGCTCTTCCTGAGGTTTAGCACTTATTATTTTCTTGGTTAAAGTTCTGTCTTATATGCATACTGTCTTTGAAGGCTGTATCACATATGAAGTGTTTTAGGAGAGAAATTGTATACTGAAGCAAAGGAGTAAGATGTTACTTTTCTTTAAGGCAGCCTAGAAGTCTGTGCCAATAATATGGTCCTCTACATTGCTGTCCCTGTGAAATAAGAAGTCTTAATTACAAATACTGCAGTGTCTAGTACATACACGCATTTGAAATTACAGGTCGGTTAAAAATGTAGGGAACGAGAGATGAATAGACTATAAGGAGCCTGCAAGGGTGGTTTGAGGTATGGGTTTTCCGTTTGCTCTTCTATAAATCGAGAATTCTGTTTGAGTTGAAGAGCTAGCTGAGCAGCTGGAATGAGACTTGCATAGATTGCAGGAACGTGCAG
The DNA here is from genome assembly GCA_028555095.1 of Dicrostonyx torquatus. Classification (NCBI taxonomy): domain Eukaryota; kingdom Metazoa; phylum Chordata; class Mammalia; order Rodentia; family Cricetidae; genus Dicrostonyx; species Dicrostonyx torquatus. The sequence continues at coordinate 3,752,300 of JAQHUG010000043.1, forward strand.
AGATGTCTTTGATCAGATAGTGAATTAATGTGAAGGGTGTCTTGTGATCTACTAGGAGAGTGATTCAAAATAATTTACATATGGTACACTACAGATTGTATTTTAAGGATTTTTAAAAAAATTTAAAGTCATTTGAGGTTATTTTCCCTACAAATCAGCTCTATTTAAGGTGTGTAGAACTGAGCCCAAGACAAGCATTCTGGTTATAAAACACAGTCTTTTTAAAAAATAAATTCTAAGCAGCTTTTTTTTTTAAAAAAAAAAGGAATAATAATATCCTCAAAAGTGATGAATTTTTAAATTTGCTAGTGGGTTACAAAAATTTGTGTTTCTTGTTTGTTTTAAATGCAGTTATTTTAGGTTGGTCTAGAGGGGGAGCTAGTGCCAAAGCAAAAGTGCAGCTTAATAGCTATTTGAACTTTTAAAACATCTAAACCAAATTTTTATGACCAGGAAAAGTGTACATTTTTAATTAAATACCAGGGGCATTGATGTGGACATATAAACTGTATTATTTATTTATTATTTGTGGGTGTATATCTTGGGTATTAGAAATTAGTCTTAAAAATCAGTTGTCATGAATAATAAAAACAGGTGTTTAAGTTTCTTGAACTCATGTAAAATTTCTGGAAGTGTGTGCTAAAACTTGAGTATGCTGTGGCATTTTCTTATTCCTCTTGCACAGTGTCTTAAAGTAAAAATGTGTCCTTGACCCTTTGTGCACATTGAATGTTTTTGCTTTATTAATCCATACTTCCTATAAAGTAAAATAAAAAGCTTCAAGTTAAGTCTTGGAGCGGCAGATACATCCATTGTGTAGTGAGTTTTCTCTGTCAAAAATAGATAATTTCAGCAAGGAAATGGGCCCTGTGGGTAGCTGGACAGCAAAGTCTCAAGGTCATTTTGTAATCCTATAATATGATGTTGACTTTGTTTGAATATAGAATAGTTATTTTGTGATCTGAAGCATTTTAATTTTTAAACTATAATGTATTTGATTTGTTCTTTAGACCCACACAAAGAAATTGATAATGCTGTGTATTTAAAAAAATCATTAAAATATTTATTTTCTTCAGGATAGATATTGAGCCTTTTGTTATTCATACTCTTCACTTAAGTAAATAGAATCTTACTAGTGCTAATTAAAAAATTGATTTTTTTCCATGCATTGGTCGTTATTGATTTATTTTATAAATTGCTTGGTAAAAACATATACTTATAAATCTGTAAGTATTTCATTTTACAAATGCAAGATTTTAAAAAGTTCAGTACATTTCTTTCTTAAAATTAGGAAACAAAAGTAATATTGTAAGCTACTCTGAAAACGAGGAGTACTCTCTATATCCACCCATGCTTTTCAGAGGAGCACTGCAGGAGTAAGGATTGTGCAGGATCCCCTTTGGTTCTCTCAGTCCTCCACAAAGTATAATGGATTGCTGTGTAAATTGTTTTTTAACTTGCAATGAGACAGTGAAACGTGTTTAAATGCATACTTACAACTGATTTTTAAAGAGGCCTTTGGAAAATCCCCAAGAGACTAAAGAATTTATGTGATACTGTATTTTTTTTCTGTTAGAATATGGGTCAAATAGGCTGTGGAATGTCAGTTTAAAAGTTATTCTTGTACATAGTGATAAAGAATTAGTTTCATTTAAGTTGTTTGTTTTCTTTTGTGAGGCAGGATCTTACTCTGTAGCCCTGGTTGGCCTGGCAGGCACTAGATATAGCTCAGGCTGGCCTTAAATTTACCCTGCCAGCTTCTGGGATTGTAGACCTGGGACATCACACTTATTTATTTATTTTTGTACCTCACCCATGCTTTAGTACTTGAAACAATAATTCTTTTTGCCAAAAATGACATTGTAAGGGGGAAATACAAGATGCCAAATCTTATTAATACTTAGACCTAGATCAACTTGCCTAGGGTGTAGATAGCACAAACGGGGGAATGTAGCTTAGTTGGTGGATTGCTTGCATAATATGCATGAAGTATCAGATTTGATCTTAATCCCCAGCGCTGTATAAATGGGGTATGGAGGTAAAGGTAGGATGGTTAGAAGTTTAAGACTAGCTAGGGATAGAGACACTGTCTTAAACCAACAAACAGAAAAACAAAACCAGGAAGACAAAAAACAAACAAACAGTAACCTTCCTCACAAACCAAATACAACAAAAAACGAACAAACAGTAACCTTCCTCACAAACCAAATACAAACCATCAAACTAAACATATCCCAGTGTTTATAAATGACTTGATTTTATACTTACTTTATATATTTCTAATACAATTGATAGTAAATTTAGCTGATTGATAAATATGGGAAATAATAGCTTTTCTACTTAGTCTAGTATCAGAACAGTCTCTGAAGACAGGAGGCTCAGAGAAGCAGAGGATTTTACTGGTTGATGAGCCTGTCTTTGTGTTTCCTTTTGTTTTATGTGTGTCACTTTGTAGCCCAGGCTAGCCTCAAGTTTACTGTGATCCTCACATCAGACTTCTGAGTGCTAGGATTGCAGTCATATGCCACCAGGTCCTGTTCTATCTTTATCTTTATGATGTATTTTTTTTTCTCTTAGGTTCATACTTTTTAGGTAAAATTTAGTTGGTGGGTTGCGTAGATTTGTTCTAATGACTTCAAATTTTTTTGAGACAAAGACAGAAGACCAGAATACCAGTTTGTGAAAATGACTGTAATATAATTTGAAAAGGGTTATGGGATGGTGGTTATGTATCTCAGTAGTAGAACATATGCTTAACACCAAAAACAACAGAGAAAGGTAGGATGGAGTTAGAAAGATTGCCAGTTACATTATTCTATTTTAAGACCATCTCCTAATTTCCTGGGATGCATTCTCTTGTCTCTCATATTATTTCCTTCTTTGTCAGTAGAGTTCCTGAGTTACAAGGAACTGTTTTTTCAGACAATGAGTTATCTTTGCAGTAATATGTTGTAAAAAGCAAACCAAACACCGAGATTCACTAAAGAGGACCCAGCCTAAAATGAACAACAGTGTTCCCTGCCCCTGGAGTTTACAAGGAGAGAGTGTTGGATAACTTGAGCGTTACTCATTTAGTATCAGACTGGTTCAGTTTAGTAGCAAGTGGTTACAGTTTTGATGTCTTGCTTTCTTTGAATATTTCATTCATTCACAAATCAAATGTCAAAAGATTATAATTTTGAGAAAACTACTTAGAATCATCTAAACCATGGTAAATATTTTAGATTTTACTTTTTTTTTTATTAAGCAAGTTTAACAAATTTCTAGGGTTTATGTAGGTGGTTCCTGAAATTCTTGAGGCCAAAAAGCACTTCTTTGTCCTTGGTAAATTGATCCTTAAGGAATGGGGGGTTACTGAGTAACCCTGACTCTTACAGAATTACAGCTGTCTTGACCTTCATTATCCAGATATTAGCACAGCTTGACACTGTATATAATTTGTCAGTTGTGGGTATAATCAGTGATATGTTACTTGTAATTTGTAAGTATCTCAAGAATGCTGATGTTCTCAATGCTAAATAAGTATTGTCTACTAAAAAATGGCCAAATGGTGAACTAAAGAAACCTGCTAATGTACAGTTATGAGCAGTTCTCTTAATAAAAACGATGGTTTAGTGCTTTACTGTGATGGCACAGAGATAAAATGAAAATGGAATCAGCAAAAATGCCCATTTTCTAACAGTTTTAGTTTGTAACTGTGCACAGGATTAGAGCAGTGCAGATGATCCCCCAAATGAACTAATGATAAGCAACGTTTTAAAATCAAGAATTGTATGCAGATTTCCTTATCTATAAATAATTTTTATTCAGTTTCTATTATTGTCTGCTTCCATTGCAACTGAAAGATTAGAAAGTAATTGCCTATTTTGGGATCTGGAAAAGGAGAAGGACTTGATATACAGAAAAACGCTTGGTGTTTATTCAGTGTCTTGCTTTGTAGCCACGCCACCTTTGAACTTGTGATCTTGCCTTTGCTTCCTTCCCCTCTGATGCTTGTTACTACTAGTATGCACTATCCCACCCAAGTATTTATTTTAAAAAGTAAAAGAAAAAATCCTTCTAGTTTTATTGAGATATAATTGGCAAAAATTTACATATTTAATGTATATAATGTTATTGATATATATGTAAAATATAGAAAGTACTGCAGTAAAATATGTTACATAATTATGTTTTTATATCGTAAGAGCATTTAAAATTTCTCTTAGCAGATTTCAGGTTTTCATGACGGTGATGCTAACTGCTACCACATGTGCATTAAATTTCTAGACTGTATTTGTCTTGCATAAAGCATGCTGCAGTGGAATTTTGTGCCCTTCATCCAGCATCTCTCCATTTCTTTTTTGTCCCGAGTCCCTGGTACCCACCATCTATTTTCTGCTTCTGTGAGTTTGCCTTCTTAAAATCCCACATACAAATGAGGTCATCAGGCAGTGTTTGTTCTTCTGTACTTGGCTTGTTTCTCTTTGTCTGATGTTCTTCACGTTCATCTTAACAACATTGTAGAGGAGGCAGAAATTTAGTTATCCTTTTAGTGTTTCTTCCCCCTCAATCTGGGTCTGAGAATTAATTTACATAAAATGGATGAGTAGAAGAAACACATCCAAATTTATTTAATGCAAATCTTGTACACTGCACCCGCATGAGGAAACATCATAGAGACAGAGTGGAACACTTACATGGTCAGTTGGCAGGTTGTGAAAAGGTCTTTTTACAAACTTTGTACACAGTTCTCTTGGTTTCAGCTTACCAACTTTGATAAGCATGTTGGCTTGCCTTTTAAGAACAGGAGAGGCATTTTTTTCACATGGGAATAAGAAAAAGATGGAGGGTCGGAGTGGTTTTCTTGCACCTGCTGTTTTTTAAGTGCTTTTAACTTGAAATTGCCAATGTACCAAAAAAGCTTATTTATAGATAAGATTTCCTTTTTAAAGTTTTTATTTTATTTTATTTTATTTATTTATGTTGTGTTTAAGAGTACATATAAAGTCAGAAGAAGGCATTGCATTCCCTGGAGCTAGAGTTACAGGTGGTTGTGAGCTATTAAATGTAGGTGTTGGGGATCAAGCTTTGGTCCTCTGGAAGAGCACCAAGTGCTTTTAATTGTTTTGCACCTCTCCAGCTCCATCTTTTATAACATTTAAAGGCTGAATAAAGTAAGATAAATTTTATTCATTTATACATGCACATATATTTTTGTCTTCACATGCCTGAGTTCAGCATAGAGAACTGGGTTGTAGCTCAGGTTGATTACTTTTGTCTAGTATTTATGAGGCTTTTGGTTCTATTTTCAATATTGCACAAGCAAAACAGTAACACCCCTTTAATAACAAACTGAGAATTTAAAATGCTTGAAAAGAATTGGAACACATACAGACTTTTTCACTAAACAATGTGTTAACTATTTTCAAAGTGTTCACATTGTACTTGGTATTGTAAATAATCTAGCCTATATAATTTAAAGTATATAGTAGCAAATTATAAAGTAGGGTTCCATGTACCCTACTGCAGGTTATATGCAAATACTGTGCCATTTTATCTAAGGCACTTGGGAATCCGTGGTTTTAGTTATCTGTAGGAGGGGCTGTTTTAGAGCTAACCCACAGATGCTGAGAGACTGCAACATTTCTTTTGTTTGCTCTTTCTCTCTTTTTCTTTTTTTTTTTTTTGAGATGGTCTCACCATATAACCTTGGCCAGTCTGGAGGTCTCTATGTAGGCCAGACTGACCTCAAACTCCCAGAGTTTGGCCTGTCTCTGCCTCTTGAGTGCTGCGATTAAAAGTGTGGGCCCCAAGTCCCTCCCTGCGCAGGTGATTCACTTACCTATTGGTGATTTCACCTAGGTTGGTCCTGTGTTTTAGCTGTTAGAGATAATGCTTCACTTGTAGTGGTATTTTGTTTGTTAAAAAAGGGAGTTTTATTTATTAAGACCAGTTGGAATTCATGCTACATTTAGTGAATATGGGGTACAGAGATCTCTTTGACATACTTATTTCATTCCCTTTGTATGTGGGTCTCTAGAGCATATGTTAATTCCATGTTTAAGATTAGGGGGAACCTCCACACAGGTTTCATAATGGCTGTACCAGTTCACATGGCTGCTAGCAGTGTAAGAAGGGTTTCCTTTCTTCATTTTCTTATCGAGTCTTGCTATCTTGTCTGTTTGTGGTTACTCTTATCTTAAAATAAGAATTATTATTCTTATTTATATGGCACTTTTAATTTTAAGTTAGCATGATAACTTAGGGAGTCACTCTGTGCCTGGCTATGTAGTCCAGACTGGCCATGAACTCTTGATACTTTTGCCTCAGCTTCCCACTTCAGATATTAAGGACATGAGCCACCACACCTTGTTTAGTAGTCACTCTTAACAAGTGTGAAATTGTGGTTTTGATTTGTCTTTCTTCATTGTGTTCTTTTTGAAAAATGCTTATTTAGGTCCTTTTGCCCTACTTTTAAAACTATGTTATTTGTGTTCCTGCTGTTGAGTTAGTTTCTTATCTACTGTGTTCCTTCTCAGCAATTTTATTATACATTTTTTAAGAAAAAAAAATCACATTTATTTGGAGCTAATTAAGATTGCAATCTAGGAAGCTGAGCATGGTAGTGTATACCTGTCAGTACTGGAGAGACTGATATAGGAGGCCAGCGATGAGACCCTGCTTCAAAATAACAAACTAAATAAAAAACAAAAAAAAAATATGAACTGGTAAAAATACAGATTTAAGGCAGTTTTGAAAATTTGCTTCCCTGTTGCTGTCCCTCTCCCCCTCCCCCTTCTTCTTCTTCTTCTTTTTTTTTTTTTAACTTTTATCGATTCTTTGTGGATTTCACATCATGCATTCTGAGTCCACTCATCTCCCTGTTCTCTCACATCCACCCTCTGCCCTTGCAACCTTCCTCCATCAAAACCAAATTTAAAAGAAAAACCAAACCCAAACAAAAAGAAGGAAGAAAACAAAAACAAAGAAAAAAATAAAAAGAAGAATCTTGTATTGAAAGCTTTAGTGTGATCAGTCCAGACAGTTCACCCTTAGTCTGTTCGTCTTTACTTGCAAGTATTCATTACCAGGAGTGTGGCTCAAAGCCTTTGGTTTCTGCTACATCAGATAATGAATGAGTTGTCACTGGGGCTTCTCTTGGTAATCCTGTTGCTGTCCTGTATCATGGAGTCCTTGCTGTTTGGATCTGTAGGTTCATCCCCTTCATATGCTCCAACAGTTGTGGTTGTTGGGGTGGGCCAACTCATAGTCATGGTTCTGGGCCTGGGTGGTAGCCAGGTTGGTCAACTTACTAGTACTACCTGGATGAGCTCTCTAGTACTGCCTTAGCTCACTCAATACAGCCTACAGCAAGTGGCGGGGCCAGTTCTCTTGCTCTCAGACCCTCAAATCTGGATTCCCCTCATTCATATCACCAGGGCTGATTCTACTGTTTTGCCCAGGCAAGTTGTAGGCCCCTCTCTCCCAGTGGCTGTAGGTGTTATATGAGGGTGGGGTGGGGTGTGGGGAAGTCAACTCTCAGGCCCTCAGGGCTGGCTCACCTGTGACCCCAACAACAGGCTCTGCTCCAGTGTGCTGCCTAGGCAAGGTGAGGTCTGCTCTCCTGTGCACTGTAGTTGGTATAGGGCAGGGCTAGTTCTCTCACTCTTATGACCCAGAGCCAGACTGCCTTTTCTTTTTCCCTTCCCCAGCTGCCTTTCTTCTTCCTCTCTGCTCCTTCTTTTCTCTGTGCCTTGTTCAGACTGGCCTTGAACTTGCAATTATCCTGTCTCACTTAGCCTTCCTCAGCCTCTTGGAGTGCCTGGCCTGAATTTAGTGTTTTGATTTGAATAAAGGGTCAAAAGAAACCAAAAGAGTTATATACTGATGTTGGCCATGTGACTAAATGTACTAACCAAGGCAAGCCTTTATCCTCTTGGGCGTCTGTTTTTTCATTTTCTTTTTTTCCTCCATGAAATGAGTTTGTAGCATGAATTCTAATTGGTCCTAATAATATAAAAATCCAGAGTCAGATATAGGAGTTAATGCTGAAGATCAGAGAAGCACAGAGGCCAGCCACTGGAGAGTTCTTACCTCTACCAATGCTCAGACCAAAGGGGCGATCCTGTCCTCTGACTGTATCTCCAGACTGATATCTGTCTCCATCAAACCTCAGACTGCCATGAGCTCCTGTCTCCTTCCACCTTACATTTCTCTCTCCACCCAGCCATATCACTCCTGTCTCCACTTCCCTAGTGCTGGGATTAAAGATGTGTGATCCAAGTGCTGGGATCACCTTTGTGTGAGCTCTGTTTCTCTTTTAGACAAGATTCAATCTTATGCAGCCTTGAAATAATAGAGATTCCTCTGCTTCTGTGTCCTGAGTCCTGGGATTAAAGGTGTGTGCCACCAATCCATGGGCTCTAGTGGTTTAGCTCTGCACTCTGATCTTCAGGCAAGCTTTATTTGTTAAAACATAAACAAAATATCACTACATTAATTGTTTTACTTTTTAATACTATTGTCTGGTTTTCAAAGGTAGGTAGACACTCTCTGACTTTTTCCTTAACTGTATCTTAACTCTGTAACTACTGTCATTAAATATAGTCATATTCTGAATAATATTTTAAAAAAAGGGGCCATGTCTGCTATGGTCCTAACATTACATGCTAACATGTTGAAACCCATTCTCTACCTTCATGGTAATAAGAGGTGTGGGGGCTTTGTAGAGTGGTTAGATGAGAAGGCCAGAAATCTAGAATGTGTGATTAGTGCCAAGGGAACCTATTCATTCTTTCCACTAGAGAGAACTTGATGGCTGGTGAGATGGCTCGGAGGGTAAAAGGACTTGCTTCACAAGCCTGCGTTTAAACCCCCAGATTCCTTGGTGGAGGGAGTGAACCAACTCCTGAGAGTTATCCTCTGGCCTCCACGTATGTACAAATAATAATAGTAAAAGAAGGTGCCATCTGTGTAACAGATCCAGCCCTCACCAGAGATCAGATTTGAGCCTTGATCTTAGATTTTGTACTACTCTGAATTGGGATCAACACATTTCTGTTCTTCATAAATTGCTCAGTATCAAGCATGTTGTTATAACATCCTGAACAGATTAAGACATGCTGTACAAGAGGATTCAGCAGTGAATAAATTTGGGGCTGCTTGGAATTAGCATCATGGGCAATTAAACATTTTCATGGGTATTATTTTAGTTCATGTGCGTAGTTCTGAGAACAGTTAATGCTTTTCTCTCCCTCTCCCTTTTCTCCCTTCTGAGATAGGGTTTCTGGCCTGTCTGGCCTTATACTTACTCCTTCTGCCCTGCCTCTTGAGTACTGGACTTGCAGGTGTTTACCACTGTGCTCAAGAATGGGGATACTATGGTTGTGAAGATGAGAAAAAGACAGTGTTGCTTTACTTTTTTGCTCTGTGGGTAAAAGGCGGGATATAACAGTTTTAGCTTAAATTTGTGCCAACTTGGGCTCAAAGTGTCCGGTGAGATTGGCTGTTTTTCAAAGAAAAATAAAAGCATGGCTATTTCAGGGGAAAGAGATCTAGAGCAGAAATGATAGGTTAACCAGCTAAGACGAAGATGTTTATATGGGTGACTAAAAAAAAAAAACAAAACAGGAGTGTGTATGAATGCCTATATGTCATGTAAGTATTTCTGTAACAGGTGTGAGTACCACACTTGAGTAGGCTGGTATCAGGTAAATGCCAAAGACTTAATGTGCATTTTCCATGAAGTATGAAAAAGAGAGGACACATTGAATAACTAGTGAAATTTAAAAAGCACAGTGATATAATTACTTTCAGATATTTAGTAATTTGACTCAGATGCCTTCAGGACTGTAATATTGATAATAGTAGGAAGTATGGCTGTAGAATTATTGGAATTTATTTTTACCTAACATTGTAGAATACATGAGTGGTAACCCACAGAGCAAACCTCTGTGGAGGAGGGGTATATAATTATAAATATATTTTAATGATGCTGTTATTATAACAGCATAAGAAAAATTGTTTTATGTTTAATAGTCATACTTTTTGCTCAAGTGTTATTTCTAAATTAGGTAAACCACTTTATGGTAACCAGAAATATCTCAAAATCAAAACAATATTTAATGTTTGAAGATTTGTCACTTCTGACAATATTATAAAAATTGCGTTAAGATTCTTAAGCAGTTGTGAAAGTTAGATCCCAATGCTTTTAGCAGTGACAGCATTCTAATAAATGCAGCATTTCCTAAAGGAACTGTGGGATGCTCTTTTTGGTATATGGCATGCCACACTTATTCTAAAATGACCTACTGAATTGAAAACATATACATGACTAAGACCTCACTGTGTAATCAGAAGAACCCCAATATAAAAGTAGAGATCTCACTTTCTCTACTTTTCAGGCCATCAGAATATCCCCCCCCCAATTTAGTCATAATCCTAGGTTTGTAATCCCAACAGGTAGGAGGCTGAATCAGGATGATTGAGTTTAAGGCTAACTTAGGCTACACAGTGAATTCCTGGTCAACTTTAGCTACATAGTGAGTGCCAAGGACTAGGAATGCCATGTAAGTGATAGAGTTTTTGTCTGGCATAGTCAAGGTTATGACTGAATTTAATCTCTAGCACAAAAGAGAAAGACCTATCATGTTCTCCCAGGAAATATTTGTTTTCATTAGTAATAAGTGCACATATGATACAGCTATTTCTAAATTTAGAATTCCTGTTCTTGATACATTTCTTATTAAATTATGAATTAAGATTTTGTTTTGTTTTTGAGAAAGTGTCTCACTATGTAACCAACTTTGGTTCTCTTGTCTCAACTTCCCAACTACTAGGATCATAGGCAAGTGTCGTCATGCCCAGATCTGCCAAGTTCCTCCTTTCTTTATGCCGTCCCTCCCTATCCTTTTGTTTTTGACAAGGTCCCACAGAATATTTATACACTATGTGAAAGTGTATTGCTGTGATTGGTTTAATAAAGAGCTGGATGGCCAATAGCTAAGCAGGATGTGTAGTGGGGACTTCAGGCAGAGAGCGAGTGAGCAAGGAGAAGGAATGAATCTAGGCACGTGAGCCCCAGGAGACATGGAAGAAGCAGGATATGTGCATGTGACAGATTGTGGATTAATAGAAATGGGTTAATTTAAGTTATAAGAGCTAGTTAGGAGCAAGCATAAGCTATAGACTGAACATTCATAACTAATAACTGATGTGTCTTTATTTGGGAGCTTGCTGGTGGGATAGAGAAAGACTTATTACAGTAGACCAAACTGGTTCTGAACTCCCAAAGATCTCTTTGTTTCTGCCTCCCCAGTGCTGGGATTAAAGACATGTACCATCATGCCAGCATCTTTCCTCTTATCCCACACTGCCCTTAAATTTACTATGTAGAAGAGGATAAATTTGGATTTATCCTCCTGCCTTCATCTCTGAGTATTGAGATTACTGGTGTATGCTACCAAGCTTATTTTATGACACAGAGCCCAGTTTTTGTGGTACTGGGAGTGGAATCAAGAGCTTTGTATGTGTTAGGCAAACACTCTACTAACTGAACCATACCCCTGTTAAATGTTTCTTGAGAAATCAACTAGAACTTTTATACATATGCAAAGCAGCAAAGCAAAACAAGAATCACATTAAAGCAGAAGTTTTATAACAACAAAAATTAGCTGAGACAATATATAATAGAAAAGAAACAATGTCATTACCTTAGATCAGACATAGAAAGCTGATTTTAAAAGAATAGCAATTAGATTAAATACACTGAAGAATTTGTGAACATTAAATGAACAATTAATTAGAGAATATACTGTTAACTAGGAGAAGTGATACACCCTGTAATTTCAGCTACTTTGGAGGCTGAGGAAGGAGAATCATGAATTTGAGGCTATCCTACGCAACATGTGATGATCCAGACTTGGTTATTAAGAGAGAAAGAGGTCGAGAGCAAAAGAGAAAGATTATAAAATACTAACACAGGTTAGAAGTTCTTTTCCATTTTTTATAAGGTTTGTTTCAAACCCTTTCTAGAGCTGTTCATGGTGTAGTGCAGGCCTTAATTCCAGGACTTGGGAGGGAGAAGAAGAGACAGATAGATCTCTGAATTTGAGCCAGCTTGGTCTACATAGTAAGTTCCAGGCTAACCCTGGGTTACCTAGTAGTGAGACCCCACTAACAAACAAGCAGGCAAAAAACAAAAACAACTCCCAAAACTATAGTATCTGATTCTAGCATGTGCTCTTAGACATTGAAGGTTGACCCAGTTACCTATTTTGAGTGAAGAGGTTAAGACCATCCCTGCCAAGGGATGTTCTCTTTTGGCCTTATGTTTACTTTTTTTGCTTCTAGGAAGTTCTGTCTGTCTGTCTGTCTGTCTGCCTGCCTGCCTGCCTACCTACCTACCTACCTACCTACCTACCTACCTACCTACCTACCTACCTACCTATCTATCTATCTATCTATCTATCTATCTATCTATCTATCTATCTATCTATCTATCTCTCTAGCGATAGGGTTTTACTATGTAGTCCTGGTTGTCCTGGTTGCTTTGTATACCAGGCTGGCCCGGAACTCACAAAGATCTGCCTGCCTCTGCCTACCTACTGCTGGTATTAAAGAGTATCCATGACTGACCCATTGCTACCCTTTTATTTCTTCTGCTTGTTAAAAATCTGTAAGTCCATTGATTAATTTATCATTTTAATTTCATTTTCCTCAAGTATCTTTAATAGCGTAAAACAAAAAAAATCCAAACCTTTCTATTTGTTCATCCTTTCCATCATCTCTAGAGGGAGGGATGGCTTGTCTTTCTTCACTGCATTTTGTTTCCTTCTTTCTCACTGAAACTATCCCTACTGTTATTGCCAGTGACTTTAATTTCCAAATAGGGACTCTGTGTAGAAACCTTGCTTTATATTTTGAGTTCTGCCCTTTTTCCTTCTGCATTCTCCTAACTTTGTAGCCTTCTTATTTCTTCCTCGGAATATAGCAACTCCTCTGTTCATTTACAAGGCTAACTTGTTGCATTTGATGTACACAGTTTTGTTTTGTCTAGTTTCCTCAAAATAAAATAAAAAAAGGGTAGTGTTACCTCATGCATGTGTGCAGGAGTTCTCAGTGGCCAGAGGAGGGCATAGGGTCCCCTGGAACTGGAGTTAAAATTAGTAAAAAACGGTCATGTGGGTGCTGGGAACTGAATGTTGGTTCTCTGAAAGAGCAGTAAGTGCTCTTAACCACTGAGCCATCTCTCCAGCCCTGTTTCTCTAGTTACTTTTTCTTGGAATATTTGTTCCTTTAGCTTTAGTGACAACATTGTTTTTCAGATGCCTCCTATGCTCTTAAGCTCCCAACTTCAGTTTCCAGCCTGAAGTTGCCATATGATTATCATTTCCACCAAACTCAACATGACTATATTTGAATTTTCTTTGTTCTGAAATGTATTTTTCCTCTTAGCTTTCATTTTTCTATTATTGATTTATTCTTCCCATTTCCCAAACTTGAATTCTGAGTCATCTTTGAGTGACTCAGATCTTTTCTGAATGAATAAGAATAATAGAGGAATCAGATCCATTCTGCTATGAAACAACTGTGTATTCTGTTACTACAATGTTTCTCTACTTCATCTGCTCTTTTCTTTCTGTTTCTTATTTAATATAATGACTCAGATTCTCATTACCATTAATATAAATAATTATAGTTGATAATTGCTGTGCTAGAGGGAGAGAAGGCAGAGAATTTTTTATGTAAGTGTATTATCGGTGTATGCATGCTTGCATCTGTATGTACAGAAGTGTTTGTGTGTGTCATCTCAAGAATGACATGGGTGGGCTCTTCCTCAATAGCTGTCCATCTATATACTGAGTGAGGGCCAATTATTGAACCTGGAGCTCTTTATTTTGATCAATCTGGCCAGTTTGTTCCAGAGACCTCCAATTTCTGTGTGCTGGGATTATAAGGGATTGCATGCATACCTGGTTTTTTGTGAGGTTTCTGGGGATCCATCTCTGGCTCTCATACTTGTGAGGTAGGAACTTGACCAACTGAGACTTTTTCCAGCCCCTTCTCTCTCCTTTTGAGGCAGATTCTCAACTGTAGACGATATTTCTCCTACTACAGTGTGTGGTGAGATTATAGGTATGTGCTACCACACCTGGTTCCAGAGGTACTTCTATGCAAGTAGGAATTGCTATATTAAAGGAAGTGACTAACTACTTAGAAGTATATGACATGAGTTAACTTCTGACTTAATCTTACTACAGCTGTGTTTCTTTTCCCGATGCTGTATGTCAGACTGTCTTCAGATATTGGTTAAAGTATTTGAATGAGCATGTAAATGCAGAGTAACAAAGTAACATGCATCTTATTACCTACTGAAAGTAGAGCGACCCAATGTAAACAGTGGGAAGTAAGTGCTGCCTGCTGTGAAGGCTTAAAACCAGACTAAAATTTATATTGCAGGCTATTTCAAAGGTTCCCGATTACTTGGAGAGGAATCCTCAATGTGCAACTACTCTTAGTCTATTTATGTGTGGTTTTCTTTTACTTCTGTCTCGTTTCACATGTTCGTGATTGAAGGACTGATCTTTATACTAATAAACATCAGTACTCAAACTGAAGGTCATACAAGTAAATAGACTATTATTTTTGCTTCTCTGGAGAAACAAAACATTTGGTACTTTTAAAATAAGAAGCATTAAAAACACTTTAAAACAGTTTAAACAAAAAGATAATTTATTTGCTGCATAAATAGTAAGAATAATGCTCTATTAATCTAGGAACACTCAGATCAAGAAATTTAGATACTTTTAGGGTACTTTCCATTTCCTGGCTTCATTTCTTTCTGGTCTTATTTTTGTGGTTGTGTTAGAAAGCTTCAACCATGGAGGAGATGGATATAGCTTTAGACAGCCGAGCGCTTAAAAGGTCTGTCCCATGGCTCACCATTGTAAGAAAACAATCTCTAACATTACAGATCCACATGGAGAAAGGAAGGGAATAAAAGAGAATGGTAGACACAGAGACAGGGAAATGTCTGCTTGTAGGGGAGAAAGGAAGGGAAAGTACCAGTGTAGAATTTTCTCTGGGACTAGAGAGAAGGCTCAGTGCTTACTGTTTGCTCCTCTTCCGCAGGACCTGAATTCAGTTCCCAAACAACCACTTCAAGTGGCCTATAACTTACTCTAACTCCAGGGCATCTGCTTCTCTTTTCTGACCTCTTTGGGCAGGTGTGCCCATGTGCACATACTCCCACATGGATATACAGGCTTATGCATGATTAAATGCTAAAATAAATTTTATAAAAGGTAATTTACTCTGGTAAATTATTAACTTGTATTAAGTATTTCTTAATAGTGTAGGTTCTAAATTTTATATATTGTTGAGTATGTATGTGTATATGTGTGGAGTGTCTGAGACAGGAGATTCATGAGATAGAGACGAGCATAGAGTACTCTATGCTACTCAGGCCAATCTGGGCTTCTTGAAAAACAATGCTTCAAAAAACCAAGAAAATAAAAACAAAAATACACCAGAACACTAATAAAACAGAACAAAACATTGCCTGTATGATTCATTGACTTGACTTTTGCTCAGATATTTATTTTGTCCTTTCTTCTATTTCCTTGTTTTCTTTTCTATTATTTTTTTTATTTTTCAGTACTCTTGTTTTGCCCATTTCTGAATTTTGTAATTGTTCTTTTTCTCTCTACTATAAATTTCTCCTTTTTTGATTAGTTATTAGCGTATAATTAATAATAATGGAATCCATTTTAATGTTTGCATATGTATATGTAATATATTTTGATGGTGTTCACCCCCTCTTTCCCTACCATGTATTGCTTCTCCACTCCGGCTGGTCCGTCTTCTCAATTAGCCCCTTCTACTTTCATAACTTTTATATTTTTTGACCCAATGTGTTTCATTAGGGTAGTTTACAGGAGCAAGAGTACCTTACTACTGAAATGTGTCTCCTACTCACATCAGCCTTTGAGTAGTTCGCTTCATAAAAAGTTCACTAAGTGCCCCTCTTTCTTCCACAACAGGTTGTTGATGGGGCCAGATTGTGTGCAAGTCATCAACCACTGTGAGTTTGAGAACTACAGTCATATTCTTAGAAGTCACTTACACCACTCCCTCTCCCTTCTCCTAGATCTTACATTCTTTTTGCCCCTTCTTCCATGATGTTACCTGAATCTTGGAAGGGTGATTTAGTGACAGCTATGTCACCCTTTGAAATAGTAGCTGAGCTTCAGCAGTCATTTAGTCTCAATTCTTTGACTGGTTATGAGTCTCTGTAGTTACTGATGCCAACTTTAAAAGGAAGCTTCTTCGGCCAAAGAGAACAGCAGCCCAATTCGGCTTGTTGGCTTCCTTCTGCACCTCTTTGTGTTCCTGCCCAGCCACAGGGAGGTCTTCTGACTGGTTTTCTTGTAAACTATTTTTGCTTTTTAAACTTTTAGTGTATCATGTGATTTTTTTTTCTGGTTGTTGTTGTGGTTATTAAAGAATTTAGTTGGTTTTTGCTTTATTTTTGTATTTGGTTGCTGTTTATTATTTTTATTTTCTTTATATTGTGCTGCAGTTTGTTGTGCATCTAGGGCTAGTCAAACCTTCCACTGAACTATATTCACTGCCCTTATTGTTCCTTTTCTTTTTGCTGTGTAGCACTGTGGATTGAACCTGATGCATCAATCATGGGTGGCTGTTCTTCCTCTGAAGTTTACTTACAGTCTAGCTGAGAGAAATAAAAGCTCACATTATCTATGACCCAGTGTGAACTTTAATTTTACTTGAAGAATTGGGGAAATAAAAGCTTCTAGCTGATGACCAAGTCTTAAGTAAGCATAGCTAGGGGTCCAGAATACCCACTGCTCTACATCCAATCTCACAGCAACAGTATAGAGAAACGACAGAGACTGTGACATGGCACCTACTGGAACCACAGTATAAGCTGCTTTCATCTTAATCAGATGCATATTGCTGACAAAACTGGAGGGATAACCACAAAGAGTGTACCACTTGAACTACCAGAGAGATTCCATACTTGTGAGATCTACAGAGAAAATGATTGTGAGTCCAGGACAAGGTTTGCTCTGTCAAAACCCACTGACTATAGCCAGAGAAGCCAAAGGAAACTACACTATAAGGTCTGCGTGGAACTAAATTCAGCACTACCTTTTAGGGTATGTAGTCAAGAGAAGGTGGTTCCCTAAATAAACTCTTACAGAAAGTAGAAAAGATAGCAGTATGAAAGAATAAGAACTTTGAAGAAACAAGGCAACACAACTCCTTAAAAATAATTCATTTTCGTAACTATTTCCATGTGGGTGAAATGTCACACAAAGAATTCAAAACAATGCTTAAAAAATTCAAAGAAAGTACAAATAAATAGAATAAATTATGAAAGACAGTGTAGGTTGTGAAAGAGAAATATAGCAATAGAAATTTGAAAACGAACTAGACACGTTTTGGAAATTAAGAGCTCAGTAAACCAGCTAAAAAATTTGTTTGAAAGCCTTAGCTGTAGACAAGATCAAGAATGTAAGAAAGAATATCAAGTCTTTAAGATTGGTGAATTACTGTGTTCAGATAATAATAAAAAATAAGAAAGAATGAGAATACATATTATTTATGGGAAACCATAAGAGGGAAAATACATGTAAAACAAAAATAGGTGATGGTAAACTTTTCTGACTCAGTGCAAATTTCTCAAGTATTTGATTAAGATATGGGCATCCAAGCACAGGAGGCAGGCAGAGCCCTAAACAGTGCACAGCTGTACAGCTGTGCAGAACAGAGTTCACTGCATGCCAGAAAATAACATGGCATAGATTAAACTCCCGAAAGTACACAAGAAAATATTAAAGCTTCAAGGGAGAAATGCTGAAACAAACCCATCAGAATATCAGCATATTTCTTAGCAAAATCTAGTAACAGGAGGGCCATTTTGTTTCTGATCCTAAAAGAAAATAATAGCCCATGTAGATTACAGTATACAACATAGTTATTCAGAATCAAAGGAGAAATAAAGGCCTTTCAAGATGGGCATAAAAGGATTTATGACCACTAAAACCAGCATTACAGAACTAATGCTTAAGAAATACTTCAGGTAATCCTAAGCCAGGAAAAAGGACCAAGATAAACACATTCATGAGATTGTGGGAAATAATAAATTTTACCAGAAGAATAGATAAGCAAGTGAGACACAGGTTTTTTTTTTTTTTTTTAAAGTAACTAGAAATCAAGCAACAGCATGATAGGAACTAGTATGCAACTTCCAACAATAACCCTGGATGTAATTAGTTTTGAAATTCTTCAATTGAAAGATGCTAGGCTGGCTTTTTGGAATGAAAAAAAAAAGGCCTACTAACCAAGGTTGAGAGGGAGGCAGATAGATCTTTGTGAGTTCTAGGCTGGCCTGGTCTGCATAGTGAGTTCCAGGACAGCAAGGGCTATGTAGAGACACTGTGTTTCAAAAAGCCAAAACAATAAAACAACAACAACAAAAAAAATGAGGCCAAACAATTTGCTGCATGCAAGAAATTAATATTTCTGGTGAATACATACAGAGAGTTAAAGTAGAAAAGTGGAAAATGCTATCACAAGCCTTACTTGCATATAACTAAATAGGCTTCAGGCCAAAGCTATGCAGAACAGAGTTCACTACATATTGATAGGAAAGCAATTTATCAAGATGGTATGATTGTAAGTATGCACCAATGTTGGAGTACCTGATTTCATGTATCAAACACTACTAGCTATAAATGGGAAACTAGACGTCAGTAAAATAATAGTGGGTGACTTTAATATTCAACTATCATAAACAGATAGTTCATCCAGAACAAAAAAAGTCAAGAATCATCAGGGTTAAATGGAATTATTGATGAATTCACCGCACATTAAAAAAAGATCATGCACACTGATCTTAAAATTTAGTTCATTCCAGAAATGAATTCAAGGATCACTCAGCATACAAATCAATAAATAAATGGAATCAAGAAAAATCACTGATCATCTCAATAAACCTAGAAAAAGCCTGTGATAAAATTAAATCTACCTTATGATAATGGCTCTGAGGAAATAGTTATAGAAGGGTTATACCTTAATATAACAAAAGCAGTAAATACCTAACCCATATGCAGCATCATCCTAGTAAGAGAAGCAAAGTATTTCTTCTAAAATCAGGTATGAGTCAAGGGAGTTCACTTCCTACTACTTGAATTTTTAGCCAGAGTAGTCAGACAAAGAAAAAAGTATGGCCTGGAGAGATTGCATTACAGCTCAGATGGAAAGAAATCCTGGCACTTGGGAGCCAAGGAATACCACATATCACAGTAAGTGTATTATCTTACAGCCCTGCTCCAGGGAGAGGTTTCACCATCGCCAGTGTAACAGCTCTATTCCAGCAGGGGAAGGTTTCCCCAGTGAAGTTCTGCTCCAGTTCCCTGGGAGTGTATCAACTCGGCTCTGCGCTTCCCCAGTGCTCAGCTCTGACTCTGACAAAAAGTTGTCAATGTCTCTCCTCTGCTCCATCCCGTCGAATGAGGTTTCACCGAAACCTCATTCAAGAGATTTATTGGGAGGGAAGAATCCAAGAAAGTGGCTGCCTCTGCCAGGGTAGAAAAGGCAGCAGGAAATGCAACAGGCGCAGAGCTTATATAGGGCTTCTTAGAGGTGGAGTTTTTCTAGGGAGAAGATTTTCAGTGTGGGAATTGGTCAGATTTCAGTTCCTTGAGTTCAGATTGGCTAGATCTTGTGTGCTCAGGGATTGGTTGGTTTTCTACTCAGCGATTGGTTTATTTTCCTGCTCAGGGATTGGTTAGTTTTCTGCTTAGTTGGTCAGGGTTAGATTTGGCTCTGGTTTCAGGGCCAAAGTGTTTTTTTTCACTGGCCCTTTATAACCTTTTGGCTCTAATTTCAGGGCCAGAGCATATTTTTTTTTCACTGGCTCAGATTCTAGGGCCATGGTGCGTTTTGTTCACTGGCTCTGGTTTCAGGGCCAGTGTGGTTTCTTTGGTTGGCCCCTTTACCCTACAGAGATGGCTTGGTTAAGAGCATCGTTTGGTTTGGTTCTCAGTACCACATGGTGGCTCACAACGATCACTAACTCCAGTTCCAGGGTACCTGATACCCTCTTCATGATACACATGACCTCTGTGTATACCATGCAAGAACACTCATATGCATTAAATAAAGTAACAAGCCTTTAAAAACAGAAAGTAATAAAAGGAATATAGATAGAACAGGAAGAAATCAAATGATCTCTTTTTGCAGATAATGTGATTGTATACCTTTAAGACCTAGAACAGTCCCAGAAGACTCAGATCTCATATTTCCAGCAAAGCAGCAGCATACAGAAACAACATATAAAAACCAGTAACTTTTATACTGATAACAAACTTAGGAAGAAATCACAAAAATAATCTCATTCTCATAGCTGAGAACAAAAATAAAAACTCCCCTAATTAAAAAAAATCCGAAGAAATAAAACCTATCCAAAGAGGTGAAAGACCTCTACAATATCAAATAAAGAAGCTGAAGAAGACACAAGGAAGTAGAAAGACATCCATGTTTATGGACGGGGAGAATTATTGTCTTTAAAATGGTCATATTATTGAAAGCGATATGCACATTCAATAAAACTCCCACCTCAGCTGTAATGACAACTAGAAATCCATGAAATTCTTAGAAAGCACAAAGCAATCCTGAACCAAAGGAGAAATAGTGACATTATAATACCTGGTTGCGAAGTATACTACAGATTTACAATTACAAAAGCAAGTATGGTGTTGGAGAAAAGTCAGTGCACACAAGCCAATGGAATACAAAATCTAAAAACTGATACAGACAGGCCTAGTCATCTTTTTTTTTTTTTTAAAAAAAAGATTTATTTATTATGTACACAGTGTTCCGCCTCCATGTA
This sequence comes from Dicrostonyx torquatus, assembly GCA_028555095.1. Taxonomy (NCBI): domain Eukaryota; kingdom Metazoa; phylum Chordata; class Mammalia; order Rodentia; family Cricetidae; genus Dicrostonyx; species Dicrostonyx torquatus. Next base: position 3,773,205 of record JAQHUG010000043.1, read on the forward strand.
TGCTTGCAGCCCAGAAGAGGGCACCAGACCTCATTACAGATGGTTGTGAGCCACCATGTGGTTGCTGGGAATTGAACTCAGGTCCTCTGGCAGAGCAGTCAGTGCTCTTAACCTCTGAGCCATCTCTCCAGCCCCGCAGGTCTAGTCATCTTGTCTGCTGAAAAAGTGCCAAACACATGCTTTGGGGAAAAGACAGCTTCATCAGCAAATGGGGTTGGGAAAACCCCATATAGATGTTAAAGAGTGCAAAGTTTTAAGATAAGTTCTGCACATGGAAGTTATAGCATTATAATTCAATTTATTCTATTTGGTTATAGTTGATGTATACTTAAAAATGGTTTAGAGAGCAGCTCTTAAATAGTCTCCCACCTTATTTTGCTGTGTGGTCTCTCTCTCTCTCTCTCTCTCTCTCTCTCTCTCTCTCTCTCTCTCTCTCTCTCTCTGTATGTCTGTTGTATATGGATACTTGCTCTGCAGATGCATATGGAACCCAGAGGTTGACATCAGGTTGTCTTTCCTTAATCACTTCTTTATCTTACTTTTTGAGAAAGCATATTTACTGAACCATGAACTTACAGTTTCAGTCAGTCT